>CM026392.1:50912413-50947103 GCA_014843695.1 Archivesica marissinica | reverse complement strand
AACATATGTGGTACATACGTATCCCTATACCTTCATATGTGGTACATGCGTATCCCTATACCTTCATATGTGGTACATACGTATCCCTATACCTTCATATGTCGTACATGCGTATCCCTATACCTTCATATGTGGTACATGCGTATCCCTATACCTTCATATGTCGTACATACGTATCCCTATACCTTCATATGTGGTACATACGTATCCCTATACCTTATGTGGTACATACGTATCCCTATACCTTCATATGTGGTACATGCGTATCCCTATACCTTCATATGTCGTACATACGTATCCCTATACCTTCATATGTGGTACATACGTATCCCTATACCTTCAACATATGTCGTACATACGTATCCCTATACCTTCATATGTGGTACATACGTATCCCTATACCTTCAACATATGTCGTACATGCGTATCCCTATACCTTCATATGTGGTACATACGTATCCCTATACCTTCATATGTGGTACATACGTATCCCTATACCTTCATATGTGGTACATGCGTATCCCTATACCTTCATATGTGGTACATACGTATCCCTATACCTTCATATGTGGTACATGCGTATCCCTATACCTTCATATGTCGTACATACGTATCCCTATACCTTCATATGTGGTACATACGTATCCCTATACCTTCAACATATGTCGTACATGCGTATCCCTATACCTTCATATGTGGTACATACGTATCCCTATACCTTCATATGTGGTACATACGTATCCCTATACCTTCATATGTGGTACATACGTATCCCTATACCGTCAACATATGTGGTACATGCGTATCCCTATACCTTCAACATATGTGGTACATGCGTATCCCTATACCTTCAACATATGTGGTACATGCGTATCCCTATACCTTCATATGTGATACATGCGTATCCCTATACCTTCATATGTGGTACATGCGTATCCCTATACCTTCATATGTGGTACATACGTATCCCTATACCTTCATATGTGGTACATACGTATCCCTATACCTTCATATGTGGTACATACGTATCCCTATACCTTCAACATATGTGGTACATGCGTATCCCTATACCTTCAACATATGTGGTACATGCGTATCCCTATACCTTCAACATATGTGGTACATGCGTATCCCTATACCTTCAACATATGTGGTACATGCGTATCCCTATACCTTCATATGTGATACATGCGTATCCCTATACCTTCATATGTGGTACATGCGTATCCCTATACCTTCATATGTGGTACATACGTATCCCTATACCTTCATATGTGGTACATGCGTATCCCTATACCTTCATATGTGGTACATACGTATCCCTATACCTTCATATGTGGTACATACGTATCCCTATACCTTCATATGTGGTACATGCGTATCCCTATACCTTCAACATATGTGGTACATGCGTATCCCTATACCTTCAACATATGTGGTACATGCGTATCCCTATACCTTCAACATATGTGGTACATGCGTATCCCTATACCTTCATATGTGATACATGCGTATCCCTATACCTTCATATGTGGTACATGCGTATCCCTATACCTTCATATGTGGTACATACGTATCCCTATACCTTCAACATATGTGGTACATGCGTATCCCTATACCTTCAACATATGTGGTACATGCGTATCCCTATACCTTCAACATATGTGGTACATACGTATCCCTATACCTTCATATGTGGTACATACGTATCCCTATACCTTCAACATATGTGGTACATGCGTATCCCTATACCTTCAACATATGTGGTACATACGTATCCCTATACCTTCATATGTGGTACATGCGTATCCCTATACCTTCATATGTGGTACATGCGTATCCCTATACCTTCAACATATGTGGTACATACGTATCCCTATACCTTCAACATATGTGGTACATGCGTATCCCTATACCTTCAACATATGTGGTACATGCGTATCCCTATACCTTCAACATATGTGGTACATACGTATCCCTATACCTTCAACATATGTGGTACATACGTATCCCTATACCTTCAACATATGTGGTACATACGTATCCCTATACCTTCAACATATGTGGTACATACGTATCCCTATACCTTATGTGGTACATACGTATCCCTATACCTTCATATGTGGTACATGCGTATCCCTATACCTTCATATGTGGTACATGCGTATCCATATACCTTCAACATATGTGGTACATACGTATCCCTATACCTTCATATGTCGTACATGCGTATCCCTATACCTTCATATGTGGTACATACGTATCCCTATACCTTCATATGTGGTACATGCGTATCCCTATACCTTCAATTTGAACAACATATGTCGTACATGCGTATCACTATACCTTCAATTTGAACAACATATGTGGTACATACGTATCCCTATACCTTCAATTTGAACAACATATGTCGTACATACGTATCCCTATACCTTCAATTTGAACAACATATGTCGTACATGCGTATCCCTATACCTTCAATTTGAACAACATATGTCGTACATGCGTATCCCTATACCTTCAATTTGAACAACATATGTCGTACATACGTATCCCTATACCTTCAATTTGAACAACATATGTGGTACATACGTATCCCTATACCTTCAATTTGAACAACATATGTGATACATGCGTATCCCTATACCTTCAATTTGAACAACATATGTCGTACATGCGTATCCCTATACCTTCAATTTGAACAACATATGTGGTACATACGTATCCCTATACCTTCAATTTGAACAACATATGTGGTACATACGTATCCCTATACCTTCAATTTGAACAACATATGTCGTACATACGTATCCCTATACCTTCAATTTGAACAACATATGTGGTACATGCGTATCCCTATACCTTCAATTTGAACAACATATGTGGTACATGCGTATCCCTATACCTTCAATTTGAACAACATATGTGGTACATACGTATCCCTATACCTTCAATTTGAACAACATATGTGGTACATACGTATCCCTATACCTTCAATTTGAACAACATATGTCGTACATACGTATCCCTATACCTTCAATTTGAACAACATATGTGGTACATGCGTATCCCTATACCTTCAATTTGAACAACATATGTGGTACATGCGTATCCCTATACCTTCAACATATGTGGTACATACGTATCCCTATACCTTCAATTTGAACAACATATGTGGTACATACGTATCCCTATACCTTCAATTTGAACAACATATGCGGTACATGCGTATCCCTATACCTTCAAGTTGAACAACATATGTGGTACATACGTATCCCTATACCTTCAATTTGAACAACATATGTCGTACATGCGTATCCCTATACCTTCAATTTGAACAACATATGTGATACATACGTATCCCTATACCTTCAATTTGAACAACATATGTGGTACATACGTATCCCTATACCTTCAAGTTGAACAACATATGTGGTACATGCGTATCCCTATACCTTCAATTTGAACAACATATGTCGTACATGCGTATCCCTATACCTTCAATTTGAACAACATATGTGGTACATACGTATCCCTATACCTTCAAGTTGAACAACATATGTGGTACATACGTATCCCTATACCTTCAAGTTGAACAACATATGTGGTACATGCGTATCCCTATACCTTCAATTTGAACAACATATGTGGTACATGCGTATCCCTATACCTTCAATTTGAACAACATATGTGGTACATGCGTATCCCTATACCTTCAATTTGAACAACATATGTGGTACATACGTATCCCTATACCTTCAATTTGAACAACATATGTGGTACATACGTATCCCTATACCTTCAATTTGAACAACATATGTGGTACATGCGTATCCCTATACCTTCAAGTTGAACAACATATGTCGTACATGCGTATCCCTATACCTTCAAGTTGAACAACATATGTCGTACATGCGTATCCCTATACCTTCAATTTGAACAACATATGTGGTACATACGTATCCCTATACCTTCAATTTGAACAACATATGTGGTACATGCGTATCCCTATACCTTCAATTTGAACAACATATGTGGTACATACGTATCCCTATACCTTCAATTTGAACAACATATGTCGTACATGCGTATCCCTATACCTTCAATTTGAACAACATATGTGGTACATGCGTATCCCTATACCTTCAATTTGAACAACATATGTGGTACATACGTATCCCTATACCTTCAATTTGAACAACATATGTGGTACATACGTATCGCTATACCTTCAATTTGAACAACATATGTGGTACATGCGTATCCCTATACCTTCAATTTGAACAACATATGTGGTACATGCGTATCCCTATACCTTCAATTTGAACAACATATGTGGTACATACGTATCCCTATACCTTCAATTTGAACAACATATGTCGTACATACGTATCTCTATACCTTCAATTTGAACAACATATGTGGTACATGCGTATCTCTATACCTTCAATTTGAACAACATATGTGGTACATGCGTATCCCTATACCTTCAATTTGAACAACATATGTGGTACATACGTATCCCTATACCTTCAATTTGAACAACATATGTGGTACATACGTATCGCTATACCTTCAATTTGAACAACATATGTGGTACATGCGTATCGCTATACCTTCAATTTGAACAACATATGTGGTACATGCGTATCCCTATACCTTCAAGTTGAACAACATATGTGGTACATACGTATCCCTATACCTTCAATTTGAACAACATATGTCGTACATACGTATCCCTATACCTTCAATTTGAACAACATATGTCGTACATACGTATCCCTATACCTTCAATTTGAACAACATATGTGGTACATACGTATCCCTATACCTTCAATTTGAACAACATATGTCGTACATACGTATCCCTATACCTTCAATTTGAACAACATATGTCGTACATGCGTATCGCTATACCTTCAATTTGAACAACATATGTCGTACATGCGTATCCCTATACCTTCAATTTGAACAACATATGTCGTACATGCGTATCGCTATACCTTCAATTTGAACAACATATGTGGTACATGCGTATCCCTATACCTTCAAGTTGAACAACATATGTGGTACATACGTATCCCTATACCTTCAATTTGAACAACATATGTCGTACATACGTATCCCTATACCTTCAATTTGAACAACATATGTGGTACATGCGTATCCCTATACCTTCAATTTGAACAACATATGTGGTACATTCGTATCCCTATACCTTCAATTTGAACAACATATGTCGTACATGCGTATCCCTATACCCTCAATTTGAACAACATATGTGGTACATGCGTATCCCTATACCCTCAATTTGAACAATATATGTCGTACATGCGTATCCCTATACCTTCAATTTGAACAACATATGTCGTACATGCGTATCTCTATACCTTCAATTTGAACAACATATGTGGTACATGCGTATCCCTATAACTTCAATTTGAACAACATATGTGGTACATGCGTATCCCTATACCTTCAATTTGAACAACATATGTGGTACATGCGTATCCCTATACCTTCAATTTGAACAACATATGTCGTACATGCGTATCCATATACCTTCAATTTGAACAACATATGTCGTACATGCGTATCCCTATACCTTTAATTTGAACAACATATGTGGTACATGCGTATCCCTATACCTTCAATTTGAACAACATATGTGGTACATGCGTATAACTATACCTTCAATTTGAACAACATATGTGGTACATGCGTATCGCTATACCTTCAATTTGAACAACATATGTGGTACATGCGTATCCCTATACATTCAATTTGAACAACATATGTGGTACATGCGTATCCCTATACCTTCAATTTGAACAACATATGTCGTACATGCGTATCGCTATACCTTCAATTTGAACAACATATGTGGTACATGCGTATCGCTATACCTTCAATTTGAACAACATATGTGGTACATGCGTATCGCTATACCTTCAATTTGAACAACATATGTGGTACATGCGTATCGCTATACCTTTAATTTGAGTCTCAATATTTTTAATTTTTAGACACAGTCTGGTGAAATTTAAATTATCTCTAATCTACAGTAACACGCGGTTTATTATAATTATAATATTGTATATAATTATTAATAATATAATTATACTCCAATAATAATAAACCGTCAATTCAGGAGCGTGAATGACCGTTATATGAATTTCAACTTTCACTATTGAGAGTTTGTAGAGAGCAAAACCATTGTTTATTGACTGAAAGTTAGTGGGTTTTTTTACATTTATTTATCGTCGCTACCGGTTACCCATATGAGCGACGCCTCCTGAAGATATTAGTCATTTTAGATTTTGGATGATAATGCAATGATACAGACAGAGACCCATTCCAGATTCTACTCTGGTTCTTTTGCGTGCACGGTGTAAAACACCGACACGAGACCTCGGTTTAACGTCCCATCTGAAAGACTTAATTTTATTAGGGTCAGACGGGGGATAGAACCTGGGATCCCTGGATTACCAGTCCAGCGTGTTACCACTCGACTACAGATCCGTCTGTTCGGAAGAATTTGTAATAGCAATGCTGTTTATACCTAAAATACGTATTTTTCCTTTTTTGTGATATAATGCCACTTTAATAATAAGTAGTCATCTTCAGCCATATTTGACGACACAAATTGCAGAGTGTGTCTTCCAATGCATCTAATCATGCCACTGTACTAAGAAAATATCTGAGAATGTCATAAATGTTTATTGGTAGAATTCCAAGCTGCCTAGCTCAAACTTGTCCATTTGAGTTAACTGGAAGAATGCATTAATCTAATGTATAATGTCGTGCAGTGTGCCAAAAGTCAACTAAATGTGTGTCGTCTGCTATTGATAAATCATATTAAGATAATGATGGCTTACTCCTCAAACAGCGTTTGTTTCAGTACCATGTAAGAACAACACGCACGCACGCACGCACGCACGCACGCACGCACGCACGCACGCACGCACGCACGCACGCACGCACGCACGCACGCACGCACGCACGCACGCACGCACGCACGCACGCACGCACGCACGCACGCCACGCACGCACGCACGCACGCACGCACGCACGCACGCACGCACGCATGCACGCACACACACACACAAACACACACACACGCACACACACACTTCTAACTGTGAGACAATCACCCCGGACCTCCCCACTCAATTTACACCCACGAAAACACACACACACATACACACACGACGAATAATGATATCTAATCTACACAATTCTGGGACTTACGAATCAATAAAGAGCTACGACTATATTATCTGTGTTTCTGTTCTGCGTATAATAGGCCTGTGATATGTAAGTTAGCGTGATGTAGTATTGCTAATTAAGTAATAGAGGTGTAACCATGGGAACGCAGCGCATATTTGTTCTTTTCGTCACTATTTACAATTAAGTGATATTTAAATTGCATTATGGGATTTTCCCGCATGTACATCGTAGTGTTATTTTATATTACACTCGTCTTGCTTATTGGTTCCCGCGTTTACTTTGACCGCGAAACACACATGGATCTATATAAGAACTCTATACACGTAGTAAGAGATGGACAATTGATCAGTAGGTCAAGTGATGTGACATTGACCTTGTCTAGAATAATACAACAACGAAATAACCTTTCTCGTGCACTGAACCTAAAACAGCAGAAAATAGGTCAACTGGAATGTGACGTAAGTATTGTCATATGTGATAGTAATTGTGTTATATGTTGATGTTTGTTGATTGCAAATGCTTATGTAACTGTTAGTTTATACAATTTATTTTAGCTCGATTGCGAAACAAGTTATTTCAACTTATATAAATCACTCTCGAGACCTCATTCCTGATGGAATCCATCGCCACGAGGGAGAGAGAGAGAGGCAACGTGGAATTTAAATGCCTTGCCTAAGGGCACAATCGTAACGGCTCCAGTGGGGCTCGAACTCCGGACCTTTGGCACCTGAAGCGAACGCGCATCCACTGCGCTATCACGACTTCCACATGTAACTGTTAATAGTATTAGTGTCAGACCCTGGATTCGCAGTCCAACGTGTTATATCCACTGGATTACTGACCCCGTCTGTACGACTGATGATGGTCGTTGAATACTCTCGTTATATATAATGATATAAATGATGACAAACAGAGCATGCTTAAAGCAGCCCTATATCGTATGAAATAAAATATATTTGAAACATTCAAATTTTACGCATGGGTAGCAATGCTTTAATTGAATTACTTGAGATGTCGATTCATACCTCTGTTATCTAAGTCTTTTAGGAGCATGTCTACATCCCCGCGAGGGATTCAACATTAGAGGAAGATAGATAGATACTATTTCATGTTCAAACTATGTTGACATCCCAACGTGCGTTTCTATATCCGCTGTTGTTTCACGCATGCGCGCTGTGCGTGTTTACATTTCGTGTACATTACACTTGTATCGTTTCTGAGCGACTATTTCGATTTTTGTAAAAACACATACATTAGTATGTATATTTTATCAAAAAAATACCCTTTATTGCAATATAGTGCTGCTTTAAAGACTAGTTCTGCGTTTACTCAGAATGTGTTGCACACCGAGATGACACTACATACGTGGCCTGACCGAGTATCGAACCCGGGACCGTTCGATTCCAAATCCGACACTCAACCACTGGAGCACGGACGCCACACATTATAATGAGCACCTTGTCTTCATTTACAAATTATTGAGATGATATGTAACATTTCCAAGAACTTCTGTCCTATATTTCATATCTTCATTTACAAATGATATGTAACATTTCCAAGAACTTCTGTCCTATATTTCATATCTTCATTTACAAATGATATGTAACATTTCCAAGAACTTCACATTGAACTGATTTATATGAACTTGTATTTGTAAATGACCTCCCTTTGTGTGTACATTGTATTGTTTTTTACAGTATGATCAATTACTTTGTGATTTGTAGTTTAATGAATTGAACACATAGATCAAATTGCAAAGGACATACTTTTCTTACAATGTACCTTTTGAAAAAGGCACAAGGAGACATGTTAGGTATAAACACACCAAATGTAGTCCATACAATGATGGAATTATTAATCCGCGATTCAATTCTTAATTAGGAACCGCGGTGATGTAATGGTACGATTTCGACACGCAGACGAATGGTTGTGAGGTCGAATCCCACAAGAACCACGCCGCTTATGTCCTAGGGAAAGTCACTTACATGTCCATGGTCACTTATCTATGCGCCAATGCTATGTATTGAAAATGTATTCCCGAGAGCAGTTGGTCGAGTAGTGCACGAACTGGTTATGCAATCGATTCCAAATAAATCTGTACGAACAATTATTATGTTATATTTCGGGTTTTACGCCTGCATCAGCACCATTTTGGGCTATATCGCCGGTGGGCAGTTTACCTAACAACACCTTTCCTGGGCAGGCTCCAGTGGTTAACCAGTACTTGGGTGCACAAACCTCGGTAAGAAACTGCCGACTTTTTCATATAAATGAGACACGGCCTGAGCGGGGCTCGAACCCGTGACCATCAGTGATGATAGGTTACAGTGGTATACAAGTCAGCGACCTTAACCACTCGACCATGGAGGCGGACCACGAACAAATATATAACAGAACTGTCTGTCCACAATTAAAACGTACACACAGTAGATGTGCCCAATTCAGTGCTGATCGTTACATCGATCCGTATAATGTCTCGGAATCTAGCCAGTTTGATCTAGCTGAACAGGCGAAGCAATGGATGAAGTCTTTATAAGTACCCATTATAGCGTTATCGATTTTTATGATGCATATTTCTTTCCCAGAGACACATACACAACTCATCAATTATTCCGCTTTTTTCTGTGCGATTTTTTCATTAGCAATTGACAATAAAATATTACGAAATGTCCGCTTTCCAATGTTGCCAGACTCTAGTCTATATTGCGCTACAACGTGGGCGTAGCTTGACTAAAATGATGTGGAATTATCTTGGGTCGAGGGGGTGGGCAAGGTCCTGAATCGAGCAATAAATTATGTATAAACTAATCTGACCCTTTTCAACGCCCCCTTCTTGTGCACAAAACGTGACCCGTATGTTCATGATATCATCTAAAATATGTGTATTGATTAAAATGGCCACATTTAGAAATGCGTCGAACAGTCAATCATAGTAAGTGTTATTAATTAACGAATAGCTATACACCGAGGATACATTCCTCTATCACGTGAATGATGTGTCTAAACTCTTTGCTTCACTAAACATTAAAGCGACACTATGGCGACATGGAATAAAACATAGAACATTTCAAATTTTACGTACAAGTAGAAATACTACTATGCATTTTTCTATTATACTATGCATATTTCTTTTCAGTCTGTAAATAGTGTTGGGACTTTTTGGGCAATATATCAAACTGAAAACGAAAGTATGACTTACCTAAATCGGTTCGCCACGCACTGTGTACATTTGGAAAGAATTACTCTCTATTGACAATCGGAGCAAACATCTGAACACAGCCGCTTCAACATCCGTTGCTGCGTTACGCATGCGCATACAATTCAAGGTGTATTCCACACTGACTTGGTGTGTATTGCATGAATCTACAAGTAACATAATATTATTCCACAGGAGTTGGTGAAACAAAGGAATATGCTCAAGGTGTCTACAACAGTGACTTGGTGTGTATTGCATGAATCTACAAGTAACATAACATTATTCCACAGGAGTTGGTGAAACAAAGGAATATGCTCAAGGTGTCTACCACAGTGACTTGGTGTGTATTGAATGAATCGACAAGTAATATAATATTATTCCACAGGAGTTGGTGAAACAAAGGAATGTGCTCAAGGTGTCTACCACAGTGACTTGGCGTGTATTGAATGAATCTACAAGTAATATAATATTATTCCACAGGAGTTGGTGAAACAAAGGAATGTGCTCAAGGTGTCTACCACAGTGACTTGGTGTGTATTGAATGAATCTACAAGTAACATATTATTATTCCACAGGAGTTGGTGAAATTGATCCCTGCACTAGGAGAGTTTTTCAAAGGTATGGCGTAGGCACTATATTATAGTTTATACAAATTTATTTTAGCTCGATTGCGAAACAAGTTCTTACAACATATATTAATCACTCTCAAAGACTCAGTCTTGGTGGAATTTAAATACCTTGCCTCCAGTGGGGTTCAAACTCCGAACCGTTCGCTCCTGGAAAATCATGTATGTGATCTATTGATTAACGTGACCACCGACGGCGTGGAAGGTCTGAGGTTTGAACCTAGTTAGAGGTTCATTCTTATATGGCCAGTTGGTGAGCCGCCAGCTAGTTAAATACCGATGTCTGATTGCCTATCAACCTGGTTCCTGGCCTGCAAGGATAGGATTCGTGAAGTACTGATGTTCATAAGAGGTAGCTCATCAGTCCGAAATGGCTGGCCATTTTAATATGGATGACATTATAACAAACAAACACTTTTACGTTTGTACTCTGTTTTTAGGCAAATATGTGGCTTCTTTCGGAGATGGTCCAGGGCGTTATAAACAACTACTTCTGGACACAGGCCTACTAAAAGGATATGAAGCGTATGACGGTGCCCCCTTTAGCGAGAAAACGAGCGAGGGGCGTGTCCACTATCTGGACTTGACCCTCCCACAATACGGCCTACCGCTATATGATTGGGTAATGAGTCTGGAGGTCGCGGAACATATACCAAAGGAATACGAAAGTATATATGTAGATAACCTTGTGCGACATGCCAAAGAGGGGATTGTCCTAAGCTGGGCTAGAATAGGTAGTTACTCTATGTAATGTTCCTTAAGTTTTCTTTTTCTATTTTTATGTCGTACCCTGGTTAATCAGAAAGACGCACCCAGAAAGAAGTAGATCATTTAGTATGGGGAGGGGGGTGTGTACATGATAACAATTACAGAAGCATCCGCCCAGGATCGTAGTAGACAGGGGGTACGATGGGTGCGTATGCACCCCCTTTTTCCGCCGAGGTCTCCTCGATCAGAACGTAAATGTTAAAACTATTATAATTGTAGTATTATAATTAATTTTCTCCAGTCGTTCCTGGTTCTACTTGGGTTCATTGCCCACTCTTTGATTGTTTCGCTATCCTTATTCTGAGACAAGTACAGGTGTAAAGTATACTTCCCAAAATGCATCAACACGCATCTCCTTCAATGTAGTCTTAAACAAAATCGGGGCGGAGGGGAGTAGGGTATGCCCCGCCCGGATCACCATAGCAACGCCGGCCCTTCGGCCCGTCAATATATTACGCACCCCCTGCAGAAGTTCCTGCCTACTGGCATGATCCCTGGTTCTTTAATATGCCCGGTGTATAGCACGGATGCATGATTTATTATCCCATCTGAAATACTGTTAATATTATTAGTCCCAGACAGGGAATGGATCGCGTCTGGGATCCTGCATTCGCACACCAACTTCGTATCCAATGGACAACTCATTCGTCTATGAATTAGTAATGGTGTTGCTGTTGTTTCGAGTTGATACAGTCCACCTCCTTTGTCGAGTGGTTAAGGTCGCTGACTTGTATACCACTCTAACCTATCATCATTGATTCGAGTCCCGCTCAGGCCGTGTCTCTTTATATGAAAAAGTTGGCAGTTTCTTAGGGAGGTTGGTGCACCAAATACCGGTTAACACCTTAGCCAGTCCATAGATTACTTAACGGTATTGATTCATTATCTGATGAGGAGAGTAGCACTTTATTTGTAGAAGTACAGTCTACATCCGTTATGTCGAATACCGTCGGACTGAACAAAATACTTCGACATAACCGAAGTTTCACTTAACGAAAATCGATATAAACGGAGCCAGATATATGTATAATGATAGTGTCTGAAATGGGACTTTGATCCGACTTCGAGATAACAGATGAATTCGACATAACCGACTTTGACATAACGGATATAGACTGTACATAAATATATTAAAAATTACGCGTTTATGTAAGTAATAGAACATCATATTATACTAGAGATATATGGGTCATAGGTTCGGGTCGTGGTGTGGCGGATTATACTAGAGATATATGGGTATTAGGTTCGGGTCGTGGTGTGGCGGATTATACTATATATATATATGGGTCTTAGGTCCGGTGTGTGGCGTGGTGGATTATACTAGAGATATATGGGTCTTAGGTTCGGGTCGTGATGTGGTGGATTATACTGGAGATATACGGGTCTTAGGTTCGGGGCGTGGCGTGGTGGATTATACTATAGATATATAGGTCTTAGGTCCGGTGTGTGGGGTGGTGGATTATACTATATATATATGGGTCTTAGGTTCGGGGCGTGGTGTCGTGGATTATACTAGAGATATATGGGTCTTAGGTCCGGTGTGTGGCGTGGTGGATTATACTAGAGATGTATGGGTCTTAGGTGCGGAGCGTTGTGTTTGGAACAGTGGGTGTAACTGTGTACTGCATGCATTCATTACAGTGGTTTTTCTTTAATTTATGCAATTATGTGATTTTTTTCTTTTCTTGTCAAAATCCGTTATTAATTTAAGTTTACAGTAATGTGACGTGCTGGTGCGGGCCGTTTTCTAATCTTGTTTAAAACTTGTGGCCCAAACCATTTGTATTATCATGCTATGGTCTTGTACTTATCATTAATTATCATACTGAATGCAATAAGATATGATTAAACTAAACACTGTAAGGGGTACGAAAGCTCGCTCACTCGTAGAGGCTTGACCCCGACGTGTACACATGCTTTTTAAAGTTTGCCTTAGGTTTGAATTGGTGTACGTTTTTATGAAAACAACTATGTATTATACTTGTTGTCGACAATTTATGAAGTTTGATTTCTAATTAGAATGGGTGCATTATTCGCTAACGACACCAGATGCAGTGCTCTTCCATTGATCATATATCCAACTGATATTGGTGGAGACAGACCCCTGGTACCCCCGACCCTGCGCCTCCCGCTAACCGAGCAGCACTTCAGACACGGGCTGGTAACCGGGTCCTCCCCGTTCGAATCCCACTGGGTGTGTCATGTGAGGACGTTATCAAGCTGACTTGCGGAAGGACGGCGGTTTTACCCGTGTGTCCGTCTATGTCTGAAATACATATCAGAGGTGCACCGAGGGGGGTGTCTTCCTCCACCAATAACACTGGAGAGTCGCCATTATGACCTAAGCTGTTGGTGCGACCTTCAACTCCCAATATGAACAACCAAGCAAGCAATGAAACCGTCACTTGTGGGGCAATAATACTTGTTATTTATTGATAGACGTCGTCTCCATGGTGATGCAGGTTCAGAACATAGCTTATGTTATTTAGCTATTATATCGTTTCATTGCATCAGCGGTACTGTAATCGATAAAGATCAGGATGTGAGACGTCCTCACATTTTTATAATTGAGGCGAAGCACTAACGAATCCGCTTTAGGCAGTCGAATGTCGCAATTGTTCTGTCGCATGCGAGTACAGGCGCGTAGCTACCTGTAACAGGCGCGTAGCTACCTGTACGTCGTAATTGTTCTATGGCACAGTCGAGTACCTGTACGCCGTATTTATTCTCTGTCACAGTCGAGAACAGGCGCGTAGCTACCTGTACGCCGTAATTGTTCTCTGTCACAGTCGAGTACAGGCGCGTAGCTACCTGTACGTCGTAATTGTTCTCTGTCACAGTCGAGTACCTGTACGCCGTAATTATTCTGTCACAGTCGAGTACAGGCGCGTAGCTACCTGTACGTCGTAATTGTTCTCTGTCATAGTCGAGTACCTGTACGCCGTAATTATTCTCTGTCGCAGTCGAGTACAGGCGCGTAGCTACCTGTACGCCGTAATTATTCTCTGTCACAGTCGAGTACAGGCGCGTAGCTACCTGTACGTCGTAATTGTTCTCTGTCACAGTCGAGTACCTGTACGCCGTAATTATTCTCTGTCGCAGTCGAGTACAGGCGCGTAGCTACCTGTACGCCGTAATTGTTCTATGTCACAGTCGAGTACAGGCGCGTAGCTACCTGTACGTCGTAATTGTTCTCTGTCACAGTCGAGTACCTGTACGCCGTAATTATTCTCTGTCGCAGTCGAGTACAGGCACGTAGCTACCTGTACGCCCTAACTGGTCTCTGTCGCAGTCGAGTTCAGGCGCGTAGCTACCGGTACGCCGTAATTGTTCTCTGTCGCAGTCGAGTACAGGCACGTAGCTACCTGTACGCCCTAACTGGTCTCTGTCGCAGTCGAGTACAGGCACGTAGCTACCTGTACACCGTAATTGTTCTATGTCGCAGTCGAGAGCAGGCGCGTAGCTACCTGTACGCCGTAACTGTTCTCTGTTGCAGTCGAGTACAGGCGCGTAGCTACCTGTACGCCGTAATTGTTCTCTGTCGCAGTAGAGTACAGGCGCGTAGCTACCTGTACGCCGTAACTGTTCTCTGTCGCAGTCAAGTACAGGCGCGTAGCTACCTGTACGCCGTAATTGTAATATGTCGCAGTCGAGAGCAGGCACGTAGATACATGTGCACCGTGACTGTTCTCTGTCGCAGTCGAGTACAGGCGCGTAGCTACAAGGAAGCTAACACTAGCTTATATAAAAACTTTTTCCTTTCAAGGAAAATGGCTGCTGTTTGATAACGCTTACGGTTGCTGAAGGTGCGTCGCTTTATCGGTCGCTGATTGGCTTATCGGATTATCGCTTGCTGGGTTGATTGACAGCTCGCATCATGTTAATTATGCACGATTAATATATTGATATGTACTCGTGCATGATTAATATATGCACATGTATTAATTAATAATAAATAATTAATTAATTTAAATTTATATTGAAAGGTATTTGTATATTTCAGGACAAGCAGGTCATTCGCACGTAAATAATCGAGCATTTGAGTACGTCAAGAATATGTTCGCTATGTTGGGATTTGACCACGACACCGTGAACTCTTCCAAGCTACAAAAGACCGCCACACTCGAATGGTTAAAGTTGAATACAAATGTTTACAGAAGAAAAAACGTAACGAATTTCGAATATATTAAGACTATTTTGACTTGATTTTGAGCATTTTGTAACTTTTTTTTTGACAATGGTTTTATTAAAGTCATGTTCCTGTTCAAAAAGACAATATTACTTTAGTTTATACAACTATATTAAATTCAGCTTGATTGCAAAACAAGTTTTTACAACGTTAGATGAATCGCTCTCGATACCTCATTCCTGGTGGAATCCACCACCTTGAGGTAGAGAGCAAAAAAAGGCAATGTAGAATTTAAGTGCCTTTGCCTAAGGGCCTTTCACATTTGAAGCGAACATTACATTACACTACCACTGCGCTATCACGACTTCCACGATATTACACTACCACTGCGCTATCACGACTTCCACGATATTACAATACCACTGCGCTATCACGAATTCCACGATATTACAATACCACTGCGCTATCACGACTTACACGATATTACACTACTACTGCGCTATCACGACTTCCACGATATCACACTACCACTGCGCTATCACGACTTCCACGATATTACACTACCACTGCGCTATCACGTCTTCCACGATATCACACTACCACTGCGCTATCACGACTTCCACGATATTACACTACGACTATTTTGACTTGATTTTGAGCATTTTGTAACTTTTTTTTGACAATGGTTTTATTAAAGTCATGGTCCTGTTCAAAAAGACAATATTATTTTAGTTTATACAAATATATTAAATTCAGCTTGATTGCAAAACAAGTTTTTACAACGTTAGATGAATTGCTCTCGATACCTCATTCCTGGTGGAATCCACCACGTTGAGGTAGAGAGCAAAAAAAGGCAATGTAGAATTTAAGTGCCTTTGCCTAAGGGCCTTTCGCATTTGAAGAGAACATTACATTACACTACCACTGCGCTATCACGATTTCCACGATATCACACTACCACTGCGCTATCACGACTTCCACGATATTACACTACCACTGCGCTATCACGACTTCCACGATATTACACTACCACTGCGCTATCACGACATCCACGATATCACACTGCCACGGCGCTTTCACGACTTCCACGATATTACACTACTAAAACTTACTAAAAGTGGTTTACGAGGTTTAATGTCATTACTATTATGGTTATTTACGGTGAAGCGGAGATACACGGAGATACACGGAGAGAGCCGACTGAAAAAAGGCCTATCTTCAGAATACGAATGTGTATTACTTAGGTATAAATTTTAGCCCATTTGTTTGCTGTTATTTACCTACCGCAACACTGTCAACAACCAATGTTGATACACTGTGTTTTCCAGTCAGATATTACGTTTGTTGGATTGATACGGTCACGAGTCCGTATTAAACCAGAAAAAGCCGTATCATAACTGATTTCGGAGAAAATAACGCATGCGCACTTGGAGCTAGTTTGCTTACTTCCTGTAGTGTTGACAGATAACAGATGTTTGTAATTTTATTGCGATATTTCAATAGTGTTAGTGTATCTAATTCAGTAATTGAACTTTCTGCAAACGCTACTTAGGCACGCCCCCCATAGTTACAGGTGCTCGCTGTAGCCACGCGAGACAAGCTATCTAACAAAATGGCGTCTAACGCAGACCTGCATCGAGTTAATCCAGATAAAATTCCGTCGAATTTCTCGGTTTTATTTCACCCAGATAAGAATATCTCGTTGAAAGCAAGAAGGCAAGGGTTTTAGGTGAATTCAGGTGATTTCGTATAATTATTATTATTATTATTATATACCAAACTTATATAGCGCTCTTTTCATCTAAAAATAAAACGTTCAAAAGCGCTTTACAGCCTAAAATATCACAAATATTGATAACAACTTCCAATGGAGATAAAACAAGACAAAATTAGCAAACACAATTACAATGGATTCTAAATATGCTATAAAATATTAGGATCTAAAATTATAACAATTAAAATATAGGTAATAATTAAATAAAATGTGTTCATTTGCAGTCTTAATCCTGATTGAGCACATACACAGTTCGATATTTATGTTCCATATGAACATTTAAAAAGGTGTGTCTTCAAAGCCTTTTTGAAAGAACACAATGTTGTTGCACTTCTAAGATTTGATGGAAGAGAATTCCAAAGTTTTGGGGCAGCAGTCATGAAACTTCTATCGCCGTATGTGACAGTCCGACTTCTTGGTAACACAAGAGTAGCTGCTTCATTTTTAGACCGTAAGTCTCTCCTTGGTATATAAACCTCAAGCAAGTTTCTCATATAAATCGGTGCTTCTATTCAATGCTTTATATGTGTGAGTCAGTATTTTATACTTTATTCTTTCTTGAACTGGTAGCCAATGAATTTCTTTTATAATGGGCGTTACATGACTGAAACGGGGTGTTCTGGTTATGATGCGAGCTGCTGTGTTTTGAACAGTTTGTAATTTATTGGAAGTGTTTTTTGGCACGCCGTACAACAGTGAATTACAGTAGTCGAGCCTGGATGTAACGAGTGAGATTATGAGAGTTTTCGTGGCGTCTGTTGTTAAATACTGCCGAATGTGTCCAATCCGCCGGATCTGCGCATAAAATGATTTTGTCACGGAATTTACATGTTTGTCCATATCCATTCTTGAGTCTAGGAAAGCTCCTAGATTTCTCACACATGTTGATGGTTCTGTATTTGAATCTCCTACTTTCACATTTATGTTTTCAATGTGTTGAAAATTTCGCTGACTAGAAAACATAATCATTTCAGTTTTTTATCAGTATTGAGTTTTAACATATTGGCATGCATCCAAGCAACAATGTCTTGTAGACAGTTTTCCACTCGAAGTAGTGTCTCTGCTTGTGAAGCTTGAACGGTTGGTTTGAATGAAAGGTAAAGCTGGGAATCGTCAGCATAAAAGTGATGGTTCAGTCCATGGTGTTTACAAATGGCTCCTACAGGCTTGGTATACATAATGTAAAATTTCGGGCCTAAAACAGACCTCTGTGGAACACTGAAATTCATGAGCACTGATTTGGATAGTTTTCCATCGATACATACTGCTTGATAACGGTCGGTAAGATAAGATGATATCCATTGGAGAGGATTTCCAGTAATTACAAATGAAATTCGAGACGCTGTAAAAGTGTTCTATGGTCGATGGTATCAAATGCAGTAGATAGGTCCAAAAGCACAAGGATTGTAGCATTGTTCTGGACCAGCGATTGGAGTATATCGTTTTGGACTTTCAGTAAGGCAGTTTCTGTGGAATTAAACTTCATGTACGCAGACTGATGTACCTCGTGTAAGTTATTACTTGTCAAATGTTCATCAATTCAACTATTTACTACTTTTTCCAGAATCTTCGAGACATAAAGCAGGTTTTACACGGGCCTGTAGTTCTTCAAAGTGTTTTGATCAAGGCTTGGTTTTTTCAGCAAAGGTCTTACCCGGGAGAATTTGAATGACTTTGGTACATTGCCTGTTTCCAATGAAATATTTACAATTTGTGTCACTATTGGTAGGATTTCACTAAGACAAGATTTCAGTAGCCATGTCGGAATTGGATCGATTTCACAGGATTTATTTGGCCCTTTTTTAATGAACTGTTCGACTTCTTTCTCATATGATGGACAGAAATTGTTCAAGCAGCTTATGTGAGGGAGTTACTCTGTTTCAATGTTCAATGGACCCAGTTCCGACTGGGTGTTTGAAGATATGTCATTTCTAATGCCTTCCACCTTAGAAATGAAGAAGTCACTGAATTCCTGTGCTAGTTCATTGGGATTTTTGCCTGATGGAAGCGCTATTTCACTATCGCCTTCAAGCAGGTGTTTAGTGATTTTGAACATGCTTTTTTGATCACGACCGCAAGATATTACTTTATCAGAAAAGTAGTCAAGCCGTGCTTGTTTCAACATTTTATTAACCTTGGCACACTGACTCCTGTATATTTCATGGTCGACAGTTAATCTTGATTTTTTTCCACTTGCGTTCAAATTTACGCTTTGCATGTTTAGCATGGTGGAGTTCCTCTGTAAACCAGGGACATGAAGGCCTTAATGTAATCGTTTTTGTACGTAAAGGGGCGTGTTTATCAACCAATGCAGAAAGTTCACTGTTGTATATGCTGACAAGATCGTCAGCATCCGTGCATTGCAAACTATTTCGAAGTTTTTCTGATGCCATGATGTCACTTTTGAAAATATCTACATCTATTGAACGGAATTTTTTATACAACACTGTTTTTCGTACAGGAGCCGGTTTCGCCGCTCTTGCATGAAATATGACTGCGAAGTGGTCTCTTGTCACTTTGCCCGAGTTATCTGAAAAACCTGGGTCAGTGACCACTACTTCTGACACAGTTTTGTCATTTCCCCTAGTAATGACCACATCCAGGATGTGACCACGGACGTGGGTAGGCTCTTTCACATGTTGTGTCATGTCACAGGATTGTAGAATACTGTTAAATTTTATTGCATCACGGTCAGAGTGGTTATCCAAATGAAAGTTTAAATCTCCAGTGATTATGATATTTGTGTCAATGGTGGCGTATTTGGACAAGAACAGTGGCCTTTCGTCTTCAAGAAATACGTTAGTTTTCAAACCATTTTCTTTATTTGGGGGTGGTCTGTACATTACTGATAAGCATAATGAATAGGACTTAATATTTACATTACAATCTAAATACTCAAAAGTTGAAAATTCATTGTCACGTGTAGAGGACACAATGTTGACATCTATTCCAGTTTTATATATCAGAGCCACACCCCCGCCACGTCGACTACCAGGGCGAGGGACATGTTTAATCTGGTACCCTTCTGGCAGTAGTTCACTTAAACACGTTTTATCAATTGAAGTGCCTAGCCATGTTTCAGTAACAGCAATCATATCTAGTTCATTTGAGAATATGAAATCACAAAACGCTATGGTTTTGTTCTTGAAAGATCTTGGATTTATACAACACAGTTTAATGTTTTTTTGGCCTTTAACAACAGTTTGAGATTCATATTTTATGCGGTATATATTTAAGCTTCTTGTAGAATTCAATACCTCTTTATCAAGATTTGAAAAACGTTCTGTTCTGGCTGTTGATATTACAGTAGGAATTGTTTCTGGTAATATTTTGATATTGTTAAAGTTGATTCCTTGATTTGTGTCCCAATTTCGCCTGCATTGATCCTGACCGCCTCTGGCAGATCTGTATTTCAAAAGACCATAATCCTTTAGAACATTTAAAGTTGCTTTGTCCGGGAGTGAAAGCCTTCTAGCTACACCTGCCAATTTCAATAATTGGTCTCTATTATACTTGACAAAGCACATTGTAATCGTGAAAATTGTGTTCATCAAAAAGTTACACAATTTTACAAAGTATAAATAGTTTCTTATTTGTACACCCAATCGTTTCAAAGTATGGCATTCAATATTGAATAGATATTTCCAATTAAAAAGCACAGAATAGTAACTCCTGTATATTCATGAGATACTGTACAAAAAATCACAGTTCTACAGTCACTAGTTTTAACGAAACAATCCAATTATAAGAGCACTAAATTTTCTGCAGCCTACACTTGGCGCATATAACTATAATCTATAATCCATTGTTCGTCTAATGGTAGTTTCGTATACTAGTGCATTCGTATAATCACAGGTTCGTATTATATATATATATATATATATATATATATATATATAATACTGCACTATACAGGCCCATTATAATAATGCTATTATTAGCTATTTAGGTAATTAGACACAATTATGAATGGGACAATGTAGCCGTGTGTTTGCCATACCAGGAGTGATTATCTATCTAGGTTTCAGGCCACTAATCAAGATTAATTAAAGTGAATGGGTGAGAATAAATAAATCATTCCGCATTTTCGATGATTCCAACGGTGGCACTTATCGCAGCTAAGAGCATGCATACGGCTGGAAACGTGACGAGAGCAAAAAACGCATGGAAAAATAGACGCCATGGTTGTAATGAAATTGATGTGAAGAGCATGATATTTATACATGATTCAAGGGCTTGGACATATGGCACGGCTCAGCTCTAAAGCTGATAAAACATGGGCATACAAGCCAGCATCACAAATGTTTGAGCCGACCAATCAAGGTGTGAAAAATAATATATTCTCCAGTAATTGATTAATTTGTCAACAGCCCATCTCATAATAGAAGGTTATTTTTCTAAAGTACATATATATTTAACGGTTGAGGATGTGTTAAGTGTTCGTGGTAAATGCTTGTGCAGTCAACGGAAGAGTGAACAACCACATCGTGTCAACTTTGACATCAAAAGAAATGAAATATGCCACCGTCTTGAGAGACTCGACCCTATGCCTCCTAGAAGACTCGAACATTAGGCCCAACAAACTGAACACCAGTACGTTCACTGAGCTAATCCCACAGATCTGCACATGCATGGGTACTATTACTACTATCTGATCCCTAGTCCACCATCCACGACAATATCATATTGTCATACATATTATGTATGAACAACATGTATAATCACCACTATACTCACATATCTCTTGTGAACGGTAGATCTATTAATGCAGAATATATGTTTTCGAAATATTTTATTATGCATAAATAAATTAATTTCAACTTACTTTTGTGCAAATATATCTGTTTGCATTAATTTTGGATGTATTCAGCTGGTCGTTTGGTCGTTCACACAACTTAATCCACCTTAGACATGTTTTCAAGATTTGTCTTAGGTTTTGGAAATGGCACGAATTTAACATCACCTATCAATCGATCTGGATATCTACATCACTGTCACACAGCCCGTAACTACATCTTTTCACCATTGTCAATGACAGAGAGCATTAATTAATTTGTAATTATTTTTCAAAAAATAATTTCAGATCACGATCACTCCTTATCAGATTTGATTAAACTTTTACTACATAACTCGTTTGTCTAACAGAACGATAAAACAATGAATCGGTGTAGTAATCAATTATATAATTATGTGCACACATTTTATAATTGACCAATTAGCACAATCAGTTCTAAATTCCGATGTGAAATACTTTGATCTTGATAATAGCAGTAGGCCCCTATCGGGTATTATAACTCGGCGGTCACTGTGATGTACCGTTAGTCGGTAAGTTGTTGATTACTTCCAATAAACAGTGTGACACGCTTAAATTTGATTGCTGTGTTTATGAGAAAAGAATGACTATATGGGGTCAGTCGGTGTTTTTATAGATGCATTGTTTTTAAAGCAGCTGTCTGGTATTTTGTGGTTCATATACACACTTTTAGATTTGTCCAAGGATTTTGAAATGGGTTGAATTTAACGTCGATCACCAGGATATCGACTAATTTTGTACTATAACTAACCCACACACCAAAGCTACACATTTTCAACATCATTAAAACAATTTTAAACCCGTATTTTCGATCAAATTCACGCCTTTTCAAATTTGTCTACTCGTTACTAGTGTGTCTAATATGCATTGTTTGTCTAACAAGATGGCGGCGATAAACTGTTGCCGGGGGTGTGCGCGAATGGTGCGATGCGATTGGCTAACGCCAGCTGTCAATCAAAATCGGCAGAAAGGTCAATTGTGATTTATTCCTGATAAATGGATAACGGAGAGCATCATTTCGACAACAACGTTTATTTAGCACATCGACATAATACATGCCTTTGGCTAATGAACATATATACATACTTATAATCACAAACAAATATTTCGTGAATATTTTAGTCTTACATAATTATGATACTATGTATACATACTATTACACTATTTGATGTCTTAACACATAGCTTCCTTTAAAAATTACAAATATTTACAAGAACTCTTAAATTTCCTTAAATTCGGCCAATATATGGTTGGCATGTATTTACATCGAATCATTAGAATATTTCTGGCATATCAGTACACATGATATTCAGATTCTACAACATTTAATTAACAGTATTGACAATTTCGGTTTATTCTTTCAGTACTGTTATATCAACAAAATAACACCGGTTGTGAAACGAGTTTAATTAAATTATGTTAATGTTTTTCAGTTTATGTGTTTTACGTTAATTTATCGTCGCTACCGGTTGTCCATATGAGCGACGCCACATGAAGAGATTAGTCATTTTAGAGTTGTTGATGATATTGCAATGATACAGACAGAGACCCATTCCAGAATATCCTCTTTTATTTTTGCGTGCACGTGTTAAGCACCGACACAAGACCTCGGTTTAAAGTTCCATCCGAAAGACTGTTATATTTTATTAGCGTCAGACGGGGGATCAAACCTGCGATCTTTGGAATACCAGTCCAACGTGTTAATCATCCGAGTCAATTTTAACAGGAACATGACTTTAAGAACTGAGAAAATGTGTGACTGCATTGAATTTATGGACTGGGTCCTTTGAAGAAATTATTGACTGTGTCCGAAAATAAGATATGGACTGCTTCCGAAAATTATTATTATTATTTAATTTATTATTTTTAAAACATTTAGCGTCACTCGAACCAGTGACCATCAGTGATTATAGGTTACGGTGGTATACAAGCCGCGACCTTGAACAATATTAGCATACCACAAACGGCTTATATCTTGACAGCAACATTTGGCGGTCAATGTTTATTGGCTTAATATACGACAAGATATGGCAAGTCGAGGTGGGGGAGGCGCTGTTTTCTTGCTATTAGGAATGGCATCGATTCGAATATTCGATTAGGAAGGTATTCGCATATTCGACAGAATTCTATCAAAAACTAAAAATCACTCAAACTCTTATAAAATTGCCAAACTAAACTAATTTCTATTTTACGCGTAAAGGTCATCTTCTTCAAATGATTATTCAGATTGATATTGTACTCGAATATGTTAAATCCAATTTGCATAGATTGCACCTAGCAGTTTTCTTATTCTCAGAGTGATTCAACCATTTCCAAACGTGTGACTGAGCGGTTGGCATTTTTGAGGACAATATATTTTTTCCAAATATTCGAATATGTGTTGCAATCCCTATTTGCTATTTATATGTCGGACACAGGCGGTCAGGTGGATGGAACCACAGGTCGGCAATACAGTGAGGAATCAGTGCCGGCAGGTGTACAGTTGTGAGGAGCAGGTTATTCGACAACCTTCACATGACAATGCTGCTGCCAGTGACAGTACATTATTTTATACTGCCAGGAATTAGCAACCAGAATGTTAACCTTTTCAACACTACAGATCTCTAAATAGGCTTACAAAAAGTGTAGATCCAGATGAGCCTATTCATGATGAGCCATCTCATCAGGACCTCCACTGTTTACAAAATGTGTAGATCCAGATGAGCCGACTCATGATGAGCCGTCTCATCAGGATCTCAACTTTTTGCCAGTAATATTACTATTTTTAGACAAAATTACCTTGTCAGCGACGAAACTTGTTTCAACTGGAATAACTACTGGATTTTGTTTTGTCTTTTGTTTGTTTAAGTAAATAAATACAAATGTATTTTTATTTCCAAATGTGTACATAATCATTTGCAATAACATCATACCGTTTAATAACATGATTTAGAAGAAAGTATACACTATTTGTTGTGATCTCTCTCCCCTCCTTACGTCCAGAACCGCACCTGGTTCTGTTCAGGGGCATAGCCAGAGGTTCACCCATACTACCTATATATGATGATATGCGGAGTAACCTAGCAACCAATGCATGATAGGGACCACACACGATACCTTTTCGCCAATGTCGTATGTCGACTATTGTGAGACGTGTTTTAAACGGTCCAGGACGGCACTTAATAGTCCAGACCAGCAACGAGAATTCGTCATAGTGTATTCAGACCATCCTTTCCGGGAATCGCTCGAAGCCATCTGATCGGCACCATGCGAAAATGTGCACTCGGACATTTTACAGAAAATTGGGAATATAAATTACACATTCCCCACTTCTTTACATTACTGTATAATTTCAAGGGGTTATTAGTTTAGAGCAATGTCATTTAAATTTCAAGTCGAAACTGTTGCCATAGGAACAATGTGTTCATGCCCATCACTTTGTTAGAAAATTAAAGATAATGGAATCAAATTTGGTTAAGCATGATATAAACTAATATGATGTGAACAATAGTAAGTTCTTATCTTATATAAATGATGCGCATTTCTTAAATTGACGGATCTGTGGTCCAGTGGTATCACGCTGGACTAGTAATCCAGTTATCGCAGGTTCGATCCCCCGTCTGACCCTAATAAAAGTAACAGTCTTTCAGATGGGACGTTAAACCGAGGTCTCGTGTCGGTGCTGTACACCGTGCACGTAAAAGAACCAGATAAGACTCTGGAACTGGTCTCTGTCTGTATCATTGCACTATCCTCCACAAATCTAAAATGACTCATCTCTTCAGGAGGCGCCGCTCATATGGGCAACCGGTAGCGACGATAAATAAACGTAAAACACAAATATAAATTGATAGTAAACAATTACTGACGTCATAAGCGACCACAATTATAGATTATAGTACGTCATTAATGTTCGTGCGACGTTTCAAACGTTCTTTCAAAAACATATGTTTATGTGTACCGCTAAACAAGTCACTTTTTTTAAATTCTATTTTTTATTTCTCTATCAACATACAAACATACAAACTCAATATATGTTAACAATACAATGTACTAACATAAATTAATGTCGCATTGATTTTGCAATTGGTAGCGCATTACATCGGGAAGTATGTGAGATGGTACGGTGGTCACTAGATTGGACAGGTGGGTTTCTCCGGGTACTCCGGTTTCCTCCACACCAATTACCACATATGGCCAACGAAAGTGATTAATATGAATTGTTAGAACTTGCTATTTATGAGTTTTAATGAGACATTAATTGTGATATATATTTATCTGATATATATATCATCTTTCATTTTTGTTATTTATGTCGGAGTGTCCATTATCTTGTGTTGCCGGTGTAGCGTGAGCCCCGTAAGTCTGTGAGGATTGTAAGTTCGCTAGTTGCGGCTTACGGGGCTCACGCTACGGGTATAAGAAACGTAAGTTGAGAGAATTGAAAGTCAATAACAATATCTTTCCTCCACTTTAGTTTAAAGATTTTATTTCTCAATTATTAATAGAGATAAATGATAGTAGATAAATGCTAATAATGAGACTCCAATTTCCAGTGTATGAGGTTTAAAAACGCTCGTGTTTGTGTATAACCATGACTTACAGAATACGCGGTCAATTGATGGAACAGCTTATTGGTATCGATCACGACACCTGTCAATCAAACTATAATGGATAATCCAATCAGCTATCGATATTTCACACATCCTCAAGTAAGCTTGTGTATCCCAATACTGCAGTTTTAAGTTGATTGTAAGATTAGCCAGCTAATTTAAATGCAACTATGAAATCGATTATGGATTAATAATCTAGATTTGATCATACAATATGACTGCCGTTGTCATTACCGAAACTGTATTAGTTAGGCCACAACTACTAAGTAGAAATAGTGTGTTGTCGTAATATTTGTATGAAGCCTGGAGTCTTATGACCTAAGCTGTTGATGCGACACCCCTACATGTTCTATTACAATGTGAATATATTAATAATTCACACAATTCTACCAATGGACATAAAATTATTGGGCAAAATCGTATCTGTATATTGTTTATGACCCATTTGACTGTCATAAATAATTTAAAGTTAGATAAATCAAGATAGATTTTTGTACAAATTTAACATAACTAGATTGCAGAACAAGTGTTTACTACATTATATTAATCGTCCTCGATGCCTCATTTCTTGTAGAATCCATCTCGATAAAGGAGAGAAGAAGCAATTTAAGTCCCTTGCTAAGGGACACAATCATAACAGCTACAGCTGGGCGCGAACTCGGGTCCTTTCGTACCTGAAGCGAATGCGCTACAACTGCACTATTACGACTTCCACAATGTCAATGCCACGAGATCAATATTTTAAATATAAAAGAAAAACAAGGCCACTAGAAACTCGCTTTTACAGACGGATATGTAGTCTAGCGGTTAACACGCTGGACTGGTAATCCAGGTATCGCAAGTTCGATCCCCTGTCTGACACTAATAAAATTAACCGTCTTTCAGATGGGACTTTAAACCGTGCACGTAAAACAACCAGAAGAGACTCTGGAATGGGTCTCTGTCTGTATCATTGCACTATCCTCCAAAAATCTATAATGACTAATCTCTTCAGGAGGCGTCGCTCATATGGGCAACCGGTAACGACGATATATAAACGTACACCCCCCCACCCGACTAGCATTAAGTTTGAATAATGATCTTATATAAAGATACGAGTGTGTGTGTGCCTGCCTGTGGGTGTGGTTTTGTGCATGACTGTGTACATAAATACATACTGACTAGGTACTCGACACACGGACGGCTTGTCCCACGATGGCACGGTATAGAGGCCAGACAGGAATATGAATAAAATCCGAGCTCCTGCCCAAGCTACCATGCTAGAGAGTGTAGCAGGTCCAGTGTCTTTCGCTATGTCATATGTTTATAAATACTAACATGCATTACTTTTTGTAATCGTCGCTACTCAGGTTGTATAAGTGAGCGACACCTGAAGAGTCATTTTAGATTTTGGAGGATAGTGCAATAATACAGGCAGAGAGACCCATTCAATAGTCTTTGAGGGACTGATGCATTGGCAGAGTGATTCACTTTGAGAATTGTTTTGTTATTTCATCGCTTTCAATCCCCACCCAATCCCTATTTTGTTAGTTTTTCACTTGATATAAAACTATATTTTCATACACGTATTATATATTTTAGTATTACTACATAATACGTTTATCTCTTAATCGCCGATAGTGCACATATTTATATATTTAATGGAGATAATCTCAATAAGCTATAAGCTTTCGATTTAATCCATTTTCGTGTTGTATACAATATGTCACCGACTCGAGTTCACGGGGTTTGAACTTGTGTGCAGGTTAACTCTAAATGGGGAATTAGTGTGGTACAGCAGAGTAGCGTACACAAAGTGGTGGCATATGAAGGAGTCAGTCCACGGTGTATGGTCAATTTGAATTAAACCAATGACGATTCCAGTTACTAATTTAATATATATATAATTGTACAGCAATAACGATAATTAACACAGATTGAAGTTCACGTTAATTATGTAGGTGGTTTTAATGTGTGTGTGTGTGTGTGTGTGTTTTATGTGTATTTATCGTGGCTACCGGTTGCCCATATGAGCGACGCATCCTGAAGAAATTAGTCCTCTTAGACGTTAGGAGGATAGTGCAATGATATAGACAGAGACCCATTCCAGTCTCCTGTGGTTCTTTTACGTGCACGGTGTACACCACCGACACGAGACCTTAATTTAAAGTCCCATCTGAAAGACTATTAATTGTATTAGGGTCAGATGGGGGATAGAACCTGCGATACCTGGATTACCAGTCCAGCATGGGTTTTAATGGTGTCCATATATAACTCAGACTATTAGTTACAAATTAACATAAGTCCTGTAGCAGATTTAATGTGGCTGGCATTATGCCACTAAATGATACATTGTATTAACAGTAGCTGATTTATTCTACTAAAGGTATTTATATCAAAGAAACCATAAATTCTAAATAATGTCAACTATGACAACTCTTCTAAGACATGTTATGGATAATAATATTAGATAACATCTGCTTAAGAAAATGCATTAGTGATGTCTTTTATATAAAATATAATGTAAAAGTCACCATTATACAAAGAAACTAAATGATTGAAATTATAGGAATGAAATAAAATAATAATTATGTAACTAATGAATTTTATTGAAATTCTGACCGTTACATATATATGTACTGTACATTATGAATGAATAAATATGTTTAAACCAAGTCTTCGCTGGTTCTTTTAGTGTCCAGCTTAGGCACCGACACCAGACCTCATCAGAAAGTCTATTAATATTATTAAGGTCAGACGTGGATCAAGCCTACAATATCTCACCAGGATCCTTTTGATTGATTATCTAACTTACCAGTTGGCTATGGTACCCAGTTTATCCTGTGTTCTTCTATGAATGCATTGGACGCTTACTTAGGATCGCTGTCCTGTTGAAAATTGTGTGCTGTAGGCAATACATACTAATATCAATGTTGTATTACATTCATATATACAGTGGGCCGTCACATTTACATTACATATTTGTAAAAGCGACATTTCCAGTCTCAGCAACATGGAGGACACCACATGGAGGACACCCATATGTAGCCACACTCATAAACACACATTCCAATATATATATATACATTCCGATACATTCATATATACATTATCAGGGCCTGCTCTGGCTCTTAATTTTTTGTAGCCAAACTTTTGTAGCCAAATCTTTGTTTCCTTTAGCCAATTCCGATGCGCGACATTTTCCCCAAACAGAGTATTTATAGTATATTAATGTATTATATGTATTTTGCAATTGCACCACCTAAATGCTGTATGCCCATAAACTACAACTGAGGTAAGGGTTACATTTGCAGTGATACATTACTTGACAAGTTGTGTCCACTTTCATTTTCAAAATCATTTTAAAATGCATTCCTGCACCAGTTTATTAAATGTATAAGCTGATGGTGGAGTGCATTTCAAATGATAGTGCATATATCAAATTTGATGCATCTTGAAGTATAACATAACAAGTATTTCTTTTCATTTTTTGTCTATTTAATACTTTGATTAAAATGCTCATAAATAACACAAACATATATACAGTATTTACAATGCCCTTGTGTAGTATGGGTAGTACAGACGGTATGGATGCTATTTACATCAATATTCTACGATTTCTGCTGGCGGCCCAGAGCTTGAAAGATCGTTTGAAAGGGAAAGAAGAGAGAGGAGGACCATCAATGGAGAGAACCATAAAGTTATCAAGACAAGAGTTGGAAAGCGAGTTCCTGAGTGTGGTCTTTATCAGATTTTGCTTAGAAAATCCCCTCTCACAATCTGCAGAAGATACTGGTAGGATCAACAATCTCTCTGCTGCTTCTGCTGCTGCTGGGTACATCTCCTTGCGGCGGATGGCTAGGTTGGCACAAGAAAGATGGTCTGTGACAGACTGGTTTACACTGCCCCATATTCCCTCGAAAATCGTACAAAAAGACTCAGTTCGTTTCGGCTTCCCTCCACACCAATAGTGCCAAGAAAGTCAGAAACAATCTCAAGGTCCTCGGATACCTGAGACACAGAAAGAGAAGGATTGAAGAGATTGCTTAGTGCCCTCATGACAGATCCATCTTCATTGTCCGAAAACCTAGCATTAAGGCTGGCTACCATCTTGGTGATAAACTGATCACACACCGACACTGCTACTCGTCTCTGCTCTGTAGAATCTTTGATGGTGTGGCCATCAAACTCGAAGGTGTAAAGGCCATCAGCATCAAGTTCAGGTTCAGAAGTACAGGCAGAGAGAAATGTAGAAATGTAGGAGCCAACCTTCTTCTCCTTTATGGATTCAAGGGAAGAGATTGTAGAAGTCAGCTGCGGTTCAACATCTGCATAGTTCAGGTCCTTCGTCTGGTACATCTTGGAGAGGATTGCCAAAGGTTTAAGAGCATCTGAGAGAAAGTGGGCAACATACAGAAACTTATATGTGCTGACAGGTTTGTGTAAAGACAGTGACCTGGCAGACTTTTCCTCAAGAAAGACAGAGAGAAGACTGGAATAATTGCAAACAAGAGCTGCAACTGCACCCTCAAATGACAGCCATCTGGTGTAAAATACCTCCTGGAACCTGATAGAATGAGAGTTCAAGACAGACTGAATAGCTGAAAGGGTAGACATGTTTTTAGGAGAGTTGTTGAAGAATTTGTAAATAGAGTTGAGAGTCTCCTGAAACTTGAGAAGGTAAGGTATAGAGTCAGCACCACTGCTGCAGCTGAGTGCAAGACGGTGTGCGATGCAGTGGGTAGCAAGGACACCAGGCACTGCTTGATTCAGACGGGTTACTACTCCAGACTTGCTACCCACCATCAACACTGCACCGTCCGTACACAAACCAGAGAGGTTTGATAAATCTAGACCCTTGGCCCGCAAAATATCAAGAACTTTGTCGTAAATAGCATGCACATTAGCCCTCTGTAAACCTATAATGGACAAACCACCAGTTACGTTATAGTCCAAATATCTAATATATAGAATCAGATTCTGCTGAACAGATATATCAGTTGACTCATCAAACATTAAGCTATATTTCTTTGACAATGTCAAATTGGCAACTAGGTCCTCTCGCAGTACATCAGCCAGACTTTGTTGAAACTCGTTGATACTTGTATGATGTTCATATGAGGTGTGATTGTCCACCTTTAAATTATTCAGTGATGTGACCCCCTGTAAATGAAAAGAATTTAACACAAAATCTGAAATTAAAATAATGAAATGCAACACAGGAACATCTGAAAAATAAATATGTGCAAATGCAGAAATATATAAATTTAACAAGATCAAATAAATGATGTTAATCTGTCTAGTATGATATCTGATGTCTATCATATATTTAAACATAATTATCTTCACAAATTATCTTTAAATCGCCCATCTCCCTGTTTCCCTCAAACATATTAGCATAACAGCACTTGGATGGAACTATATTTCCTTTGCATCGGTCGAGGTAATGTAGGCCTACAGCCAGATCACATTCCATTAATACATACTTGATTCAAGCAGAGGGAGTTAAGCTCGGGCACGACTGCATTTGCCAGGTTCAATTTTGCTGCGAAGTAGACATTGGTCAGGGCAGCAGTAATTGCAGCTTCGCTTTTTGAATGTGAGCTTTCTCTGCACTTCTGCATCTCAGTAGAATGCTTGGTGTCGTCAACACAGTTCTGGTCGTCTGAAATAATACACACATAAACACTTCTTTTATGACATATTCAAGTCAAAGTCAAAAACCTTTTATTCGCTCATTTCGCATACATACATCAAAAAATGAGTATTAATCATAATTTATGATACACATATATATATATATTCCGATACATATTTTCTGAAAATGTTAATCCTGTGATAATTGAAAGTTCCAATGAGAGACCTATCAAAGTGACCCACAGGCAACATATGAAGTGGTGAGATATCTACAGTCAACCCTGTGTTAGTGGTCATCTCCATTATGCAGCCAAACCTGTATTAAGCAGCAAGTTTCCAGATTCCCAATCGGTTGTTTTATTATATAGTTTACCTCTATTAAGCAGCCACCTGTGTTAAGCAGCCACTTTCTCTTATATTAGTTTGGTATTAAGTACCAGTATGCATTTTCGGATGAGAATTTCAATTCTCAGTGCTTGGGAAAAAATTGTTGAACAAGTGAGAATTAAAAGTTCCGGAGAGGGATGTATATAAAGTGACCCACAGGCATCAAATGAAGTGGTGAGAGTGTTTGTGTTTTTTTTGTGTTTTGTTTTGTGTTTTTCCAGCATGAAAACATTATGTCAAGTCTAAATTTACTAATATTAGCTCGGTATTATGCATTTTCGGATTGAACTTTCAATTCTCACGGCCTGAAGAAAAATGTTGAAGCTGTGAGAATTGAAGGTTCCAGCCAGGGATCTTTCTAAAGTGACCCACAGGCATCATATGAAGTGGTGAAATATCTGTCTGAATTGACCAGCATGAAAACATTATGCCAAGTCTAAATTTACCAATATTAGCTCAGTATTATGCATTTTCTGAGGTGACTTTCAATTCTCACGGCTTGGGGGGAATTCTGAAGCTGTAAGAATTGAAAGTTCCCGTCATGGACCTTTCTAAAGTGACCCACATGCATCATATGAAGTGGTTAGATATCTATCTCACCTGACCAGCAGGAAAACATTATGCAAAGCCTAAAGTTACCAATATTAGCTCAGTATTATGCATTTTCTGAGGTGACTTTCAATTCTCACGGCTTGGGGGAAATTCTGAAGCTGTGAGAATTGAAAGTTCCCGTCAGGGACCTATCTAAAGTGATGCACAGGCATCATATGAAGTGGTGAGATATCTGTCTCAATTGACCAGCATGAAAACAATATGTCAAGTCTAAATTTACTAATATTAGCTCGGTATTATGCATTTTCTGAGGTGACTTTCAATTCTCACGGCTTGGAGAAAAATGCTGAAGCTGTGAGAATTGAAAGTTCCAGTCAGGGACCTTTCTAAAGTGATCCACAGGCATCATATGAAGTGGTTAGATATCTATCTCACTGACCAGCATGAAAACATTATGCCAAGTCTAAATTTACCAATATTAGCTCAGTATTATGCATTTTCTGAGGTGACTTTCAATTCTCACGGCTTGGGGGAAAATTCTGAAGCTGTGAGAATTGAAAGTTCCCGTCAGGGACCTATCTAAAGTGATGCACAGGCATCATATGAAGTGGTGAGATATCTATCTCACCTGACCAGCATGAAAACATTATGCCAAGTCTAAATTTACTAATATTAGCTCGGTATTATGCATTTTCTGAGGTGACTTTCAATTCTCACGGCTTGGGGAAAAATTCTGAAGCTGTGAGAATTGAAAGTTCCAGTCAGGGACCTTTCTAAAGTGACCCACAGGCATCATATGAAGTGGTGAGATATCTATCTCACCTGACCAGCATGAAAACATTATGCCAAGTCTAAATTTACCAATATTAGCTCAGTATTATGCATTTTCTGAGGTGACTTTCAATTCTCACGGCTTGGGGGAAAATTCTGAAGCTGTGAGAATTGAAAGTTCCCGTCAGGGACCTATCTAAAGTGATCCACAGGCATCATATGAAGTGGTGAGATAT
>CM026392.1:50838858-50911413 GCA_014843695.1 Archivesica marissinica | reverse complement strand
GACACTAATACTATTAACAGTTTCATGTGGAAGTCGTGATAGCGCAGTGGATGCGCGTTCGCTTCAGGTGCGAAAGGTCCGGAGTTCGAGCCCCACTGGAGCCGTTACGATTGTGCCCTTAGGCAAGGCATTTAAATTCCATGTTGCCTCTCTCTCTCCCTCGTGGCGATGGATTCCATCAGGAATGAGGTCTCGAGAGTGATTTATATAAGTTGAACTAACTTGTTTCGCAATCGAGCTAACATAAATTTGTATAAACTAACAGTTACATAAGCATTTGCAATCAACAAACATCAACATATAACACAATTACTATCACATATGACAATACTTACGTCACATTCCAGTTGACCTATTTTCTGCTGTTTTAGGTTCAGTGCACGAGAAAGGTTATTTCGTTGTTGTATTATTCTAGACAAGGTCAATGTCACATCACTTGACCTACTGATCAATTGTCCATCTCTTACTACGTGTATAGAGTTCTTATATAGATCCATGTGTGTTTCGCGGTCAAAGTAAACACGGGAACCAATAAGCAAGACGAGTGTAATATAAAATAACCCTACGACGTACATGCGGGAAAATCCCATAATGCAATTTAAATATCACTTAATTGTAAATAGTGACGAAAAGAACAAATATGCGCTGCGTTCCCATGGTTACACCTCTATTACTTAATTAGCAATACTACATCACACTAACTTACATATCACAGGCCTATTCTACGCAGAACAGAAACACAGATAATATAGTCGTAGCTCTTTATTGATTCGTACGTCCCAGAATTGTGTAGATTAGATATCATTATTCGTCGTGTGTGTATGTGTGTGTGTGTGTTTTCGTGGGTGTAAATTGAGTGGGGAGGTCCGGGGTGATTGTCTCACAGTTAGAAGTGTGTGTGTGCGTGTGTGTGTGTTTGTGTGTGTGCGTGCGTTGCATGCGTGCGTGCGTGCGTGCGTACGTGCGTGCGTGCGTGCGTGTTGTTCTTACATGGTACTGAAACAAACGCTGTTTGAGGAGTAAGCCATCATTATCTTAATATGATTTATCAATAGCAGACGACACACATTTAGTTGACTTTTGGCACACTGCACGGCATTATACATTAGATTAATGCATTCTTCCAGTTAACTCAAATGGACAAGTTTGAGCTAGGCAGCTTGGAATTCTACCAATAAACATTTATGACATTCTCAGATATTTTCTTAGTACAGTGGCATGATTAGATGCATTGGAAGACACACTCTGCAATTTGTGTCGTCAAATATGGCTGAAGCTGACTACTTATTATTAAAGTGGCATTATATCACAAAAAAGGAAAAATACGTATTTTAGGTATAAACAGCATTGCTATTACAAATTCTTCCGAACAGACGGATCTGTAGTCGAGTGGTAGCACGCTGGACTGGTAATCCAGGGATCCCAGGTTCGATCCCCCGTCTGACCCTAATAAAATTAAGTTTTTCAGATGGGACGTTAAACCGAGGTCTCGTGTCGGTGTTTTACACCGTGCACGCAAAAGAACCAGAGGAGAATCTGGAATGGGTCTCTGTCTGTATCATTGCATTATCCTCCAAACTCTAAAATGACTAATATCTTCAGGAGGCGTCGCTCATATGGGTAACCGGTAGCGACGATAAATAAATGTAAAAAAACCCAACTAACTTTCAGTCAATAATCAATGGTTTTGCTCTCTACAAACTCTCAATAGTGAAAGTTGAAATTCATATAACGGTCATTCACGCTCCTGAATTGACGGTTTATTATTATTGGAGTATAATTATATTATTAATAATTATATACAATATTATAATTATAATAAACCGCGTGTTACTGTAGATTAGAGATAATTTAAATTTCACCAGACTGTCTAAAAATAAAAAATATTGAGACTCAAATTAAAGGTATAGCGATACGCATGTACCACATATGTTGTTCAAATTGAAGGTATAGCGATACGCATGTACCACATATGTTGTTCAAATTGAAGGTATAGCGATACGCATGTACCACATATGTTGTTCAAATTGAAGGTATAGCGATACGCATGTACCACATATGTTGTTCAAATTGAAGGTATAGCGATACGTATGTACCACATATGTTGTTCAAATTGAAGGTATAGGGATACGCATGTACGACATATGTTGTTCAAATTGAAGGTATAGGGATACGCATGTACCACATATGTTGTTCAAATTGAAGGTATAGGGATACGTATGTACCACATATGTTGTTCAAATTGAAGGTATAGGGATACGCATGTACGACATATGTTGTTCAACTTGAAGGTATAGAGATACGTATGTACGACATATGTTGTTCAAATTGAAGGTATAGGGATACGCATGTACGACATATGTTTAAAAATTACACCCTGTTCAAAAAATACACTCTGTCACTATCGGAGTAAGTCCATAATTACGCTGATAGTGACGAGACGTCATTTTTTGTTGGATATGGCCTAATATTGTTGTATATATACATGTAGTGTCAAGCCTATGGTTTATCAAAATGTTCATAAAAATAGCAAAATTGCTAAATGAACCCAAAACCATTGCCCATGGTCGAAGGTTATAAAACTGTTCTTAAACCTCAAACTCAAGCTCAAATGATATGATTGGTTGACTCTGATATTTACACTTAACTGAACCAATCAGAAGCGTCTGTGTAGTATTACAACGCCACCTCTACACAGCAGATGGTGATTGAGCTTATTTACCTTTACCCTCGCTGCCGGCGAACCATGAACACAACAAATGATGCACATTAGTTGTAACGGATCTGTAGTCCAGTGGTTAATGTTGGACTGGTAATCCAGGGATTGCAGGTTCGATCACCCGTCTGACCCTAATAATATTAACAGTCTTTCAATTGGGACTTTAAACCGAGGTTCCGTGTCAGTGCTTTACACCGTTCACGTAAAAGGACCTGTGTAGAGACTCTGAAATGTTTACTCACAAGGCAATTTATAATTGTCAATAATTGTACAAACAATCAAAATGAAATTCAATTTAGAAGTCAACGTGTTTGACCAAATGATAATAATTATGCACAAAATGTCTTCCTTTTTTGCACTATTTGATGCACCCAAACGCTGAGTTGGCTTTTATTTAACTGTCGTAACTGTGAAAGTACGAACCTCAACGTGAGTGCATGCTTAGTCATCGCCATTTTGAATTTATAACCGCAATCCGCTCGCATATCATAATAACAGCTGCATGTAATATCCGCTTACATGGACACGACTCTCTCCGAACGTATGCACCGACAAAAGTAATGCTGACGAAATCGGCGCGTATAAAGTACGCTTCATGGAAACCGAGCTTATCATGCCATTACGTGTCGTATTTCACAACCTTTTAATTCATTCTTTAGTGTCGTGATACGGACACTGCATGCGCGGTCTTGTGGGGACGACAACCCCATCATTATGTTTAAACGTGTTTGTAGTTTACTGTTGACTTTACAATTAATCCGTCATATAACGAATTATAATACGTTGGTTCAAGTGGGGTATAAATATGATATATATATATAGGGTCTTACATGAGTTGTGATTTGTCCGATTAGCGCAGTGGTTAGCGCGCTCGCTTCTCACCAATGCAACCCGGGTTCGATCGTCGGACCGGGAAGTATGTGAGATGGTACGGTGGACGCCAGATCGGACAGGTGGGTTTTCTCCGGGTACTCCGGTTTACTCCCACACGAATGACCACATTTACGCTTTCATCCGCGCCAATGAGAGTGATTAATATATTAAGTTGTTAAAACTTGCTTCACAATCGTTGTAAAATAAATAATGTTTAAACTAATTGTGAGTTCATACCATACTTAATGGTAGCGAGCCTTTTTGCGAGATTAATAGCAAAATTCCAAAACGAGTATCATAAAAACGCAATTTACAATAGTATAATGTAAATTTGTTTATGATTTCTACAATGCTTAAAGAGTAATAACTATTGTTCGCACATGGTGTCAGTATATACGCTCAGCCGGACACCGGTTTTTAACGAGGAGGTCATTTGCATAACGCGCACTACAGAAGCCTGATGTTAACCAATCACAATTGTCCTTGTCACGTATGTGGCTTCATCGGGAACATCGCCATCTTTTTCGTGGAGGCAGAGTTTTTCTCTCCAATATCTTCTGGAATTCTGAGTATACCTTGTATCATTAATTATTATTTCCAGTTTAATCACATTAATTAATATTGGGTTTTAATCATATTTTTGCACAAAAGAACGCTACGACTTTCATTTTAGCGCCAAGTGTCAGCGCAGCTTGTCATGACGACTCTCTAAGTTGTCATGACGTCACTACACAGGGCAGCGTTATGTTTATGTTTTAAACACCTTTATTAGTGTGTAAATGCTTCTTTAAATCGATTGGTGCACCCAAGTACTGGTTAACCGCTGGAGCCTGCCCAGGAAAGGTGTTGTTAGGTAAACTGCCCGCCGGCGATATAGCCCGAAATAGTGCTGATGCAGGAGTAAATCCCGAAATATAAATAAATATTCTTTAAATCGTAGCTTGTCTTTTCATTAACGTTATGTATGAAATAGAAAGATGCATCCTTTAAAGTATAATTAACAAATTATAATGATAATTCTCTCAACCAATCAGAATCCTTCCAGGTGTCACCACACGTTGTGTACATATAAGACATTATAAGATGACTGTATTATAAATGCAAAGCGATATTGAGGACGATACCATTACACTAAGATATAGTGAAACACGCTTTTATTTTGACTTAGTGATTGTATCTCATTATACCTGGTCGATACCAACTACCTGGATCACCTATATCGTGTTTATTTTGACTAAGTGATTGTATCTCATTATACCTGGTCGATACCAACTACCTGGATCACCTATATCGTGTTTATTTTGACTAAGTGATTGTATCTCATTATACCTGGTCGATACCAACTACCTGGATCACCTATATCGTGTTTATTTTGACTAAGTGATTGTATCTCATTATACCTAGATAGATAGATACTTTTATTTCCTCCATTGCTGAAGAGCATAACATATTTACAAATCATTATTAATATATATGTACAAACAGTATAATATCAATGCACAAATAACAGGGTTAAATGTCAGTTGAGAAATCACAGCACATATAACCTTGTTTTTAGTCAATTGACCTCGACTATGGACGAATACATAATTAGCAATATATAACAGTTATGATGCCCGAACATAACAATGTGCACCTGTAAAACATAGAATCAGTTAGCTTTCAACTACCCGGAAAACATTCTACATATTTGCTTCAATAGCAACACGTTCCTTGGAACAAGATTATCATCTACCTGTAATGCTAACGATAGTAATGCATTGCACTGGTCAATTGGTGATAAATGCATGAATTCTATATAATCTTTAGTACTAACAATGTCAGCTAAAATGTTCAACACTTTACACCTTATGTGATCAATTGCATGGCAATAACACATTATATGTTCAACATTGTTGACAGCCAATAGCGAGCATTTGTATTATATGACCAGATTGAACTGATGTATTTGCATATGCCGTTTGTTTCCGTATTCTTCCGTCGATTTCCGAATCAAACCGATCTCATTGAATGTGAATATAACACTTTAGAAACACAGTCCTTACCGTCTCGACTAGTAGTGTAGTGGATACGTCCGTGATCTTGGAAATTACAGTTTACGTGTTCGAGCCCGGTGAATGCCACTCTTTTTTCTTCTTCAATAAAATATGTAATTAAATATGCGCACAAAAATCACGTGCGGCACGATGTGTAGTTTCAGTATCATTCTTTCTAAATTACATGTACATTGAACATAGTCAGTACACCTTTAGGATGCCGAGTAGAAAACAACTTAGTTCTACTGACAAAGCTAAGGTTTTGAAAGTTTTTAATTATTTTAAAGACAAAGATGCATATACAAAGACAGTATGTATATCACACACTGTAGGAGCTACTGGCACCAGCCAGGCTACTATTTGTAGGATATTGAAAGAACTCCGGGAGACAGGAACACTTCTTTCACCTGTTGGAAGGAAACGGGGAGCCTACACGCATATGGATGTCTTTGATCAGGATGTGATTAGGAGTAAAGTCCGGGAGTTCTAGACGCACGGGCGTGTGCTGTCAACTCTGAAAAAGTTACACGGAGTTCTTAGAGAGGAAATTCATTATCCTGGCAGCAGAGAGACACTTAGAAAGACATTAAAGGAATTGGGATTTGGTTGCAGAAGAACCAGCGACAACAGAATTTTTTTTTATGATGCCGTATGCTAGATTCGAACCAGCGATGTCAGATTTACAAGTTCATATCACTTTCCACTATACCACGGACCATTTGATAAGCTGGTATCGATATTTAATTATATATAATTATTTTGTTGAAAAAATATACGGACACGCTCGAAGAAACTTGCCGAAGATTAATTTTTATCAGTTCAATCTGGTCATACAATAACATGTACCTATATCGTGTTTATGTTATTGGTTTTCTGTAGCTATAGTGAAACACGCTTTTATCTTGAGTTCAGTGATTGTATCTCCAAATACCTGGATCACCTATATCGTGTTTATGTTATTGGTTTTCTGTTTATATCAATAGTTCGCATATCGCGTTGGGCCTGTAGTACTATAAACACCGCACGAGAATGACAACATTATCGGAAGAGTCCATTGACTTGTTATAGGTGTTCTATATTACTATTTATAGGCAAATTGACTATATTTTAGTCTATAAAATTGAATGGTAACGTTTGCATATAAATAGTCAATTTGCATATGAATTAGTAATATATATAAATATTTCACATATCGCGTTGGACCACTACATTGAATATGTGATATATGGCCGTATTTATCACACTGGATAATAAAAGTACATACACACTACAATAAACCCGATACGTCATAATAATTTTAAGTTTTATTTCTCAAATGGGACTATGTGCACATAAAAGAACAAGAAAGAGGCTCTGGAATGGGTATCTGTCTGTATCATTCTACTATCCTCCAAATTCTAAAATGACTAATCTCTTCATGAGGCGTCGCTCATATGGGCAAGCGGTAGCGACGATAAATAATCGTAAAACGTAAAACAACCGTAAGAAACGTAAGCACATACGTCACATTAGTCCTTAGTGTATTCTAGTTTATACACGTTTATTTTAGCGTTCGATTACGAAACAATTTCTTTCAACTTACATTAATCACTCTCGAGACCTCAATCCATAGCAACTACGGGGAGAGAAGAGGCATGTGGAATTTAAATGCCTTGCCTAAGAGCACACTAATAACGGCTCCAGTGAGGCATGAAATCCGGTCCTTTCACGCTACCACTGCGCTATCACAACGTCCACATTGTATTCTGACATACCAATTAATGTTTAATTGGCCACGTCACTTGCGAACATGATATAGCCGTGTGCTTCGTGGAATGTAGGTAATTATACGTGAAACAATTCCCTGTCGGCTGTCCGATTAGCGCAGTGGTTAGCGCGCTCGCCTCTCACAAATGCAACCCGGGTTTCACGCTTTCATCCGCGCCAACGAGTGTGATTAATATAAGTTGTTAAAACTTTCTTCGCAATCTTTGTAAAATAAGTAAAGCTTAATCTTAAACCAGGCCCTAATTACCATTGACTGATCAGAAGACAACTGATAAAATATCGTCTCTCCAATTTCATCATATATGTTTCGAAACGGGATTAACCCGGGGTTTAGAACGAACAATCAAATTGACCTCACATTTTATGATCAATTATGGATTATTTGTAAGCGTTATTAAGTTCCATCGGCGCGCTTAACATTATCGTGTAGGCCGAACTGTTAAGCAATATGACCACCGTCGCACTATTTTTTCCGTTGTACACACTAATTTGATATTGTCATAGCAACAAACATTCCTTTATCTCAAATCTGCCCTTTGTTTAAAGATATCCAATAACAAATAAGAGCCTTCGTTATCGAGTTGCCATAGCAACACATGTTGCTTTACCTGAAAACTGCCCTTTGTCAAAGATATCCAACAACAAATAGGAGCCTTCGATATCGAGTTGCCATAGCAACAGATGTTGCTTTACCTGAAAACTGCCCTTTGTCAAAGATATCCAATAACAAATAGTAGCCTTCGATATCGAGTTGCCGTAGTAACAGACATTGCTTTATCTCAAAACTGCCCTTAATAAGCCAGTTGGATAGCTGCCTCACATGAAATAACACATCGGTGGGAATCGAACCAACAGCGTTGTAGGGCAAGTGATTTGAAGTCAACGACCTTAACCACGTGGAACTCCTTTCTAGACAAAGCCGTAAATAGCGCTCGGTATTAACACGCGCGTCCGCCTTCGTAGTCGAGTGGTTACGGTCGCTAACTTGTATACAATAGGACATAGAAAACACACACTTCGGATAAAAATAGATGAAAAACAATAACTATATAACTACATTGTTTTTAGTTGTTGAGTTTGTGTTTTGTAATAAAGATGTGATATATCTTTGATGGAATCATTCGTATTTCGTTTTCATGTAATAATAATCATATAATGTAGGTCCTTTAGTATATACCACTCTAACCTATCGTCATGGTGTTCACGGGTTCGAGCCCCGTTCAGACCGTGTCTCTTTATATGACAGTGTTGGCAGTTTCCTACGGAGGTTTGTGCACCAAGTACTGGTTAACCTCTGGAGCCTGCCCAGGAAAGGTGTTATAGGTAAACTGCCCGCCGCTCTAATGGGCAACCGGTAGTGAGTTAAATAAACTTAAATAACAAATCGAAAAAAAAGGTATTAATTTACTCCTTTGCGAACAGAATAAGCACAAATGGTAACTAAGCGTCATCATGTTAAATATGGTGCAAATGTTCATATGTTTCATAGCATACATACCAGACAAATAGAAGAGAGCATACATAGATAGATAAAAAATGAGTATAATGACATATCATACATCCTGGACGTACTAGTTTCGGTGACCCTGAAGATATTTCATAAATATATTGTATTGAACACATAAATAAATAGCGCCTCTTGCTATTTATTTGCAAACAAACCGCTGTCAACTAGGTCATCAAGAACACAATACAGATGCCGTCCTAGCTCTTCAGGACGAAGGTAGCTCGTGGATTTCAAAATGTCACCGAAACTGGTGGGTCACCGACACATGTACTTCCACGATACATGTAGAAATGCATACATGTTGCAAGTATAACAAAGCACTTGACCCCATGGGTCTATATTTGTCACAGATTAGATAAAATATTAATTTAAAGCTATTTACACAGATTATGTTATGATTAATTTCTGTTGTAAATAATAGTTCATATATATACACCTTATATATATTTATGCACGATTTTCATGGATATTCCTGTGACAATAATTCTAACATGACTCGATATTTTGTTTGTATTATTATGCAAATAAGGAATTTACCGTGTTTAAATATGCAAATAAACGTGGTTTAGCGCGTGATGCCAAACTTGGCGTCAGTTTACTAGCATTATTGTGACGTCCTTTTTATTATTTGGTCATGTTTGAATCGACATAATATATATATATTAGCGCTTGTTATAGTCCAATAAAACAAAGATATAGACATAGTTTATAAAATTCCAGTTAGGCTTTCAAGCCCATGAGGACATACATACATATTATATACAGTTAGCGAAAAATGCAAACATAATGCATACATTATATACAATTCAATGTGAGCTCCCACAATCATAGCCATATATATATATGTATTTCTATGTGTAAATACATGTAATATTTATCGGATATGTGTCTTATAATTAAAGCAAACAGTTCTTTATTGCTAACATGGAGGTCAAACGACTGAACAAAACAGAAATACAAACAAAGTTGTAACATAATATTTTATATTGAAACATGGTTAGTCGTACTGAGCGCCGGACTTTGACCACTTAGGCCAACTTTCTAGTGTCTACCGATTAAAAAGTTGTTGTATTCATAATTTACATTCTGTCTTGAACATAATTTTAAGGATCTTAATTTCCAATAGACAATTCCATATCTTTGGACTAAAGGTTTCTCGTACATTTCACATCTAGGTCTTGGAATATAGAGATCAATATGTGAAGCATATCCCAATGTCATATCTGATGTAACTGTACATTTCACATCTAGGTCTTGGAATATAGAGATCAATATTTTAAGCATACCTCAACGTCATATCTGAAGTAACTGTATTGCGATGTCTTAATTGTAAATGTTCATTCAAATAATTCGGTACAAGTGTGGATAATTTTGTATATTGTTACTGTGTTTTGAAACATAATCCGTTGGTAAAAAGTCATTATACTAATTTCAGACATTGATATACGCAAAGAAATATAATCTTGGCCCAGAATGTATTTACATGCTCTTCTCTACAATCTTAACAGTGTGTCAATATTTTGTTGGATGGTATTTCCCAACATGATACAACAATAATCAAAATGTGGTTGGATATATGCCATGTAGTAAAGTATTATGTAGTTCAGATTGACCCGTATTTTACCTAATAGCCAAATGTTTAGTTGAAATCATTTTCATAATATAATTTATATACGAGTCCCATTTTAATGAATCCTGTATGTGTACTCCAAGCAACTTCTCTGATATGCTGGTTTTCAATAATATATTTTCATATTTAAGAGAGAGTGTTGGATTACGCTTGTCATCATAAATAGAACTTTCGTTGTTTTGTGTGTATTAAATTGTCATTCCATTGTGAAAACACACAGTCTTCCAAAGCTTGTCGTAATCGTGTTTCTAACACCTCTTTCTGGGCATGGATATCACATAATGTAGTATCATCTGCATATAAATCGCTACCTGTGATTTTGTATGAAAACACTAGTGGTAAGTCATTAATAAAAAGTAAGAATAAAAGTGGTACACATATTGAGCTCTGTGGGACTCCTCAATTAACAGTTTTGTTTTCAGATAAAACGTAATTTATAGAAACAGTTTATGCAATCTGACAGGTACTCCTTAGCATCGATCCAATATGTGTGTTTGGTATTGGGGTTTAAAGTCGCAACAACAGCGACTCTCCAGCTATTATTGGTGGAGGAAGACCCCGGGTGCCCCTCCGTGCAATATGCAGGCACGAACTGGCATCCGAGTAGGACCACCGGCAATGGAAATGTCATTAAAAGTTGCTTGACTAAGGACACCACCATCGTGGTTCTGGTGGGGCTCCAACTCAAATATAATCGAAAAAAGATGGCTCTATCTCTTCTTGTGGATTCAATCAAATTGCATGAATTTTGTACATTCCAATTCCAGAGGCGTATCCAGGAAATAACTACGGGTTTAATATGTTAGTAACACCTTCCCCGGGCAGTAAAGCTGGCCCGGTCGCCGCAGCTGGCCAATCCTAGTGCGGTCCGGTGCATCCCTGACATTTTGAAACTGAATACCAAATTTTGCATTGTTCTGCTATCTGTGGTGTAAAATGAGGATAGATGATGGTGCCACTATTGTATAGGAATTTAATGGGATGACAAATCACCACTCTGGAAATTAAGGGGGATGCTCGAGTCCCCTGATCACCCCCTGGATAAGCTTCTGACTTCTAAAGGCTGCATTTCAGTTCTGCAATTTGTTAAATAGTTAGTTGATCATTATTACATTCTCAAGTCAATAATGCTTGTATATGTTCAGTTACACTTAAGTCCTTCCGTCTATATACATTTACGTTATTTTTTAAGCATCTCAGAGAAGCTGCCGTCTTGAATTTAGACGACATTTCCGCATCATGCGCGAAGCCTAGTTGTTCAAATGTGTTCCTCACGTATTCAAATGTTCTGACGTTCACATGGGAGTACCCACCCTGTCCTAGAAATATACATAAAATAAGGCATAATAAGTAGTTGTACAGATTGCCCTAGTTTGCAAACCAATCAAAAGCCTCTATTTCGTTCAATATGTCGTGAACTTATTTCCATATTCCGACTACAATATATTATTTATTGACTGCATGTCGACATTGGATATTGGACGTTCCGCCTGTCGAGTTGCAGACATGCGCAACTCGAATTGTGGAGCTCAATGTGTTGTGTGTTTTACGTTTATTTATCGTCGCTACCGGTTACCCATATGAGCGATGCCTCCTGCAGAAATTATTCATTTTAGATTTTGGAGGATAGTGCAATGATACAGACAGAGACCCCTTCCCTCCTCTGGTTCTTTTACGTGCACGGTGTAAAGCACCATCACGAGACATCGGTTTAACGTCCCATCTGAAAGACTGTTAATTTTATTAGTGTCAGACGGGGGATCGAACCTGCGATCCCTGGATTATCAGTTCAGCGTGTTACCACTGGACTACAGATTCGTTCTGTGCATGTAGATTACTGTACATTTAGATTTATACAGACCATGGTATATGATGTAAAATTGGGATGAGCAAACTGCCAATAATCGAAGGTGCGTGCGTGGATCTATCCACTGCTCAGGTAACATGCGGGTGAGCATCAAGGTCAAAGTAATGCTGTAATTACCGGAGGTGCATGCTGTAAGTTTTTTATTGATCAAAGCACTAACGTTCCCTTGCATGTTGCATAAACCCTATATATGATCAATAACCAATACATAGTCGCTATTTATTACATGGAAATATTCAGCTTGATCTTAAAACAATAGACACGTGTGTATTCATATGGTTTTTTGATTATATGCGAATACATGATCTCAGAATCACCTAAAATAGATACAACATATAATATAGTATGTAGTCGGATGTTTTATTTCTTACATGGATATATCCAATTTGATCTAAAAATAGACACAACGTAGATTATTTCTTACATGCACATATCCAGCTTCATCTAAAAATAAACACAACATAGATTATTTCTTACATGCATATATCCAACTTGATCTAAAATAGACACAACGTAGATTATTTCTTACATGCATATATCCAACTTGTTCTAAAAAGAGACACAACGTAGAATATAGTATGGTGTATTAATTATATGCGAATACTCAGCTTCGCCTAAATTTAGGCACAACATAGAAATTTGCCAAATTAACCTACTTTCTGTTTTACGCGTAAACGTCATCTTTTTCTTGTAAGGCAAGCAAATAGGACAACGACTCATCCAGTTATTGTTATCGGCAACTGTACATTCATGGGCGTTTTCACAAATGAAGCATTGAACTGCTTTCCGTTGAAGGGTGTTTATTTTTCAAATGATTATTCAGATTGATGTTGTACCCGAATATGCTAAATACAATATTGAGCAGTTAATTAAACATTTAAGATACATGTGGTTGTATGTTGTTGCATAGTGTCTGTAATATTTCAAAGGAATGTTCTCGTCTAAACAGTTTTGACATTATAATTAAACACTACCTTGCTTAGATACTATATTTATCCGATTACATGACAGAGTGTCAATTAATTTCTTATATGCGCACACGTGTAATAACACCTGGATGGTTTTAATTGGTTGAGAGAATAATCGTTATAATTTGTAAATTAAAACATTTAAAGTAGGCATATTTCTATTTGAATTGGTGCATACCGTTGATGGTAAGACAACGTACTATTTAAAAGAAGTATTCGACTCAATTATAACGCTGTTGAAAACATAAATATAACGCTATTTTGTGTAGTGACGTCATGACAATTTAGTGACGTCATGGCACTATGCGCTGACACTTGGCGCCAGGATTAAAGTAGTAGCGTTATTTTGTGCAACAAAAACTCAATATTGTAATGTAATGTGATAAAAACAATCTTACACTCGTGGTGATTTAATACGATTTCGTGGTGATTTCATACGATTGTTTTGATGGTATCGTCATTAAATGTTAATGCTTAATTTATTATATATCGTCAAAAACTAGAAATTCAAAATGCCTGCTCAGTCACACATTTGGAAATACTTCACTCGCTCTGAGAATAAGAACACTGCTCGTGTAATTTGTGCAAAATTGACTTAACATATTCGGGTACAACATCAAATGTGAATAACCACTTGAAAAAGAAACACCCTTCAACGGAAAGCAGTTCATATGACTCTAAAAAGCAAGTGCCAATGACTTCATTTGTGAAACTCCCAGGACATTTACCGCTAGTAAGGGCGAGCGTATTACTCAGGCAATAGCGGGTATGATTGTTAGCGATTATTTGCAAGTTTCGTTGAAGGAGATGGATTTCGTCACCTAATGGAAATAAATTGTTGCTCCGGAATTTAAAGTACCATGTCGGAATACTATTCGTGCTCGCATTGTGAAACGGTACGACAACGAGAAGGACTACATAACGGTCACCGAGCACCACATTACCAATGATTGGGAAATGAAGGCCAATGTACTGATGACTAAGGCTATGCCAGAAAGACACACTGGGGAGAACCTCGCCAATAAATTATGTGTGACGGAGTTTAGTCTGGATGGGAAAGTGGAAACGTGTGTCCACGATAATGCTAAGAACATTGTGAGTGCTGGTGAAAAGTGTGATGAGTGGGGAGATTTAGGATGCTTTGCACACACACTGCAGCTATGCATCAAACCAGCATTAGAATTACAAACAGTGACAAAGACCGTAGCCAAGTGCAGGAAACTAATCGGACATTTCAAACACTCTACAACCTTGACAGCTGAGATGAGAACACGTCAAAAGCTTCTCGAAGAGTCTGAGCATTCACTGATTCAGGATGTCCCGACTCGTTGGAATTCGACACAACTCATGCTCGAACGACTAGTGGAACAACGTCGTGAAATCACGGATATAATGTTGGATACCAGAATCACTAAGAAATCCGACAGTGTGTTGTTGTTAAAGGATCATGAATGGGAGATCGTCAGTGATTTATCGGACGTTCTTTGTGTGCTGACAGACGTCACCACATACATGTGCTCCGAAATAGATGTGTGTTGTTCGGAAATATTTATAATAGTGCATGGGCTTCTGAATGACTGCCTGAGTATTGATAGTGATGATTAGTGGTCTGATAGTGAAAGTGAAGGAGGTCATCAGTGGTGAACTTGTGCGACGATTTCAGCCGTCGTCGCTTGATGCCGCCAAGTCAACGCGTATGCTAACGTCTCTACTAGATCCGCGCTACAAACGTCTCCCGTTTCTCACCAATGAACAACGTCAGATCGCCGAGGAATCACTGGAAGCCTACGTGTAGGATGTACCATTGAAACTGTCTTCACGTGACACTAGTGGTGACTGAGCCTACACCTAAGCGTAGGAAATTGAACTTTCTAGTGTTTGAGACAAACGAAAAGGAACAGTCTGATGAGTTAATGAGCTATCTGCTAGAGAAAATGGATCCCCATGTGAAACCCCTTGAGTGGTGGCGGGAAAATGAACTGAAATTCCCCACTGTCGCTCACGTGCCCGTAGACTACTGTCAGTGCCAGCAACGTCAGTCCCATCCGAACGTATCTTCTCCGCAACTGGTCTACTTATTAACAAGCTAAGGAACAGATTATCCACTTCTCTTGTTGATAACATTATGTTTTGAACAACGTTCAAAAAGGTTGTGACATTGAGTTTTAATGTGCACACATGGTAAGATCGTACGGTACTACACGTTGACATGTATGGACATATATATTGTATGTGTGAAACTTAGTACACATTGAAATGTTTCCAAGTAATTGAATTTGAATAAAGTTTAGCATATTCTTATATAGAATTCTTCATTTATTATATATAGTAGTATAGGTATTAATTGTGTGTACTAACTTAAGTCTCAGCGGGAATGGTAGCGTGTACAGTGGACGATACCAATAACTGAGTCGTCGCCAAATTTACAGGAAGAAGATATGACATAGGGCATACAACAGAAAGTAGATTAATTGTGAAAATTTATGTGTTTGAAATATTTTGATTTTTTCACATAATTATACCAAATATTAGAATATCGTGCCGATCGAATATTCGAATACCAAAATTGCTATTCGTTGCCATCCCTAATAGTAATGTATCGTGGCTTCTAAATCTACAATACATATATATATATATAGTACCTGGTATAGCCCAGCTAAGCACGACTCCTTCTTTGGCATGTCTCACAATATTGTCCAAATATATACTTTCAAATTCGCTTGGTATATGTTCTGCGACTTCCAAACTCAGCACCCAATCATATAGCGGTAGGCCGTATTGAGGGAGTGTCAACTCGAGATATTGGACACGCCCCTTGCTTGTCTTCTCACAAAAGGGGGCGCCATCATAGGCATCATATCCTTGCAGGAGACCGGTGTCCAGCATTAGTTGTTTATAACGTCCTGGACCATCGCCAAATGACGCCACATACTTGCCTAAAATATGCCAGAATATCTTCCATGTGTTATTTGTATAAAAAATAGACCTGATGTTTTACAAAATAGTACACACACTTTAATAAATATATACATGTTATGAACAGAGACGAATATATTGAATATGAATATGAATATAATATTCCGCATCGATTTTCAATGGATGATAGTGTAAATACATCTGGTATTAAGCTGCTAGAAATTTGTTTCAGTAGTAAATTACAAATTGTAAACGGTCGATGTGGCGCCGACGCTTGTGGTGGTAGTTATACAAATATAACTGTTCAAGGAAATAGCCTAATTGATTATGCTTTATGTTCTGGCAATGTGTTTCCACTTATTAATGATTTTATCGTACACGATATATATACTTGCTCAACACATGCACCGATACAAATAGGTTTTGCTGTGAATATCACAAATGAGACGAATAATATTAAAGATGATTGTACTTATGATAAACTTAGATTTAACGTTGAAAATATACAACTTTATAGAGATGTAATGTATTCTGAATTTCAAAATATTGATACTATTGTTAATGACATAGTATCAAGAAATGTTGATTTAAATATTGGTATTGACACTATGTCAACATGGTTTTACGAAAAAGTTTTTTATGTGTTTGGACAAAAACGAGCATTTAACAGAAGCAGCAAGCGTAAGCTTAAACGCCCTTGGTTTAACAATGATTGTGAATATGCACGACCAGAATTTAAACTAGCAACTAGAAATTATAGAAAATGTCGATCAGTTGAAAATAATGAACTATTAATAATAAGACGCCGGTGGTATAAACAAATTAAAAGGAGAGCTATTGCACAACATAAGAATAAACAAAAGAGTGAATTACACAGTCTAGCTAATAATCAGCCACGCACATTTTTGGTCTGAATTAAAACGGCTGAAATCAAAGAAATCCAAACGTGTATATGTATACAAATTGTATTTATCCTGAAAGTTGGACTACGGGAATTATTGTGCCTGTACCAAAAAAGGGTGACTTAAATAATGTTAATAATTACAGAGGCACCACACTTACTAGCATCTGTTCTCAAATACTTTCAATACTATTAGATAACAGATTAAGAAAATGGACAGAAATAACCATTTGTTATCTGACAACCAATTTGGTTTTCGAAAATGAACAAGAAAAAATGATTGTTTATTTGTATTAATTAGCGTCATAAACCAAATTTTAAATGTTGAAAAGAAAAAGTTATATTTAGCTTTTGTAGACTTTCAAAAAGCATTCGATATGGAATACAGACATGGCATCTGGTTTAAATTGTTAAAATATGGAGCCTCATCAAACATTGTTAGAATGCTAAAAGTTATGTATGAACATGTGAAATCATGTGTTAGAGTCAATGGTACAACTTCCGATTAATTCGAAAGCTATATGGGTGTGAAACCATTATCCCCCTTATTGTTTTTTATTAATGACATGCAAGCATATGTAAATGTTGAATCGACTGGTGGTTTTCACTGTAGAGAAATTGCATACGAAATTCGTATACGAAAGAAGGATTGCAGAAATTGTTAAATAAGTTGCATTGTTACTGTATGCAGTGGGGTATAACAGTAAATACAGAAACAAGAGTTGGTATGCTATGTAAACAGGGTAATAGGAACGAATCGTTTGATGTGTTTTATGACAGTCGAAAACTTCAGATTGTTAAAACTTTTATTTATTTAGGAGTTACTATTTCGTCTAATGGACGTTTTTTTCAGTCGCAAAAGGCATTATCAAACCAAGCTTTAAAGGCTATTTTTTCACTAAGTTTTTTATTTGATATTGTGTCCTTAGGTATATCTGAAACAGTACAGTTGTTTGATTCTATGGTTTTACCTTTTTTAAATAATGGTTCTGAAATATTGGGTTTACATAAGGCCCCGGATATTGAACGTGTACATTTGAAATTAATGAAAAATTGATTATGTTCGACAACAGACAATGCTGCTGTATATGGAGAACTAGGTCGAATTCCTTTAATTGTGAATAGAAAGATAAGAATAATAAAATATTGGTATAAATTATTGAAACAGCCTGATTCTCTAATGTATAAATTGCTTCATATGAAAGATAGGCATGGTAATAATTTGAACAAATGGTATGGTGATGTCAAATCGTTGCTAAGCATCCTAAGATTTGCTTAGTTATGTGACATTGTTGATGTAACTAATATGCAGATGAATAGTGTTATGCAGCGCATCAAAGATCAATATACAACAATGGTTTTCTGAAATAAGCCATTTGCCTAAATTAGAAACATATTGTACATTTAAAAGCGGTTTCCAACAGGAGAACTATTTAAGCTGTATCAATAGAATTAATTATCGAACATCTCTAACTAGATTTAGATGCTCGGCACATAAATTGTTAATAGAAGAAGGTAGACATAGACATATTGAAAGGGAAAATAGAATTTGTACACAATGTAACATGAATGCAGTAGAAACAGAATACCATTTTTTTTACTCGTTTGTCCATTTTATAGAGAAATTAGGTGCAACTGCTTACCGAATTATTATTGTTCTTGGCCTACTTTACAGAAATTTAAAACTATTATGATATCGAACCAAAAAATTGTATTAAATAAATTGTCCAGATATATATTTTTAGCAAATAATAAACGTGATATTACATGATTATGTTAGTATACCGCATCTGTGTTAAATTATTGTCTCAGTCTAATTATGTTAATTTCTGATTAATGATTTGTGATTATTTGTGCTAAGAAATAGGTAAATTATTTCTTGTCATTCTGTCATAAATGTATGTATAACATCAGGTAAAATATGTCTTAGCTTCCCCAAGAATGCAATTTTATTATCCATCCTTGGAAATATGTGCACATACTTCTTATATATATTGTAATAAAAAACAACGGGCATAATTATTACGTTTAACATAGATCGGTGACAAGGAACATATACTGATGTACAACGATGAAAGGGCGATGAACGGATTTGTCCGACTGCAATATCTTCTTCTTCTTCTCTGTTAATGACTAACAGTCAATAAATAATTGAGCTATTATGACCATGCGTGGGGGGGGTAGAAAAGTGAGCTACCAGGTCTCCTCGGCTACTATAATTCCACCAAAGAGGACACTGGTAGTGTGATAAAAAAAGGTGCAAAAACATATCACCTTAAACCTTAAAAGCCCGTAAGCCTACACTATGTACTTATACTAGAAGTGTGCAAAGAGAGGTTAGTAGTTGCTAAGAAAAAGATAAAAACAAGTGTGTTCTGTTATGGCTTCGTCATCGATGCAGCCAGCGCTGACTTAAATCCTGCGATAGAGTCAGCACTAACTACATGAGATGGCAGTATATTCCATTGAACAACTGTTCTCGGAAAGTATGAGCACTTGAAATAGTCAACTGTTGTGAATGGAATGTGATATACCAAAATGGTGGTAATGTCGTGACTGTCTGCTGTAAGGTGTGAGATAGTGTGATGGATTGACAGCCACATGATTATTTACCATTTTATAGAACAGATTAAGCCGGTTTGTTTTTCGTCTAATCTAAGGAGTTCCATTTCAGATCATTCATTATTTTTGTGACTTTGCCCGGGTTCTTGCTGTATGTGTTGGTGACAAAGCGTGCAGCCTATTTTTGAATATTTTAAACTTTGTCATTGTCTTTCTGTGTGCGTGGATCCCATACTGATGAGCAATATTCTAATGTAGGTCTAACAATAGAGTTATAAGCAGCCTGTATAGTTGTTTTGCGTGCTGAATGAAAATTCCTTTTTAAGAGGCCTAAGCTGAGTCCATGAGAGATTGGATGGAATTTCTATACTAAGATAAGTTGCCTGGGATACGGTAGATACAGTTTGTTCATGCAGGGTATATACTGTTGTGATCTTTCGTTTTGATTTTGTGACATGCATGATATGGCATTTACTGATGTTGAAGCTCATCTTCCATTTCTGCTCCCATTCTGCTAGTTTGTCTAGATCATACTGTAATTGCATGGAGTCTTGAGAAGAATGAATGGTTCTATAAATAACGCAGTCAGCAGCAAAGAGTCTGACATGGGACTTTACAGTTGCTGGACGGTCATTTATGTAGAGCAGAAACAGAAGAGGCCCCAACATCGACCATTGGTCGACTCCTGATAGTACACGCGCCGAAGTAGATGTCGCCCCATCAACAACAACTTGTTGCTTTCTATGACCTAAGAAAGCTTTCACCCAAGAAAGAGCACTACCCCCGATGCCATAGTGAGCTAATTTATGCTGTAATCTACCATGGTGGACCACATAAAACGCCTTACTAAAATCCATGATGGCGACATCCACCTGGCCCCGTTGTATATACTGTGATAGGTCATGTATGAAGCCCACAAGTTGGGTTTCGCAAGACCGCCGAGCACGGAAGCCATGTTGGTTGTCTACTAGGATGTTATTTTAGTCTTAAGTGATCTAGTATATTACTAACTACTATGTGTTCGAGTAATTTACATGCTATGCAAGTTAAGGATAAAGGCCTGTAATTACTAGCTTTATACGTTTCTCCATTTTTGAAGATAGGTGTTGCAAGAGCTTCGGAACAGTCTGAGGGACTAATACTAGTTTCTATTGACATGTTGAAAAGTTTAGTGAAGATAGGTGCGATCTCATTTGCACATTCTTTTAAGACATTTGGTTTAATGGCACCAGGGACAGCAGCCTTATGAGTGTTTAGATTTTTTAGTAGTTTACTAACTCCGTTTAGTGTAACATGTATATTCAGCATTGATGCAAAATTAATAGGCCCAATGTCTGGGAAGTTTGTGTCATCATCATTTACAAATACAGAAGAAAACTGTTTATTGAGAATTTCAGCTTTATCAGATGGAATTGATTTTAGGTTGCCATCATCTCTAAGTGGTGCTACTCCTGAAGACTCATTTCTTAGACTCATTATAAAACCCCAGAATTGTTTAGTTGTTCCATGAGTATGCTCAGATGTATCGCATACAATGTTGTTCATATAATCCCAGTAAGCATTTCTAGATTTCATTTAAATTAATGATTTTAACTTTGAGAAGATCTGAGGACTTTTGGATTTATTCATTTTACTTTCGAGCCTATCTCTCTTTTTCATGATTTGTTAATTTCTGTAGACAGCCAGGGGAGATTTTGTTTCCCAGACACTATTTTAGTAGGAATGAATTGAGTTGTTAGGTCTTCGAGTTTACCTTTGAAGGCGTCCCATAAGTTCTGAACATTTAGGTGTTTTACAAGATCTTTTTCAATAAATTTATTTAGCCCTTCTTTGATGGCAGTCCAATGTGCCTTCTTAAATAAAATATTTTACGTTTCTCTTTGCGATTTAGTCTAGCTGGAGTTAATAGGTCGACAAAGGGAATGCTATGGTCACTAAAACCAGGTATTACTTTTACTGTCCAATGATGGGTTTGAGATGAACATTACATCAAGGCAGTTTTTTGCTGACTGTAATTCTAGTAGGTTCTTCTACTAACTGGGTTAAACAATAATTATCAGCAACATTCAGAAGCTTATTACTTTCCTCTACATGAGCGGAACCTGATTTAACAGTTTATGTTTGCCAGTCTATATCTCCCAGATTTAGGTCACCACCAATGTATATTGTACTATTTACTTGATCTGATAAACATAAATTGCGTTCTAATTCATCAATACAATCAAAATCTCTATCCGGTCTACAAGCACTGCATACTAATAAGTCCTTTTTACCTTTTTGTTTAGGTCCGCCTGTGGTCGAATGGTTAAGGTCGCTGACTTGCATACCACTGTAACCTACCATCACTGATGGTCACGGTTTCGAGCCCCGCTCAGACCGTGTCTCATTTATATGAAAAAGTTGGCAGTTTCTTACGGAGGTTGGTGCACCCAAGTACTGGTTAACCGTTGGAGCCTGCCCAGGAAAGGTGTTGTTAGGTAAACTGCCCGCCGGCGATATAGCCCAAAATGGTGCTGATGCAGGCGTAAACCCGAAATATAACATAACATATAACCTTTTTGTTTTATATTTGCCCAGATTAGTTCAGAGTTTGATTTTAGTTCAACAAGTGAATGGCTTTTAAACCTTTTTGATACAATAATGAATACACCTCCTCCAGTGCGGCATTTTCTGTCTTGCCTATACACATCATATTCTGCAGGGGAAACTTCAGAGTGTTTTATTTTTGGCTTAAGCCAGGATTCGTTTCCCAAGACTACATCAGGTTGTACTGTAGCTAGCATTAATTGGAAGCCAAGCTTTTTCTTCTTAACTGATTGACAATTTACTGTTATGATTTTCATATGTTGAATAAATAGTTAATGATATGTAAACGTGTTCATGCCGTGACACTTAGCGTGATACCATTTCTCACAGTCCTCACAGTATATGCCACGGTCTTTGGGACCCCAGTCAACTATATTTGTGCAAATGCCGCATATATCAGATCTATCTAAATCAGAATTTGTTGTTGGACCAGGGTTTGTTTGCATGTCAAAAGCAAGCACAATAAGAATGGTACATATGTACATGAGAGTGAGTCGTTTCGTACAAAGAACTTTCTTTCTGCGTTTGATCAGATCTGAGCATATACCAAAATATACTGACAGATGTACAGGGTTATTTGGCCGGCAGACTATATTACAAAAACGGTTTACAAGTGCAACAGCTCTTGGTACTGATACCTTTTCAAGGAAGAATTTATTCAGAGACCTATCGATGGGTCTGGACATACGATCCTGAAACTCTGATGTAAGCTCTGCACTCATAATATATAGAGTGAAGGCTAAAAGCCCCACCAAACACAGAGTATACTACTTACACATTGTAAGTTATAAGGACAATTTCAAATATAATAAAAAAACATTTTGAGGTCGCGAAAACTAATTACATCGCGCGACCGGAAGTAGGTCACAAAATACGAAAATGCTTCTAAAGCAATATTGGGTAGAAATGTGAGACAGGGAGTGTTTTCTTCCATGTTGGATGACTCTATTTTACCTATTGGATGACCTAAGACCTAAATTATATTGCAAGAAGATGCTATAAAAGTGCAATTCTTCCTAATTATTTGAAAGGTAAACCCCACGCATGCTCGACCTTGACCTTACTTCATATCTACTTATATCTACTATCAATCTTGTACATATAGTGTTTCAGGCAATGTTTGCTCTAGGTATGATGTCACGGGTGTAGCAGGAGCCTCGAGAGTGATTAAATATAAGTTGAAATAACTTGTTTCGCAATCGAGCTAAAATAAATTTGTATACACAAAGCCTGGTATGTAGCATGCGTGGGATTTTAATCTACAGCAATGGGGGGGGGGGCAGGACCATGGATAGTTTTTCACAGTGTTGGCCAACCGGTGTAACACTTTGGGTTTACTGTAATTATTCGATTACATTTACAAATTGTCAATTAATAACTGCCATGAATGCGATCAAAACGTGGTTTATTCACACATCCTGGAACGATTTCTTTTGCATTTGCAAGATTTTATGATGGTTATTATTATTATTATGATATTTTTGCAAAATATGCGAATATTGGAATACATTAAAATGGTACAGAAGCAATATTGTCTGTTTTATTTGAAGTGCGATTTTCATAATTATTATGTTCAGTATTATATTCACATTTCCAACTCGACCATGATCTGTGACGTCTGATCTGGCTCCATGTTGTTTGCAAAGGCGATTTTAGTCGTGATTGGCAGGTTAAAAGTTAACATATAAGTGAAAGTTCCGGAGTTCGAGCCCCGCTGAGGCCATTAGTGTGTGCCCTTAAATGGCATTTAAATTCCACGTTGCATCTTTTCTCGCTCCCTAGTGACGATGGATTCCATCAGGATTGAGGTATCGAGAGTGATTAATATAAGTTGTAATAACTTGTTTCGCAATCGAGCTAAAATAAATTTGTATAAACTATATAAGCGACGTTGTATTCATAAACTCAGTTACCTTTGAAAAAATCTGCTAACACTGGAACCAAATTTGTATCCGTTTTGTGTTCCCCTGAATTCTCCACACTTGTATGCGCACACCAACCTCCTGTTGATGACACCTTATGTTTCTTTTCGCTTTTTTCTATCACCTATAATGTAATACAGAACAGAACAGAACAGATGTTTATTTTAAGACTTGTACATGGTACATCGTCATAAACATACAAATATACAATTACATATTGGTCACGTAATACAATAGATTTTACAGTCATATATTCACATAAATCGATTGACATGTAGTATTATAATAATGATGATTCAATTTACGGAATAGAGGATGAACATAATTAATTGTTAGCAGTTACAATAGTACTTCTTAGTACAATGGCTTCTTTTATATATTTCGCCAAGTTTAATATATCGAGTTTTTTGATCGAGGTTACCAGTTCAATAAATTTGAACATAGAGGGACGATACTGATGGTATCTTTTGATATATTTCTTTCTTATATCTTCAAAGCATGGACATATTAAAATGAAATGGTACTCGTCTTCAATATCCAAAGTGTTACAACATAAACAATATCTCTCATTACGTGGTATTCTGTTTTGACCATATCGTCCAGTTTGAATTCTTAATACATGTGCAGATACTCTAATTCTAGTAATGAAAAACCTCAAATTCTTAGGCAATAAATCTAGATAACTTATATGCAAGTGTTGTTTTACAATTTCTATAAAGGTCCAATACTACACTATATTCAACAGACGTATGCCAATTTTGTATGTAACTATCTACAACTCTTTGCTTAAACAATTTAGGAAACATTTTACAATCTATCTTATTAGTATTAATGAAATATTCAGACAAACCATATACATCTAACATATCTTTGACATTCGTGACCCAATGTTTCAAACCATTATAATAATCATCGACACATTGTTTATAAATTGTTCGTAAAATTATGTTGTCAGTATTTATTATTTTACACCAATATTTTATTATTCTAACATATCTGTTAACATAAAGTGGGTATCGACCTAATTCACCATATATACTTGCATTACATGTACTATTTCTAACATTCAATATCCTTTTACAAAATTTCATGTGTATACGTTCAATATCTTTAGATTTTGTGTGACCCCATAGTTCTGAAGAATATGACAAAATAGATCCGACAAAGGAGTCAAATAACTGACATAATAACTTAGGTTTGAGGTCAAATTCTTTACAATTATACAATAAAATATTTAAAGCTTTTAAAGCCTTACCAATAAGATGTTCCTGGTTTAATGAGAAATTACCTGTATAGCTGAATATTGTACCAAGATAGTTATAACAATCTACAACTTCTAATGGCTGTCCATTATATAACCATCTCTCTCTATCAAAGGTGATACCTCTTTTTCTAAAAACAACTATTTTAGTTTTCATAATATTAACTTCTAATCCCCAATGATTACAGTATGTATATAGTAGATCAAGACTCTTCTGCAGATCTTCAGGAGTTTTTCCAAAAATTGCCATATCATCGGCGAACAGTAATAATATTAATACAATGTCATCTATTAGTAATCCTGAATTTAAATTGTCTTGCAAATGTAACTCTAGGTCTTCAACGAAAAGTGAGAACAAAATTGGCGAAATTACCTCCCCTTGGCGCAAGCCCACTGCATACTGGAAGAAATCGGAATATGAATTACAACATCTAACACATTATTTAACTTTATCATACATATCTCTAATAATACGTAATACCTTACCTTGAATGCCACATTTATACATTTTCAACCATGAAGAATTTCTACAAATACTATCAAAACAAGATTTTAAATCAATGAACCCTACATACAGACGCTTATTATTATTAAGATAATGTTGTATAACAGACTGTAGAATGAAAATTGCATCAACAGTCGATTTTCCTTTTCTGAACCCAAATTGGCAATCAGAAATTACTGCATAATTGTTACAAAATGTTTCAATTCTAGTATTTAGTACTGAAGTAAACAGTTTGGACAAACAACTGATTAAAGTGATACCCCTGTAGTTATTAACTAGTTTGGGATTTCCCTTTTTAAATACAGGAACAATAACTCCTTCAGTCCATTTATCTGGGAAAAAGCCAGATTCAAAAATCGCATTAAAAATATGACAAATATGTGAACACAAAATATCTATAGATTCAATGAAATATTCATTAAGAAGACAATCTAAACCTGTAGCTTTATTTGACATAAGCGACTTAGCAGCTTTCTGTATCTCTTCACATGTAATGGGTACATTCAAATCCTCAAATCTACAATCACTAGAATTAAAATCATGTTCGCTACAGAAAGTCTTAGATTCTTCATTATGAGACTCTTTTTTTTTTTTTTTTTTCAATTATCACTCTGATAATCCGTTTATTTTTTTACATGTAACAAACATACATACGTACATTGAACATAATATATACATAATTATTTGATAAGATAAATTGAAAACATGTCTGTAGTCAATGAAGATATGTAATCTGTAAGATAGTATCTAATTCAAATTTGAATTTTTGCAAAAAAGCTGAAGTTTTTTTTTACTTACTAAGTGCTGTAACATTGTGGTGAGTTCGTTATGAAAAAGTCGATGTATAGGATAGAAAATTGTTCGTTTTTCACTTAAAAAGTACGATTTATAAGTGCAAAAGCATATAAGATTTAAAATTCTATTTACATCAATATACTGCTTTATTTCGATTTTGTATCCAACTATTAGGAAGTGTAATGTCCTCATGCATTTTGATATGCCGCATTTTACAAACACCGAAGTGATTAAATTCCAAAATGAATCAAGACATTTACAATATATCAACATATGTTCAATAGTTTCTATTTGATTACAAAATAAGCAATTAGAAGAATCTGATATTCTCCATTTATGTAGACTCTTGTTGGGAGTATTCTATGTATAGTTTTGTATTTGAACTGTTTAACACGGTTATCTATTAGTTGATTGAGTATGTTGTAGTAAACGTTCCAATTGATTCGAGAATTTAGGGTTTGTTCCCAATATCTATGTATGTAAGGCTTGCAGAATTTGTACTTAAGCAATGTTCTGTATATGTTTTTATTTGTCATATCAGTGAATTTGATTTTTAGGTCTAGACTTATCGACAGGCTAGTTTTGACTTTAGTCATAACTGAGTTATTTGTTTTCAGTATGTTTCTCCATGAGCAGGGAATCGACTTTAAAACTCTATTGAATTCTGATAGCCAATTAGTTTTATTTTTAAGTTTTAGGAACGTGTGTTGCTCTTGTATGTGACCATTTTCGCCTATTAGATCATTTAAGAATAATATTCCAGAGTCGATCCAATGTTTAAAGATTAAATTCTTTCCATTAAGTAATATGTGTTTATTTCCCCATATAATTTCTTTTCTGATGTTGTAAAAATTGTTGGGAAAATGTTTATGTTTATTGACTTCAGACAAAATTGATACGATGTCAGCATAGAACGATGGAATTTTGTATTTTACTTGTGGTAAAGTTTTCAGCGAGTTATAATTCATGTAAAATATCAGGAAATTTGTACCGAACTGGTCTAAAAAGAGGTGAGGAATACATTTCCAGTTAGCGATTTCGTTGTTTAATAGATGTTGTATCCATTTAATTTTAATAGATTTCATGTAAGTTTCAATGTCTATCATTCCTAAACCACCTTCTTCGCGATTGCCAATAAGCGTTGTTCTCTTGATTTTCTCTCTCTTGCCATTCCATAAGAAATCGAACAACATTGAATTTATTTTGTTAATGATATGTTTTGGTGCGACCAATGATTGTAGAAGGTATGTGAATTTTGGAATTAATAATGTTTTGATTATCTGAATTTTTCCGTAGAATGTTAAATACCGTTTTTGCCAATTTGTTATTGTATCTGCACATTGTTGTAGTCTATTTTCCCAATTAAGATTTTCACATTTAACTTTATCATGACCGAAGTATATTCCTAAAGCTTTAATAGGGTTTTCACTCCAACTGATGTTGAACATGTTTTTACTTTTAGCTTTTGATGCACCAATCCAAAGTCCTGAGGTTTTGTTTTTATTTAGTTTTAATCCTGAAAAGTTTCCGAATTCATATATTATTTTAAGTGCTTGCTCGATGTCATTTTCATCTTTAAGGAACAAGGTTGTATCATCTGCCAACTGAGATATTTTTAAAGCATGTGTTTTATTGTTTACTTTTACTGATATGCCTTTAATAATGTCACAGGATCTTATTTTAATTGCAAGAATTTCTGCTACTATGATGAATAAAAGTGCAGACAGAGGACATCCTTGCCTAACGCCTCTGCTGATTGCAAACATGTTACATTTCCAACCATTATTGATGATACAAGAAGTTATGTCTTTGTATAAAGTTTTTACCCAGTTTATAAAGTTTGTTTTGAAACCAAAATGTTTAATGACTTCAAGAAGTGATGCCCATTCGAGTGTATCGAAAGCTTTTCGAAAATCTAGAAACAGAATGGCACCATCTATCTCAAATATATCAGTGTAGTCTATGATGTCTTGAATTTGTCTGATGTTAAATCCAATAAATCTATTTTTGATGTAACCCTGTTGATCTAGACTTATGATTTTGGGTAACACTTTTTGGATACGTTTCGCAAGAGTACGAGCAGCTATTTTGTAATCTTTGTTGAGTAATGATATAGGTCTCCAATTTTCGATGTTTTCCGGGTCTCCTTTTTTAAAGATTAAAGATATTATGCTTTGCTTTTGAGTTCTTGACATTTCTGTTTTCATATAACAGTTATTTAAAGTATTTGTTACGAGGTTACCTATTTTAGGCCAAAATATTTTATAGAATTCAGCTGTTAGACCGTCGCTTCCGGGACTTTTATTAATCTTAAGATCTTCAACTGATTGTTTACATTCTTCAAAAGTGAAAAGTCCTTCACAAATGTCTGCTTCCTCGTTAGTAAGTTTTTTTTCCAATTTAACCGATGATAGGTATTCATTTATATTGATTTTACTTTGTGTTGATTTATATAAGTTTTCGTAAAATTTTCGTTCTTCTTTCAGTACCTCTTTCGTATTTGTGAATCGTTTATTGTTTATTACTATAGAAGTCATCAATTTTCTGGTTTGTCTTGATTTTTCTAAACTGAGAAAATATTTGCTATTCTTTTCGCCCTCTTCTAAGTATTGAATTCTAGACCTAACTTGTGCACCTACCGCTTTAAAATGGTATATTTCTTCTATTTGTTTTTGAGTGTTTTCTATTTCGGACAGAATATTATCGTTTAAATCGTTTTCTGGTAACGATTGTAATGTTTGTAGTTTCGTTTCGAGGTCCTTAAGTATAGTTTTTCGTTGTTTAGATTTATGTTTTGCAAATTGTATAGAAGTTTCCTTTATTTCGTATTTACAATATTCCCAGATAGTTTGATAATTGATAACATTCATGATCGCCTAACTGATTTAGACAAGTATCTATTGTATTATTTATTAACGTTTTATATGTATCGTCAAGTAAATAAGAATTGTTTAATTTCCAGAATCCGGGCCCTCTTTTACTTGGTATTCTTATCTTAAGGGATACTGCCATATGGTCTGTATATTTAATTTGGGCTGGTCTTATGTCTGTGTTTTCAATTAAAGGTAGGAGGTTTTCGTCTGTCAAAAAGAAATCAATTCTACTTTTTTCGCTATTATTTTTCCTTCTCCACGTATATTGAGAGGCGTTTGGGTTTTTCACTCTCCAAATATCAATCAAGTTAAATTCTTTAATTATTTTTTCTTGATTTTCTCTCTCTTGCCATTCCATAAGAAATCGAACAACATTGAATTTATTTTGTTAATGATATGTTTTGGTGCGACCAATGATTGTAGAAGGTATGTGAATTTTGGAATTAATAATGTTTTGATTATCTGAATTTTTCCGTAGAATGTTAAATACCGTTTTTGCCAATTTTTTATTGTATCTGCACATTGTTGTATTCTATTTTCCCAATTAAGATTTTCACATTTAACTCAAGGTCTGTATATTTAATTTGGGCTGGTCTTATGTCTGTGTTTTCAATTAAAGGTAGGAGGTTGTCGTCTGTCAAAAAGAAATCAATTCTACTTTTTTCGCTATTATTTTTCCTTCTCCACGTATATTGAGAGGCGTTTGGGTTTTTCACTCTCCAAATATCAATCAAGTTAAATTCTTTAATTATTTTTTCCAAACATTTAACTGGACATTTTTGTTGTTTTGTATTTGATTTAGAAATTCTATCAGTTTTACTAAGAGTGTCGTTATAATCACCAGCAATTATTTTCAAACCTTGTGTGAATTCATTTAGTAGTTTATGTAACGATTGAAAAAAGTTGTCTCTTGACTTCATATCATTAAATACATATATATTAACGAGTGTGTATACACTATTGGCAATTTCCGTATTTATTATTATAAACCGACCGTTTACATCGGTGTGATAATCAATGATATTGAAGTTTAACTCTTTTTTTAAAAAGATAGAACAGCCTTTACTGTTGCTTGTACCGTATGAGTGATATATTTCCCACTCAGAAAATTCTTTTCGTATTAAATTGCTTAATTCGTCTGTGAAATGGGTCTCTTGTACAAATAAGATATTTGCATTCTGCTGCATTAACCATTGTAACATGCGACCGCGTTTAGTTTTATCCCTTAGTCCATGGGCGTTCAGCGACAAAATATGTATGTTATTAGGCATGACAACGCTTGCATTTTGTTAAAATATCTAGCTGGTTAACACCAGTTTCACGGTGAATAAACACTGAGCGAGACTGTTTGACCGCGTCTTGTAACGGTTTCAAAATTAACAAAGGAAGTTTCATTGTATAACGAATGGTGCTGCGATAACGATACACTTTTATACCTGTGTGATATACTACCGTAGTGTATTTAGAATGTATATATAACGGTTTATGACTGCTTTGTACAAAAAAGTTAAGTTATTATAAAACATGCTATACAATTATTGACCCTTGTAGTTATATACATGCATGTCATTTTGCTTATACATATGGCAGTGTCTATTTTTTCATAGATTATATCCAAAACTGTTATACTTTAATGTGCAATCACATTTTACTCGTATATCAACTGTGAGATTTCACAGAGTAATATGTTTGTGGTATTTATGTACCAAAAGTGTTCCGCTAGTCCAAATATCATAGTCCATAGTTCGTTTGCTAATAAAAAAGTTCTATAGCGACAATATCCCACAAAACAGTCAGTCAGCATCGCTGTCGTTCTTGCTGGAAGAGTTGCCATCATCGGATGTTTTGTGCTTTTTTGGTTTATCTCGTAGATCCTCGATGGGTGTAGGTGGAGAACGAACAGTTGCGTTCTGTTTTCTCCCTTTGTTCGGGGTTTCACAGTTATTGCGCACGCTTTTGACGAACTTGTCGATGGCCTGTTGGCCTGGTATTTGAGCGATGGTTTTGTTGCTTTTTTTGGATGGATGTGTGTCAAGCACGGGTTTCTTTGTATTCCCAGTGGATTTGCTGTCCCATTGTTTATTTTGACGCTCGTCGTCACCGGAGTGTTCGGGAGACTCATCAGGGGGGAAATCGGCATCGCACTCATCTGTCTTGTGCCCAGACTTTTTACAAGTTAGGCATTTCCATTCATTTGTACATTCATTCATTTTATGTCCTTTTTCGAGACACTTGTTACACGTTTCCTCGTTTTTGTTGCTAAAGATAGTCTGACCATAGTGCATAACCCTTGCACTGAACCTCCCGAAATACATGAACTTTGGGAGGGGTGCTTTAAGGGAAGACCTTTTCACGTTGTAGAGTCTATCGCCAGTTTCACAGTTCGTGAGTTTTCCGTTAATTCGGAGTTTCTCTCTCATGTTTGAGATGATATACAATCCTTTTAGGATCAGGATTCTTGTGATTACACCATCGTCGACGGAGAGTGGAATGTTTTTTATACGGATGTTCAATGTGTGTTCGCTATCAAGGCGATTTGGACTTGTTTTTAACAATTTGATTGTTTTTCCCCTTAACTGAACCCCTTCAGCTAACAAGGTCACTTTGTCATCCAGATTGTCGACATATATTCTCCACATACCATTGACTCGTTGTAATCCAGTGATATGTGAAGGATCTATTACGTTGGCTATGGCTTCAAAGAACTCAGTATGTTTTAACCACTCGGCCTGTGTGGGCCTTCTTTTGCCGAAAATGCTAGTCTCTCTCATGAAAAGCAGAGGAGCGCCGCCATATTGGTTTTCACCTTGTTCATTGTCCACGTATACAGGTTCGTGATCGCCTTGATTTTCATCTCTAGTAGCCATTATTGATGTTTTTTTTTATAGCTTAAATGTTCAAGTAAATGTTTATTGTCTCTCACCTCCTCATATGACTATCCAAATATCCGAATTTATATATATTTTCGATTTTATTTGTCCTGTATGTAAAAAGCACTACCGTAGTTTGCGCCGCTTACAACAATCCTTTCTTTATTATGAGACTCAAATATATTATTTGACAAATTTTCGAAATATTTCATAAAATCTTCAACTGATATATCATTTTGAGATACAACAAATTTGTTTTTCTTGAAATGACCCCACAATTGCTTAGGTTTGCAAAACCTTAGACGTTCAATTTCAGAATATTTCCTTTTAATATAGGCTTTCTTCTTCTTACGGATTAGATCCGTATAACAATTTTTACATGTACAAAAGTACTGTCTACTAACTAAATTTTTACAAATATTAAATGCACTCAGTGCATCTAAACAAACATGTTTAACGGTTCTACAATCAGCATCGAACCAGTCTGCATCATCTGTACAATATATATCTGAAAACGATACCCTACCTTTGCTTTTATATGTTTTGGAAAAAAGCGGATCCGCTGCTTCTCTAATTAAACTGGTAAAATCGTTTAGAACACTGTTCACGGACAAACGCTCGCTCTTATCAATGTGCATTGTAAGGCGATTAAAAGTAGGCAAGTTTGCCATCAGACTGGTACGAAATGTATTTTTCAAACTATCTTTCCACTTATATTTAATACTAGGGTCCGCCTACGTGGTCGAGTGGTTAAGGTCGCTGACTTGTATACCACTGTAACCTATCATCACTGATGGTCACGGGTTCGAGCCCCGCTCAGACCGTGTCTCATTTATATGAAAAAGTTGGCAGTTTCTTACGGAGGTTGGTGCACCCAAGTACTGGTTAACCGCTGGAGCCTGCCCAGGAAAGGTGTTGTTAGGTAAACTGCCCGCCGGCGATATAGCCCAAAATGGTGCTGATGCAGGGGTAAAACCCGAAATATAACATAACATAATCTAATACTAGGACTTTCTTGTGAAACAGGTGTGATATAATTTATATACAATGAAAAACTAACGGGAGCATGGTCGCTCCTTTCATTTACCGATTGTACACAAACTGTACTGATATTTGAAAAGTTCCTTTCATTGGTTACAAGGTAGTCAATAGTTGACGCCCCGTTATATGATACATAAATATACATACCAATGTTATAATCGTCACCTAATCTACCGTTAACTAAACGTAGGTTACTAGAACGGCAAAGATTAATCAGTTTAATCACAAAATTATTATGGTTTTTATCCATTGTGGCCCGGTCCATGTGCGTATCAGGTACATAAGATATATCATCAAAGGACTTGTTTATACCATCAACAATAACAAAGTCATTTTTAACACCAACTCGACTATTAAAATCACCTGTTAAAAACACAGAGCCTAGATTTTCAAATCGACTGATGTCATTTTCAATAGTGTCAAATAGATCAACATTAATAGTATTATATGCTGGAGAGTCCTCACCCCAAAGATATACGCCACATATATAGATATCGTTCTCTACATTAAAGAAATGTTTATCTAATTGTACCCAAATTAAAGTGTCATATCTGGTTTCAACAATAGTAATACCATCAGAAAGTATGTCTTTATAATATAATGCAATTCCACCACTTGGTCGTTTTGCTCTGTGATGCTGAAATTTGCGATAAAAATTGTGAGATACATACCCAGATAAATCAATGTTGCTATTATTCGATGCGAATGTTTCATATAGAAATATAATGTCATGTTGAGATAATATATTTACAAGTTCTATGTTGTCTCTTTTGGTTTTACTTAATCAATTTATATTCCAAGATATGATTTTGAGTTCATCCCCGGCGAATTCCTAGTCCTTGACTGGTTTGCCGTCTATGTAGAGGGTATCGTAGGATATCCACGCAGTCTTGCCTTGGTCCCGGGCATCCTTCAACTTCGGGGTGAGTCGTTTCCTCTTCTCCACTACACTCCTGGGGAACTGCTCGTTCACGAAGTATGGTGTACCAGTAAGGGCCTTCCATTGCTTACGCACAAACTCCTTCTCCTTATACAAAGTAAATTTGGCCACTATCTTACGAGGGCTCCCATTAAAGCTTCTACCCATTCGATGCACACGTTCGAATGATATTTTATGAATTAGGTCCTGCGTTATTTTCATATTCTCCGTCATAAATTGCCTCAGCTTTGCTTCCGTGGTTTCGTTGTTATCAGAAGGATCCTCTGTTATCTTAGAAAACACTAGATTGTTTCTCATAGATTGAGATTGTAAATATGTCACCTCGTTTTCTAAGTTTTCCCTTTGTTTCTCAAGATGTGATAATTTACTAGTGTTCTGGGCTAATGAAAAGTCTACTACCTCAGTTTTTTCCTCAATCACATTTATTCTTTCATTAGTTTTCTTATCCATATCATGTAACTTTACCCAGATCTTCTTAAGTTCGCTATCAAAAGCATCAACTTTCTTTTCAAGGGTTGCCAGAGATTGTAGTTTGATGTCCATATTTGTAAGTTTGGCATCGATCTGTTTCATATAGTTTAATAAATCACCATTACTAGTTGGTTCAGTATTCGCCGCCATACTTGTTGCATGAAATTGTTTACCACTATCTATGGATTGGTTATGTAATCCGATCGAACGATTAAATACACTATCGTCAAGGTTTTCATTGTTATAAAAAATTCCGTTAGCTTGACTTAGAATATCGCTCACTATCACTGGACTGGAATTCGAACTAGTTTTATACTTTCCCGCCTTTTGTGTTTGTTCATTGTTCTCATCCTCACTACTATTTGTCCTTTTTTCATTCCTATTCCGTTTTCTTTTCCCCATGGAAATTTGTCTTTTTAATCCTCATCACACAAACTTATTATTTGCACAAAAATCTTAAATGAAAATCTATTTAAATGTAATAAAATCCAAGTTTTAGCTCCGAAGAAAATTATACGACTTCACTACATGATCACGTGACACATCATAATACATTATCCACATTATCGACATTATTCGTGTATTTTAAAATTAGCTAAGCTGATGCGATCTGTCAATCAACCCAGCAAGCGATAATCCGATAAGCCAATCAGTGACCGATAAAATTAGTCAAGCGCCATCTGTCAACAAAGACCAGCTTGGAAATGGCCGTTTTCTAATGTTGGTTATAACGTGTGACCCTGTTGCTATGTTACACAAATGTATATATACGTTTCTGTTGGCGTTAAAGAACGGCACAACAACTGGCGCAAGGATCTCATCACAGTACCGCTGGGCGTTTAGGTTCCCGTCCACCACTAACAGTTCAGTGCGACTGCCGAAGGTGATACCGCCCCACGCCATAACGCTTTCGCCCCCGAACAGATCGACCTGACGTACACATGCGTCGGCGTAACGTTCACCGCGTATGCGATATACTCGCTCTCTGCCATCCGCTCGACGCAAACAGAACCGCGATTTATCGCTAAACATCACCGAATTCCACTGTAACCGAGTCCAGCGAGCACGTTCCGTCGTCCATTCCCGCCGTACGTCACGGTGACGTCGTGTCAGGATGGGTCCAACGTATGGCCGATAGGCACGAATGCCACGTTCACAGAGCCGGTTCCTGACTGTTTGTGCACTGATGCGATTATTGGTCATCCCAGGAGTAACGGCAGCTGTATGTGTAGCAGGTAGGAACCGGTCACGTAAATGTGACGTCCGAATGTGACGGTCCTGTTCACGCGTCGTCACACATGGTCGACCAGATCTTGGACGGTCGTCCACCGATCCATGTGTTCGATAACTTCGAAGTAGACGTGTTATCGTGATCCGCGTAACCCCGAGTCGATTTGCGACGTCACGCTGACGTAAACCGCCGTCAATCATGCCAATGGCACGCAATCTCTGATTGCGGTTTAGCCTAGGCATTTTGTTAGAGGTAACAATGGGTATGTAAGGTGTTTTTCCTCGATGATAATGGAATACCGGTATAATAAACCGGTTTTCCGATTTGTACATGTGCAGGAAGTTGTCCTTGTTGAGGAGCAGGTGCAAATCGGAAATTCGGCGTTTCAGGATTATCGGGTGTTTATTTACCTGTGATTATGGTTGGCTGACGTTGCAATAAGATACCCGGTACTGATACGTAATAAATTAATAATATATTAAACCTTTCTATGTGTGTGATGTGTGTGGTGTGTGTGGTGTGAGCGTGGTGTGTGTGGTGTGTGTCGTGTGTGTGGTGTGTGTGGTGTGTGTGGTGTGTGTGTGTGGTGTGTGTGGTGTGTGTGGTGTGTGTGGTGTGTGTGGTGTGTGTGGTGTGTGTGGTGTGTGTGTGGTGTGTGTGGTGTGTGGTGTGTGTGTGGTGTGTGTGGTGTGTGTGGTGTGTGTGTGTATGTGTTGTGTGTGTGTGTGTGTATATATATTATGCTTACCCTATAATTGGCCTTTTGTATGCGTTATAAATCTATTGTGTTGCCTGTATATTTATTTATATTGTAATGCTTAATATTATTAATATTATACTTTAAAATTGCCTTATAAACATGTTGCTCTGACAATATATGATTCATGCTATACCTCAACTACTAGTTATATTCTGTATACTCTATTTGTGCATCCTAGCTTTTGATGTGTATACTTTGATTTATAGTTATACACTGGAGCATGCTTGCCTTGCGCTAGGTTATAATCTATTTTACAAATTATGAATTAATCATTTGAGTTTAAAATGCTAGACATCTCAAATACTTTCTTCATTTCAGTTATATATACATTTGTTAAACTTATACTATATGTCGGTTAATACTATATGTCGGTTAATGTTCATTGTTAAATCATGCAGACTCAAAATAAATTTTGTATCTTGTATCTGCATGACCACATTTACGCTTTTATCCGCGCCAACGAGAGTGATTAATATAAGTTGTTAAATCTTGCTTCGCAATCGTTGTAAAATAAATAAAGTTTAAACTTAACAATCTAAGCCAAACGAGACACATACTAGATGCAAGTAAATATTGGTGAATTAACCTGTTAGTACGACTTAACCCCAAAATACAAACAACTCTTGCATAATATAATCCCGAAATGTATAAAAGTAAAGTGTAAATTGTTTGTTTAATAGTGTAATCCCTATTTAAAGGGTCACCCATTATTGACTTATTAGAACAGACGGATCTGTTGTCCAGTGGTAACATGATGGACTGGTAATCCAGGAACCGCAGGTTCGATCCTCCGTCTGACCCTACTATAATCAACAGTCTTTCAGATGGGAAGTTAAACCGAGGTCTCGTGTCGGTGCTTTACACCGTGCACGTAAAAGAACCAGAGGAGACTCTGGAATGGGTCTCTATCTGTATAATTGCACTATCCTCCAAAAATACAAAGTGACTAATCTCTTCAGGAGGAGTCGCTCATATGGACAACCGGTAGCGACGATAAATATACGTAAAACACACATATGACTTATTAGACACCTCTTTTTATGAACATCAGTACTTCCCAAAGCCTATGCTTGTATGCCAGGCGCCAGGCTGGTAGGCAATCGGTAACCATTATTTAACTAGCTGGCTGCTCACCAACGGGCCATATCAGAACGAACACCTGACAAGGTTCGAACCTTCGAACTCCCGCTCCGTATACAGATGCCTTAATCACTTAGCCAGGGAGAGGGTATATTTGTCCTATCGAATCCTTTGTTTTAATTGTTAAATGTTCACTATCAGTTGTGATATGGTAACTGTGATTTTATCATATTATGGTTTAATCAAATGACGCTTATCGAGGACACTTGGTCGTGATGGATCAGTTGGTGAGTTGGGTCTGATAACATATTCAGATGTTGCTCTCTGGACTTGTGCATACTACTGTGTGTGTGCGTGTGTGTTTTACGTTTATTTATCGTCGCTGCCGGTTGCCCATATGAGCGACGCCTCCTGAAGAGATTAGTAATTTTAGATTGTTGGTGGATAGTACAATGACACAGACAGAGACTCATTCCAGAGTCTCCTCTGGTTATTTTACGTGCACGGTACGGTGTAAAGCACCAACGCGAGACATCGGTTTAACGTACCATCTGAAAGACTGTTAATTTTATTAGGGTCAGACGGGGGTCGAACCTGCGATCCTTGGGATTACCAGTCCAGCGTGTTAACCACTTGACTACAGATCCGTCTGTAATAGTGGTGTTGTTCATATGTTGTGGCTTATCTGGTTTTGCTTATTTGCTAGTCGTCCCACAACCTGATTCAACATATGTGGATGTATCCTTAGGCAAGACACATAAATCCTCATTGTCTCTAACACTTCTCTCTCCAAAAGGATCAATGTCTCGATATTGTTTAAGTAAGATAACAAAGTTATACACACAGTACTTGACAGAAAACTGTCATGAAATACTTGAATCTGGTAACGAAGTTTATGTCTCTGGTGGAATGGAAGACAAAGCGACGAGAGTATCTTGTGGTGCTGTATCGTTCATTGATGCAATTGAGCCCAATCAAGAAGAAGCAGACACTCGAATTCTTCTACATCTAACACATGCAACATATCATTGTGTTCGGAAAGTTGTTGTAATTGTTGTTAGCCCCGACACTGACGTCTTGGTCTTGCTTGTGCACCATGATTGGTGTTGAGGAGTTGTACTTTACAACAGGCAGACAAAGCATACATTCTACAGACGGATATGTAGTCCAGTGGTAACACGCTGGACTGGTAATCCAGGGATCGCAGGTTCGATCCCCCGTCTGACCCTACTATAATCAACAGTCTTTCAGATGGGACGTTAAACCGAGGTCTCATGTCGGTGCTTTACACCGTGCACGTAAAAGAACCAGAGGAGACTCTGGAATGGGTCTCTATCTTTATAATTGCACTATCCTCCAAAAATACAAAGTGACTAATCTCTTCAGGAGGAGTCGCTCATATGGACAACCGGTAGCGACGATAAATATACGTAAAACACACACATGACTTATTAGACACCTCTTTTTATGAACATCAGTACTTCCCAAAGCCTATGCTTGTATGCCAGGCGCCAGGCTGGTAGGCAATCGGTAACCATTATTTAACTAGCTGGCTGCTCACCAACGGGCCATATCAGAACGAACACCTGACAAGGTTTGAACCTTCGAACTCCCGCTCCGAATACATATGCCTTAATCACTTAGCCAGGGAGAGGGTATATTTGTCCTATCGAATTAACAGTCTTTCAGATGGGACATTAAACCGAGGTCTCGTGTCGGTGCTTTACACCGTGCATGTAAAAGAACCAGAGGAGATTCTGGAATGTGTCTCTGTCTGTATCATGCACTATCCTCCAAAATCTAAAATAACTAATCTCTTCAGGAGGCGTCGCTCATATGGGCAACCGGTAGCGACGATAAATAAATGTAAAAACAGAACAACTTCTAACCACTGCTCGTCTTTGACCACATTGAGGAAACATAGTGTACTCGAAAAGGCTCGATTGAAACCAACAAAAAGGCTGCCACCAACAGACGATAGCTGTTTGTTACATTTACTTCGATGTACCTATCAGATGTTGATTTGGAGAGGAGTTTTAGAAGCAAAGTTGGCTTTGCCTGATCCAATAGATGTTGGATATATTACTTACCCTCAAGCTAGTCTGTTTACTCCTCATATGATGGCACAGTCTGTTGCACCACCTGAACGTCTGGATGATTTTATTTGTATATGCCAAGCTGATTGTAATGTTTAATGTGTTTGCTCAAGCAATGAGCAACCATGTACCCTAGCATGTGAATGTACAGGTTCCCTAGATGAAGTAGCTTTGTGTCAGAATTTGTTCACCATGTTAGCAAGTGTAAAAACACTGATGACATTTTGGAATGACATACTGTCAATAAATCGTGATCGGTATGCTTCTAAACCACGAATTTAGTGACATCGGCATCGTCTCCGTGGCCCAGTGGTTAAGGCGTCCGCCTACGGAGCGGGAAGTCGAAGGTTCGAATCTCGTCAGGGGTTCGTTCTGATGTGGCCGGTTGGTGAGCCGCCAGCTAGTTAAATAATGGTTACCGATTGCCTACCAACCTGGCGTCTGGCATACAAGCATAGGATTCGGGAAGTACTGATGTTCCTAAAAGAGGTGTCTCGTAAGTCAGAAATGGCTGGCCCTTTAAATAGGGGTGACACTATAATAAACAAACACTTTACTTTACTTTATTATTATTATGAAGTGAAACAAAACATAAATTGGTTTTGATTGTTCTTTTGATTGTTCTTTGAGTCTCATATTACAACAAATGAGATCCACATGTTTCACTTGCTGCATAATTTCTAAACTGTGTCGATATATAAAGTCTTTAAATGTAACAATTTGTTTTATTTACGGTGAGGTCTTCATATATTCTAGGAAAATGCATCTGCTTCTTATACATAATATGAACACAGTAACAATGTATGTAATCTGCAACGCAATGATTGACTCTATTCTCTTTTATCTACTAGATGTATAAAACATCTGTACAAATAAACATACATGTTTTCATTGTTTTTTTGTTTGTAATCAACATTGACTTCATGTAAATAAAGTCGTATATTGTAAGCTATACGACGGCCATTTTGGAAGCCATCTTGGATTAGTTTATCTATTTTGTGTGTCACATATTACATGCGTAACATAAATAAGTAATTAATTTAATATACATATAGGACATAAACAAAAATATGGTGTTAATAAACGGTACAAACTAGCTATACTTCTACAGCTAAAATGCATATTAAATTACCCCACCCACTTATAAAAGCTTATACATTCATAGTTTGCATCTGATTTCCACAAAGAAAGCATTATTTTAATTCGTTTTGATCTACACTTTCATTTTAAACATACTTACACATGATTTACATCAAAGACTCTGAGCTAAAATTTAAAATACCACCCCTAATACTTTTAATTGGTAAATTTGCATACTTTTCTTTAAGTTATTAAAAAAATTTAATAGTACAATAATTTCTTTGCAAAATGGCATAGCATCCAATTGACAATGTATATTCATACACATGAATACAAAACAATGAAATAAAATCACGGGAAACTTCAGGACCATTTATAGTCATTTAAATGGACTATCAATATATGGCGGCCATTTTGGACACCATCTTAGATTTCTCCGAACGCCACGATTTATGCCAATTTATGCCGCATGTGTGACAAACATCAGACATTTACAAACATTTTGGTATGTAACTTGTTTTGTTAACTGACCGGGTAGGTTGCCCCTCAAATAGTTGTCCAATAAGCTAATAGTCACCTAACCATCGGTCAGTTACTTCCCATGAATATTCCCTAACCGTACATAGGCTTACTCTATTTTTATCGTTGTTTCCTTTGCATAGCATGTTCCCAATTTTAATCCACTTTCTCATCTCATAATTATTATGTTACTATATCTCGACAGATATCCTATAGTATATGCAATGAGTGATTATCTGTACATTTATTTTATCAAATAGCTATCATGATTTGGATAAAATCACAGTTATCATAAACGCAACATCTGGTTAGGGAACAGTAAAAACATATTTATTTATACAAATTTATTTTCCATCGCCACGAGGGAGAGAGAAGAGGCAACGTGGAATTTAAATGCCTTACCTAAGGGCACAATCGTAACGGAGCCAGCGGGACTCGAACTCCGGACCTTTCGCACCCGAAGCGAACTCTCTACCACTGCGCTATCACGACTTCCACAAGTAAAAACAAAGAATTCCAACAGAAAAGACCGCTATACATTTCGGGATAAATCGGACTTTATCTGCCAAGGGAGGTAAAGACAAGCCAGCGAAGTCCCTCATTCTTTAGTAAACATGTTATCGTGCATGGTCTTATTTTGTAAATGGTACATAGACGAAATTCAAATAACTAACTAATTTTACTCACCTCACATTCCATTTGACCTATTTTCTGCTGCTTTAGATTCAATGTACGGGACATATTATTCCGTTGTTGTATTATCCCAGTTAGTGTTAAACGCATATCGTCTGACGTCTTGACGTTGTCTAATTCCCTTCTGACACCGATAGGGATATTAACACTATTAGAATACATTTGTGTTCCAATCAATATCAACAGAGTAAAGACCAGAAACAAAAGCATGTGCATCCTTGTAACTCCCATATTCTATATGGCTTTAGGTTACAAACACGTTGTCACGTGTATTTTATTTTAAATAACTGAAAGTCAATTATGTTATCAGGTATACCGGCATGTATTCATATTTCGTTTTTGTACACATTGCTTTAATTTTGAAGCTCCAAGTTAAAGTTAGTTAAATATGTATACGTTCATGTTAGAGTGTGTAGTATTTCAAGCTAAATGTGTAATAATTATTTCAAGTTAAATAAAATAAAACGATAAATGATATGATAAATAATCCAAATTAAATTAAAACCGATGAATCCCTTTTAACAACATTAATTCACTACGATCGTTTGATGCTCACCCGGATGTGAACCACATGATATAAATGTACAGTTTAAGCTTAAACTTTATTTATTTGCATTGGCGAGGAGCGAGCGTGCTATAACCACTGCGCCAATCAGACAGCAGTATTTTAATCAAAAGAACACAATGCAATATATGACTTTGTGTACGCAGTATTTCTATTTTATACCCTGAACAAATATTACTGCACTCGCTTACAAACACTACGTTACATATACATGCAAGTTAAATAAAGGAACGCGTATTGCTATTTCACGTTTGTACACATTTGCCCATCTTCCCGAGCAATTTTACAACTCCAAACTAATTTGATTTAGTACACAGTCTCTATTGGCGGTCACTATTCATACTCAATAAAAATAATCCGTTCTCAAGCCCAACATTACAGTTGCCAACTTGATACAATGATTGGTATGCTTACTTATGTTAGTGCATTTACGATGTTATTTTATACAACAGCCTAAGCTCAAGTTATATCTTGTTTCCGAAATTTGTAATAAGTATTCATTCAAATCGTCAGAATTATGTTGACATCACCATAACCGTCCATACATTTATACTATATAAGACAATAATTTATATGACCGTTATCGTGTTAATAGAACATGAGGGTTATCAATGTCTACGACCTTAGAGTCCAACACTCGTCTTCCGATATATCGTGTGATGATAACATGAATTGTATTTACCTGATCAATTCGCGTGTGCTAAGAAGGGAAATGATCTGCTATCCTGTTCATGAAACATAAAAGCTTAAATCGAAAACTGTAATATAACCGGCTTCCGGGATATTAGGTAGGTCAGTATGTAAGTATATTATTTATTTAGCGAGGGTAATATTCCATGGCGCCCTATTCTTAAATATGAAATACATACTGCTTAATGTTTATTTGTCCTGGAACTATGTTAACTTGGAAGTGTCGTTGTTGATGAACTAATATCTGGAATTGAGCATGGCTTGAAAACCTGAAATGCTTTCTAATTTCTTACGCCAGAGACGGTTTCCAATGGTAAGCCAGAGACGGCTTCTAATGGTAAGACAGAGACGGTTTCCAATGGTAAACAAGAGACGGTTTCCAATGGTAAGCTAGAGACGGGTTTCAATGGTAAACCAGAGACGATTTACAATGGTAGGACAGAGACGGGTTTTCCAATGGTAAGCCAGAGACGGTTTCCAATAGTAAACCAGAGACTGTTTCCAATTTTAAGTCAGTGGTGGTTTCCAATGGTAAATCAGAGAAGGTTTCCAATGGTAAATCAGAAACGGGTTCCAATGGTAAGCCAGAGACGGTTTCCAATCGTAAGCCAGAGACGGTTTCCAATGGTAAACCAGAGACGGTTTCCAATGGTTTACAAGAGACGGTTTCCAATGGTATACAAGTGACGGTTTCCAATGGTTTACATGAGACGGTTTACAATGGTTTACAAGAGACGGTTTCCAATGGTTTACAAGAGACGGTTTCCAATGGTTTACAAGAGATGGTTACCAATAGTTTACAAGATACGGTAACCGATGGTTTACAAGAGACGGCTACCAATGGTAAGCAAGAGATAGTTTCCAATGGCCAAACATATTCATACATATTATCGTATACAATATTCATTAACAACAGTTATATACAAAATACTATATCTTTCTGAAAGCAATTCACTATTATGCATATCATAAAAAAAGTGTTTGTTTATTATAGTGTAAACTAAGGCCCCCGTCACCTAATTTATCGCCTTTCCGTGATTTAGCTGACGGCTTTATATATTATCTCGGAGGCCTTGACATAAATATTTTCGAAAACTTACCTACCTACCTACCTGTTTCATATAAAGACACTGTCTGAGCGGGAGACAACTGTATTAAGTATTAATTTACTACAAGTCCTACTTATCTCCTCTACTATGCACAATGTATAAATTAAATGATTCTTCGCTCCTTGAATATGATGACACTATTGAATAGCACATCATTTTAAATGGAAGACAAGATACATATTATCATCATCATTAATGAAGTCTTCATGTATTTGAGATAAAACCAGAAACCTAAATAGAAATCAAGTAGAAAATGATAAAACAATTTATCTCGATGTAGATTAAACTCAATATTGTGCTCGTTTCGCTTTTTTAGCCCAATGATATCCTGATGATATCCCAATGATATCCGGACAATAACCCGACGATAACCCAATGATATCGCGATGACATCGCGATGATATCCCGATGATATCCCGATGATATTCCAACGATAACCCGATGATATCCCGATCGATCTATGTTGTTTGCACAATCTCATATTGTGAATTTTATTCGGCGCTGAAAGTGTTAACGGTAATATTGCATTTTACTGAGCGATCTGAAGATGATGATGATGATGATGATGATGATGATGAAGAAGACGATGATGAAGATGATGATGATGAAGATGATGATGATGATGATGATGATGATGATGATGATGATGATGATGATGATGATGATGAGACCAGCTTTATGCTATGATAAGAATATTATATACCGACACCATAAAAATATGTGCACTTATATTGAGCGTTATGTTTTCGTTGCATATTTTAGAATTATGGATGTTACTATATATATATCATGACTAAAGAAGATATTCCTTTACACTAATTAACACTACACTCTGTGATACACTTCTTGGCTGTCCGATTATCGTAGTGGTTAGCGCGCTCGCTTTTCACCAATGCAACCCGGGTTAGATCCTCGGACCGCGAAGTATGTGAGATGGTACGGTGGTCGCCAGATCGGACTGGTGGGTTTTCTCCGGGGTACTACGGTTTCCTCCCACACAAAAGACCACATTTACGCTTTAAATAATCCGCGCCAACGAGAGTGATTAATAATAATTAGGTTGTTAATATATTATATAATAATAGTCTAGCCTACAACAACGATTGTTTTGTTGTTTGTATTTATTTGTGTGTGTTGTATTTTTCCAGTTTCATTCTATTCTCCCTGTTCCCCTTTCATTTACACTCTCCCTATTCCAAGGATAGATTTCCACACGCCGTGCCATAAATAACAGCATCGACGGACTGAAACGTTCAAAAAATATTTATTACTCCCCTTTGATAAATCACGCCTTTTGTATTCATTTATCTCGGAAAATCCGCAAGTGAAAATATTTAATTTTTAAATATGCCTACAAACGAACTGTCAGATTACGGTTTGTTGTTTTTCATATAGATGCATTTTTGAAACATCCCGGATTTGCAACAACTTATTATGAATGTATTGTATATGTCTCACAACTCTCGAACCTAAATGTAATGACTAAATGATTATTGATTGTTGTTGTTGTTGTTGAGACTCTAAAGACAAAACTTCATTATGTTCTCTGCACCAAAATTTGACAGTAGATAGGAGTATGGTGAATATAATTAGAATATTGACTTGTAAATGTAGATCTCTGACTCTGCGAAATTTAATAATAGTTGCATACTGACATTTTTCCAACTTGCTTGTTTAGAATCTTTCCAAGGAACGGTAGGCCTAAAATATGTATTATTTTAGATATTGTACCGACTTTAGACGATACTTTCTTGAAACCTATTTGTATGTCATAGTAAAGATTCCTATGTTACCACCCTTTCTTAATAATTTATTGTTTTGTTCATGAAAGAGTGGAACATACTAGATATATATATTTCATTATTACGTTTGGAACTATGTCACTAATAAGTAATATATTTGAGTTACCACCCTTTCTTAATTATTTATTGTTTGTTCATGAAAGGGTGGAACATACTAGATATATATATTTCATTATTACGTTTGGAACTATGTCACTAATAAGTAATATATTTGAGTTACCACCCTTTCTTAATTATTTATTGTTTGTTCATGAAAGGGTGGAACATACTAGATATATATTTCATTATTACGTTTAGATCTATGTCACTAATAAGTAATATATTTGAGTTACCACCTTTTCTTAATTATTTATTGTTTGTTCATGAAAGGGTGGAACATACTAAATAGCTATAGTTCATTATTACGTTTAGAACTATGTCACTAATAGGTAATATATTTGAGTTACCACCCTTTCTTAATTATTTATTTTTTGTTTATGAAAGGGTGGAACATACTAAATAGCTATAGTTCAGTATTAACGTCTGGTAATGTTTCACTAGACTAAGTAAGTAAACTATTCCTATCAAATTGAACAAAAAAAACAAGCTTTCATGAACAATGTCATGTGGAAATATGAGACATTTTATGCAATGCATTGTGGTCCGTTACTTAGTATGAAAAATAGGGAAATAGAAGTGACGAAAAGAAATTACAAAGAAACATAATTTAATAATGTTATGATCTAAGGTGGTCTATGTTTTGCTATTTTGTTGCAATATATGTATATATGTTCCTGCCTTTGTTTTTCTATTTTCTATTTTGCACTTGCCTGCCTTGTCATATATACATATTAGTCCCTATTATAGAACGTTGATTCACGTTCATATAAATTATATATTTTCTGAATAAGTGTCTCTTAATTGTAGAGAACTAAATGACAATAACAACAGAATGCAGGTTCTTCAGTTCCTAGAAACAAGACATGCAACATAATCATATTCTTTGCATGGTACACATTTTACTCAAGTATGAACAAAGCCATTTAATCTAAATGGAATAGTGGGTGTATTTTTAGCTCAGGAACCTCATATTCTAGAGCGGTTGCTATATTTTAACAAGGATTTTAATTATAAAATTAATGATACATATATAGATCCAAAAGGAAATTTCATAGCTATAGGTTTAACAGTATATGAGCAGAAAAATAACACTATTAATTCTCTATGGACCAACTACAGATCATATTTAAAATGTTGTACTTGATCCGGAAATAGATTATTTTAGCTACAAGTCTATTAATAACAAGAATGTTAGACACTTTATCTTACAACAAATAACAACCAGAGCTATATCAGGCCCTTACAGAGAACTTTCCGCAGATTTACATACTAGATATACATGGTGTAGTCCTACGTCATTGTGCAACAGGCCAGGCTTGATTTCCTTTTGGTAACACCAACGGTTCAGCTCAGCCTTATTTAGAATATAATTCAATTGAATCATGCATCCTCTCTGACCACTCAATTATCATATTTAAAACTAATATGAGATGATTTCAAACATGGAAAGGGATTGGGGAAGAATTATAACTCGATCCTAAAAGATATAGACTATTTAAATACGATGAACATTTGATGAGGTAAAATCTATATGTTGCCAGTGTATAATTTAAATAATATAAACGACATTCCAAATCATGATATACAGTTTACAGTAAATGACCAGTTATTTTTTGGAAACGCGTATGATGGTTTTAAGCGGACAATCAATCACACATGGGTTTTATAAAAAGAAAGCACATAATTATATTATTAGAAACAGAAAATACTAAAATCAATAAATGAGATTGAATCAAACTTGTCAGACTTAGAAAATAATTAAACACAATAACTAGAAAGATACTTAATTAGATCTAGGGTAATCTGGGCAATATATTATGAAAAACGAGCAAATTCGTTTGCAGTTTAGAAAAAATAGTTTTATTTCCAAAACAATGTATAAAATTCAAATTGATGATGGATCGATTATAAATAATCAAGACGACATACTGAAAGAAACAGAATTATGTTATGGAAATTTATTTAAAGCAAAACAGAACATTATTGTTGACACTATTCTTGAAGATTTCGTAAATAATGTTGAGGCACTAAAGTTAAGTGTACAGAATCCATCAATCTCGATGGTCAAATAACCGACAATGAAGCAACCCAAGTATTACAAAATATGACAAACAATAAAATTCCAGGGACTTCAGGTTTTGGAGCGTCTTTAAAGTATGTTGAACGAACTGGCGGGGGGGGGGTTCGTAGTTTCTAGGAACTGAAGAACCTGTATTCTATTTTTATTGTCATTTAGTTCTCTACAATTATCAGACAATTATTCAGAAAATATATAATTTATATGAACGTGAATCAACGTTCTATAATAGGGACTAATATGTGTATATGACAAGACAGGCAAGCGCAAAATAGAAAATATAAAAACATAGGCAGATTTCCTGATGAATAAGCATGATTTCAAAAACTCAAACACAAGGTATAATAACGTGTATCCAAAAGAAAGTAAACCTAAGCAATTAGTTATACAACTGGAGACGTATAACTCTTCTCAATACAGTTTATAACATTGCATCAGGCTGTATAGCAAATAGAATACAAACTACCCTCGATATACAACAAAAACAACAACAAACCCCAAACAAAACACACACAACAAAAAAACAAACACCCCAAAACGTATTAGCAATTAGTTATACAACTGGAGACGTATAACTCTTCTCAATACAGTTTATAACATTGCATCAGGCTGTATAGCAAATAGAATACAAACTACCCTCGATATACGTATTAGCAATTAGTTATACAACTGGAGACGTATAACTCTTCTCAATACAGTTTATAACATTGCATCAGGCTGTATAGCAAATAGAATACAAACTACCCTCGATAAACGTATTAGCAATTAGTTATACAACTGGAGACGTATAACTCTTCTCAATACAGTTTATAACATTGCATCAGGCTGTATAGCAAATAGAATACAAACTACCCTTGATATACGTATTAGCAAAGACCAAACTGGATTTATTAAAGGAAGATAATAATTATATAGGTGAAAATACAAGATTAATATACGATATAATGCAATATACAAAAGAAAAGAATATCACAGGACTACTACTTCTTATCGATTTTGAAAAGGCATTTGATTCGTGATCATGGTCATTTGTTCATAGGACGCTGTCGTATTTTAATTTTGGACCATCTATAAAAATGTTATTCGATATTTTCTGTAAAAACGCACAATCAGCTGTCAATCAGTGTGGATATTTATCAAATTTTGTAAATATTAACAGTGGTTGTAGGCAAGGAAATCCTTTATCGTGTTATATATTCCTTTTGTGCACAGAAATGTTATCCCTGAAAATAAGAACAATATGCACATTAAAGGAATTAACATCAATAATGTAAAACACAAATTATCTCAATTTGCAGACGATAAGACAATGATATTAGACGGACCAGAGACATCATTAAAGCAAACATTAAATACCTTCGCAAAATGTGACAATGATAAGACCAAAGTTGTATGGATAGGTCAAGTTTAGCAGTGATAGAGTATAGAACAAGATAGAAATTATCTTGGAATCAATATAATTTCAAAATGTTAGGCATTATATTTCATGTAGACTTGAGCAAAATAATAGAATTAAACTATAAATATATAAAATTCAAAATATTCAAAATATTATTAAACACTGGAAATGAAGAATCCTGACGCCGATTGGAAGAATTACTGTTATAAAATCCATTTTAATGTCCACACTAAATCACTTGTTTATCACATTACCTAGCCCACCAAAAGAAGTTATTAGTCACCTAAATACTATATTCTACGAATTTATTTGGCAGGGTAGTGTCAAAATAAAGAATAGTAATCTGGTAAACAATTATACCGAAAGAGGTTTAAGAATGATAAATATATCCATGTTCATAAACGCAGATTATTAGGTGTTGGAAGTTTTTTTGTTTTGTTTTTTATACTTTATTTATTTTACAATGATTGCGAAGCAAGTTTTCACAACTTATATTAATCACTCTCGTTGGCTCGGATGAAAGCGTATATGTGGTCATTCATGTGGGTGGAAACCGGAGTACCCGGAGAAAACCCACCTGTCCGATCTGGCGACCATCATACCATCTCACATTCTTCCCTGTCCGAGGATCGAACCCGTTGGTGTTGGAAGTTGGATAGGTATCGCCACTAAAAAACTTGAAAGTCAGAAATGATACCATTGTGGAAAACATGATGTTGAAACACTATCAAAAGAATCAAATAACATGTTTTGGAAAGACACATTTGCTGTTTTTATGGCAATCAGTTCAGTAGAAAATGACTGTATAGGTATTATGCCGTTATTTTATAATTACAACAATTAATTGGTATAAAAAGTGTCTTTTTAAAATCATTGTTTTATGCAGGTTGACTCCTGAAAGTTGACGATAGCTTTTTAAAAATAAATCAATTTAACAAAAAGTTCAACATGAAAACAAATTCAATGTGTTCTAAATGCAGTAAAACAAGTAATAAAACATTACATCTTGAGTTCGAACGAATTTGTAGTACCGATCAGACCAACTTTGCCACCCTATGTAACGCATTATTATAAAGCATAAGAAAGGGTTATTAGTAATGTACAATAACCTCAATCGCAGTACTGCTAAGCCACCTACTCAAACTAAATGGCTAGAGGAGCTTAATATAGCATCAAATATACAGGATTGGAAACAATGTTACTCTTTGCCTTTCAATATAACAAAGGATTCTAAATTTATATACTGAGTCAAAAAAGTAACGATACCAAACTAAAAATGACGTAAAACTGATAAAACCATAGAAAGGTTTAATATATTATTACGTATCAGTACCGGGTATCTTATTGCAACGTTAGCCAACCATAAACACAGGTAAATAAACACCCGATAATCCTGGAACGCCGAATTGCCGATTTGCACGTGCTCCTCAACAAAGACAACTTCCCACACATGTACAAATCGGAAAACCGGTTTATTGTACTGGTATTGCATTATCATCGAGGAAAAACACCTTACATACCCATTGTTACCTTTAACAAAATGCCTAGGCTAAACCGCAATCAAGGCATGCTTGCCATTGGCATGATTGACGGCGGTTTACGTCAGCGTGTCATCGCAAATCGATTCGGGGTTACGGCGGATCACGATAACACGTCTACTTCGACGTTATCGAACACATGGATCGGTGGACGACCGTCCAAAATCTGGTCGACCACGTGTGACCACGCGTGAACAGGACCGTCACATTCGGACGTCACATTTACGTGACCGGTTCCTACCTGCTACGCACACAGCTGCCGTTACTCCTGGGATGACCAACAATCGCATCAGTGCACAAACAGTCAGGAACCGGCTCGGTGAACGTGGCATTCGTGCATATCTGCCATACGTTGGACCCATCCTGACACGACGTCACCGTGACGTACGGCGGGAATGGACGACGGAACGTGCTCGCTGGACTCGGTTACAGTGGAATTCGGTGATGCTTAGCGATGAATCGCGGTTCTGTTTGCGTCGAGCGGATGGCAGAGAGCGGGTATATCGCAGACGCGGTGAACGTTACGCCGACGCATGTGTACGTCAGGTCGATCTGTTCGGGGGCGGAAGCGTTATGGCGTGGGGCGGTATCACCTTCGGCAGTCGCACTGAACTGTTAGTGGTGGACGGGAACCTAAACGCCCAGCGGTACTGTGATGAGATCCTTGCGCCAGTTGTTGTGCCGTTCTTTAACGCCAACAGAAACGTCACACTGTTCCAACAGGACAACGCCAGGCCATGCTTTGTCACCAGACTTGTCACCCATAGAACATTTGTGGGATACGTTAGACCGCCGCGTCAGACGACGTCAGCCGGTAACGTTAAACCAACTGAGGGATGTTTTGCGTCAGGAGTGGACAAATATTGACCAGCAAGAGATTCAGACACTCTTCCGTTCGATGCGACGGCGGTGCATTGCAGTGAGAGACGCAAATGGTGCCCATACTCGGTATTGACGTCTGTGTGAAAACTCCATTAGACCCCTGTCCGACGAATTACGTCATCACGCAGCAGACAGTTTCGGAGGCTCATTATGCTTTATGTGCTCCTCTTTCAAACATGTTGGACTATCATCTTATGAATTTTCAAAGAATTTTCTTAATAAATGTTGAAATTATAGACACATAAACACCAGGTATCGTTTCTTTTTTGACTCAGTATATATAACTGTACTTCTATATTTTTGGTACTGTCTATACAACTTTGGTCAATATTATTGACTCAATAATAATATAGAATATATACTAGTCTAAGAGTACATAGAAAACGCACACTTCGGATACGTGTATTTTTACATGAAAAATTACTATATAAATACATAGTTTTAAACTTTTCGGAATATGTTTAGTTGTTCAGTTTGTGCTTTGTAATAAACGGATGTGATATATCTTTGGTGGAATCCTTCGTATTTCGTTTTCATGTAATACTAATCATATACTGTAGGTGTGCGTTTTCTATGTCCTCTAGTATATAATGTAGGTGTGCGTTTTCTATGTCCTCTAGTATATAATGTAGGTGTGCGTTTTCTATGTCCTCTAGTATATAATGTAGGTGTGCGTTTTCTATGTCCTCTAGTATATAATGTAGGTGTGCGTTTTCTATGTCCTCTAGTATATAATGTAGGTGTGCGTTTTCTATGTCCTCTAGTATATAATGTAGGTGTGCGTTTTCTATGTCCTCTAGTATATAATGTAGGTGTGCGTTTTCTATGTCCTCTAGTATATAATGTAGGTGTGCGTTTTCTATGTCCTCTAGTATATAATGTAGGTGTGCGTTTTCTATGTCCTCTAGTATATAATGTAGGTGTGCGTTTTCTATGTCCTCTAGTATATAATGTAGGTGTGCGTTTTCTATGTCCTCTAGTATATAATGTAGGTGTGCGTTTTCTATGTCCTCTAGTATATAATGTAGGTGTGCGTTTTCTATGTCCTCTAGTATATAATGTAGGTGTGCGTTTTCTATGTCCTCTAGTATATATAAATATAAAAACTTATATATAGTACATAAATATATTAATAAATAAAACTAATTTAATATAATGGTGTGCTATGGATTGATGCATAAAGCAGCAATGTTCGTTCTACACAAGATGAAATCACAGAAGTAGATAAGACATGCATGTTGTGTGTATTTTACGCCTGCATCAGCACCATTTTGGGCTATATCGCCGGCGGGCAGTTTACCTAGCAACACATTTCCTGGGCAGGCTTCAGCGGTTAACCAGTACTTGGGTGCACCAACCTCCGTAAGAAACTGCCAACTTTTTCATATAAATGAGACACGGTGTGAGCGGGCATCGAAACCGTGACCATCAGTGATGATAGGTTACAGTGGTATACAAGTCAGCGACCTTAACCACTCGAGGCGGACATACTTTATAGGGTATATATGATCTTACACTCGTGGTGATTTCATACATGGTCATATTTTTGTTAAACAAAATAAATTTGCTACTTTCGTTTTGGCGCCTAGCGTCATCGCAAATTGTCAGAACGTCACTATATTATCATGGCATCACTACACAAAACAGCGTTATATATACATTTTAGACATCGTTATAATTATGTTAACACTTCTTTTAAATTGTCGTTTGTATTATCGTTAACGTCACATTTACATTGAAATACAGTCTACATCCGTTATGTCGAATCCCGTCGGACCGAACAAAATACTTCGACATAACCGAAGTTTGACTTAAACGAAATCCGATATAAATGGATCCAGTTATATGTAAAATGATAGTGTCTGGAGCGGAACTTTGATCCGACTTCGAGATAACCGGATATTTCGACATAACCGACTTTGACATAACGGATGTAGATGGTTTGTATAATCTAAAGTTTAATTTACAAATTATAAGTAAGGAGTATTCAACCAATCAGAATCATTCCAGGTTGTATTACACATGTGTAGGCCCTAAATATAAGACTATATGTGAGGGATGTAGGAAACTGAATACAAGCAAAGTTGTGAGATAAATACATATACTGCAAGTTTTATAAGAATATGCTATGAGTACCCTATATCGCAGTGGTTAGCGCGCTCGGTTCTTACCAATGCAATCCGGGTTCGGACCGGGAAGTATGTGACATGGTAAGGTGATCGCCAGATCGGACAGGTGGGTTTTCTCCGGGTACTCCGGTTTCCTTCCACACGAATGACCATATTTACGCTTTCATCCGCGCCAAGGAGAGTGATTAATATAAGTTGCTAAAAGCTGGTTTCGCGATCGTTGTAAAATAAATAAAGTCTAAAACGTGTTAAACAATGCTATGACAATATAGATCTCCTCATTATTTGACTTAGATGTTCTAAACTGTCTATTTTTGAAACTGATACTTTTAAGGGACAAACTATAATGTTATTGTCTATATATAAAAATTAATATAATTATACAATAAGACAGTAAGCTTTCCATGTGCTGAAAATACTATAACTGCAGAAAAAAATCGATAAATGTTACTTTTTCGTCGATTCAAACATAACAGTATAAAATATTACTGAAATTAAGTATTGGTCATTCAAGGAGCCACTATAGTGGATTTGAACCTTTGCATGACATCTTGACGGTAACGTAATAATATAATAATAATAATGATAATAACACTAATGATAATAATAATAATTATTATTATCATTGTTGTTATTATAGTAATAATAAAACATTATTTAGAGATTTAACTCGTTTAAACAGTTACGTCAACCCAGTTACGTCAACCAACCATGAGGCCCTCAACAAATATAAAGTGGAAGTCGTGATGGCGCAGTGGTAGCGCATATCATGAGCCGTTACGAGTGTGCCCTTAAGCATTTACATTCCACGTTGTCTCCTCTCTCCCTCGTGGCGATGTATCCCGTCATGATTGTTGTCTCGAGAGTGATTAATATAACTTTGTAAGAACTTGTTTCGAAAATCGAGCTCAAATAAATTTGTATAAACTAACACATGAAAACAATAATGTCGCCCATGCACATTATTTACTATACAGTATGTTCTATGTTTGATTTTAAAAAAAAATCCGAATACTATTACAATTGGTTAGAGATGACATTCTAACGCAAAACATTCATCACACAATTTAATGGCTGTTTAACATCTGACAACGAATTCCTTCAATTTAGTTTATACACATTTATTATTAGCTCGATTGAGTAACAAGTTCTTACACTTGCAATACTCGGTGCTGTAGACGGCGGATAGCTGGCTGATGTGCTTAGCATGATCCGGTAGCGACGAGGACCCCTGCTACGAAACGGGAACCATTATTGCTGCTGTGAGCTTTAAATTAAATTAATGGTGGAGGATGTGGTCCTAAAAGGGACCGTTTACAGAAAGAAGCAGGACTTGTCAACCTGGACCAGAGGAAGATGACGTCGCCTCAGGATGTCTACAACACACACCTACATTATATGATACTGGAATGGGTCTCTGTCTGTATCATTGCACTTTCCTCCAAAAATCTAAAATGACTTATCTCTTCAGGAGGCGTCGCTCTTATGGGCAACCGGTAGCGACGATAAATAAACGTAAAACACACATAGACTAAGCTTGTGGATAATATACCACAACTGTTCATAAATATGGCCGGTGTCTTAACAGAATTGACATCCCCGTAAAAACTGAAAGTTGCGCATGCGCATAATGGTCTATAATGGTACATCTTAGTGGCCGTGAGGAATGAGAGACATTCGCTTTATTTTCAATAGTTGTGCTAATTATCAGTATTATGTGACATGTATGAACCTATAGATATTTATAAAGTGTGTCTGTGAAGGGGATTTTCCAAGATTACTCCGGTGTATGCTTTATCCTTGCTTACCGGATACGAATACACGCGGTCAATTGATGGAACAGCCTACTTTATTTACATCTAGCTAAATGAGGTAAATAATTATATTAGAAATCTACTGTTTGGTTTTATTTTTTTTATTAATTGAAGCAGTTATCACATTCCATTATTCAGTAATGATGTTAGTGACTTGTTTGTAACGGTTGTCACTGTGTTATCAGTTGTAATTTGACTGTATATGTTTCGAAACTCCGAAACCACACACTGGCTCATTTTTTCAACCCAATTTAACACAAATCTACATGAGCTTTGTACAGGTAAAGTTTTATCTCAAATGAATGTGACAATTAACACACATTATGTCATTTTCAGTTTTGTTTTGTACAATAACTGAATAATGCACACTATTTTAATTTTGTTTACAAAGATGATCAAATGACACGGTCCCAAGAACAGGTTGGAGAACAGTCCAGAACAAGCTATAATAGCTCGATCGAGCAATAATCTAATGAATAGAAACGTTAATAATCATATATATTTTCACATTTATCCGAAATATCGAACGAGGACGGAAAGTATGCCACTTACATTTTTTGTAGAAATAGACTGTTCTCCAACATATAGAAATACCGATATAAGAACGAGGCAGCTTGTGTTTAACTATTTGTTTAACTATTTATTAAGCTAATTACACCTTATTGACTTAATATCTGCCAATAATGTCAAACCCCTTGCGAGAAACTAAGCTTGTTTTCCTGGACACGCTTAGCCGACTTGACTAGGCAGGCTTAGCCGACCTGACTGGGCAGTCTTAGCCGACCTAAGCGGTTAACAGAACTAAGCAATGTGTGTGAGACGCCTACCTCGATGACACTACATATGTGGCCTGACCGAGTATTGAACCTGGTGTATAGAATATTGACCCCCCTCAAAATAATGTCTCTCGGGTTATTAGTCGGTCATGGAATATTAACCCTCTTGCGGAACAATTACTCCCCTTGCGAATGGCAATATATAGTGGGGAAATATTAAATTTATTATAATTAAATGTTAATTAACACTGTTTAAGGCCTAGCAACATTTATTTTGAATCAATGATATACAGAATAACATAAATATATTGAATATGAAAATATAAGTACACAGATAATTTGTCTCTATCAATTTCTAACGATGATATGGTGGGTGCTGTATAACTAGGAGGTTCACATAATGTATATGCATAATATTTACACAGACAAGCATACAACAAATAATAACAATGACCCCCACCCCCTATGTATACACTGAACAAGTGAGGGCAGGTCACTTTTCGATGCCATAGAATAATGACCCCTCTATGTGTAGACTATACATGTATCAGAGAGAGGGTCACTTTTCGATGCCATATATTAATGACTACCCTATGATTTAGGGTGACAGGTGGACTGTAGTCCAGCGGTTAACTATTGGACTGGTAATCCAGGGATCGCAGGTTCGATCCCACGTCTGACATAATAAAATTAACAGTCTTTCAGATGGGACTTGAAACCAAGGTCTCGTGTCGGTGCTTTACACCGTGCATGTAAATGGGTCTCTGTTGGTATCATTGCACTATCCAAAAATGACTAATCTCTTTAGGTGACGTCGCTCATATGGGCAACTTGTAGCGACAATAAATAAACGTAAAACGCACACACACATCAAGTTAAAATGCTAGTTGGATGCTTATTCAGCAGAAATTGATGTATATTTCTTTAATAAATTTAATTAATATGTCGGACTAATAAGTTTATTTAAAGTCACCCGCATAGATGCATTTGGGCGAGTTTTCTAAGATAATTAAAATGCCCATCATCTAAGTGATGGTTTTGCCTATCGCAATTATTATAACTAGATGTTTAGTGGACTATGAGGGCTGCTGTAATCTCATGCTGTAATCTCAGTGTGTGTTTGGTTTTCATATCGCCAACTGTCACTCACACAGGGATTTGTGTCAGCGACAGTCAGGGGTAGACCGGGTGAATACAATACCCGGTGCACATATACTTCTAAGATGTCTTGCATATATATATATATATATATAAATATGTTTACCATTTCTAATACAACAAGAATACCTTGTTACATGTGCAATATCGCGTTATACTGTAATACTGTGATCTACATGTCACAAGACAATAAAGTCTTGCACCCATATCCATGGATCCAGCATCCAACATTATGCATTAAAATTACAGAGTTATGGACTAAAATACTTTTAGTTAAGACTACGAAGTTTAAAATATGTGTACTAAGAAGATTAAGAGCAAGTGGACTGTCTTAATATGTATCTGTACTATGATAGTTCATAACTTATCCCCCGAGTACATATAATTATAACCAGTCATACAGATATATAGCCGGTAATAACAAATCTCCCATATACATGGGAAATTATAATTCAAATTGTGTTTATATATTACATTTGTGTCCTTGGCCCACTATGTCGATTGGACATCTTTTTAACATTTTAAGAAAGATCAAACTAATATGGGTTACCCCTAAAAACATAAATATATAACTAAACCCATATTACTTTGCAGTAAGCTGCAATAAGTGAAAGTTCATTTTCACTTGAAACCTAGTAGGTTACTGAGGATGTGATTTTGTGTTCCCTCCTTCATAGTCCCGCTCCCATGTTTTATATTTCCCCATGTACTGGGATCATTAATTGTTATAAAATAACAACTATACCCCTGTGTGACAACATTTATGATCAATACGTTAAAAAACACTTCCGTAGCAATTACAACGGTCCCCTTAGTAGAGCCAGTAAAATTGTAATAATGTTTGAAATATACTCAAGTATTTACATTAAAAAGACAGTCACACAGGGAATAGCCAAACAAATAATAACCGTAGATCCTTGTCAAATGAAAAAACTTGTATGGCAGTAATCCGGTTCGGTTGTTCATGCTTACTTGGAGATAGACCGACAGCACGCAGGCATTTTTCGCGACAAGACTATACCCATTGATAGGCGGTTTGCTGTCATAATGTTCCTATCTATGCTTCTTTTACTAAATTAAACTAAACTGGATTCTTGCATGGATTTGGACAATGAAGAATTACATAAAAAGGTGACCTGAAATGATAATTGAAATTTCCTCGAACACCCTAGTATAATTCCAGGGATAAAGTATCATTTTTGCAAGAATTTTGAGATATATGTTCATATTATCATTCCTCTGCCTCAGGAATGTGTACCGAGTTGACCTTTGTTAGCGTGGGGATCAAAATACAGACCAGAAAGGGTTATTTCAGGTGCGGATCTAGGGGGTAAGGGGAAATTATAACAGCTTGCAATAAGTATAGTGTTATATTCTATACATTTTAGGATATTTATCCCAAGAAGCACTCACAGGATAGTTTGACTGAGCACATATAATCAATTGGACAACATTGCCCATATATATGTCACAGCATAAGGGCCTCAACTGTGGTAATAATACAGTTATGTAACCGTATTTCATTGTTTGAAGTCAATATCATATTGATGTTTATAGAAAGGCATAAACATTCTGTGGATATTAGATAAATGATCATAAAAACTAGGTTATGTATGCATGACACATGTGGTATAATAAATCAGATTTCTCACTTTATATGGAGAAAATCTCAAAGGGCATTTTCTTGGAAATTTTACCAACCTCATTCTAGTTTGTTTAATTATGTATATAATATTTTATTATGTATACATGTGGATTTTTATCCCTTTATACGTTTCAATATTTTGTGTAATTGACCAAAAACTGAACAAAGACACTACGTTTTGACATTACACATATGTCATAGCATTAGGGCCTCAACTGTGGTAATAATACAGTTAGGTATCCTTATTTGATTATTTGAAGTCAATAGCATGTTGATGTTTATAGAAAAGCATAAACATTCTGTGGATATTAGATTAATGATCATAAAAACTAGGTTATGTATGCATGACACATGTGGTATAATAAATCAGATTTCTCACTTTATATGGAGAAAATCTCAAAGGGCATTTTCTTGGAAATTTTACCAACCTCACTCTAGTTTGTTTAATTATGTATATAATATTTTATTATGTATACATGGGGATTTTTATCCCTTTATACGTTTCAATATTTTGTGTAATTGACCAAAAACTGAACAAAAACACTACGTTTTGACATTACACATATGTCATAGCATTAGGGCCTCAACTGTGGTAATAATACAGTTAGGTATCCTTATTTGATTATTTGAAGTCAATAGCATGTTGATGTTTATAGAAAAGCATAAACATTCTGTGGATATTAGATAAATGATCATAAAAACTAGGTTATGTATGCATATAATCCCAAAAAGTCAGAATTGGACAACATTGCCCATATGTCATAGCATAAGGGCCTCAACTGTGGTACTAATACCGTTAGGTATCCTTATTTGATTATTTGAAGTCAATATCATATTGATGTTTATAGAAAAGCATAAACATTCTGTGAATATTAGATAAATGATCATAAAAACTAGGTTATGTATGCATATAATCCCAAAAAGTCAGAATTGGACAACATTGCCCATATGTCATAGCATAAGGGCCTCAACTGTGGTAATAATACAGTTAGGTATACTTATTTGATTATTTGAAGTCAATATCATATTGGTGTTTATAGAAAAGCATAAACATTCTGTGGATATTAGATAAATGATCTTAAAAACTAGGTTATATATGCATATAATCCCAAAAAGTTAGAATTGGACAACATTGCCCATATGTCATGCATAAGGGCCTCAACTGTGGTAATAATACAGTTATGTAACCGTATTTAATTGTTTGAAGTCCATATCATATTGGTGTTTATAGAAAGGCATAAACAATCTGGTGATATTAGATAAATGATCATAAAAACTAGGTTATGGTGTATGCATGACACATGTGTTATAATAAATCAGATTTCTCACTTTATATGGCAACAATCTCAAAGGGCATTTTCTTGGAAATTTTACCAACCTCACTCTAGTTTGTTTAATTATGTATATAATATTTTATTATGTATACATGGGGATTTTTTTTATCCCTTTATACTTTCAATCTTTTGTGTAATTGATCAAAAACTGAACATTACACATATGTCATAGCATAGGGGCCTCAATTATGATCCTACTATAATCAGGCTACCTTATTTGATAATTTTGGGTCAATAACATGTTAATGCTTCTGAAAAATATACAAATAATCTGGATAAATCAGATAATTTGAGAAAATACTGGGTTCAAAATTGTGCTAAATATTTGATTTTGAAGAAATCTCTATGTTTGGTCAGTTTTGATAAGGGGTATTCAAATTTCTATTATCATGATCTGGTCAGGATAACCAGGGACAGGTACACTAAGTGTACCATCATATTAGGTACATAGAACACCCAATAGGTAGAGAGTATTCCTCGCCTCGCCTCGCCAGTAATTACTTATATTACTGAAACTATTGTATTAACTGATAAGTAGTTATTTATTTTCATAATATATTAACGTGGCTGTGTGGACAGAGGCATAAGCGTGGGATCTGTCCGAAGGGTTCTATTAGCGGGGGTATTTTTTCCAGGTTGTTGTAGATTTTCCCAAATTTATATTGATTTAAGTTATAGTGATGACTGTAGCCCTAAAAGAGCCCTAAGATGAAATTTAAGTAAACTCTTTCACCTGGGGTCAAAAATCTCCCACTCAAATGATGAGAAACCGGCAATAAAATTGCTTTTCGGAAAGGACTCTAGTGAGGCAAGTTTCTGCACTACTAACTGGTTTATTGATCTACTAACAAGCTGCAAAAGTATGGGAACTTGTGTCTGAGCCAGCCATAATTGCACAGGTCCTCTATATTTTGTCGGACATCTGACAGTCTAAGATGTAGGTCTCCAGAGCTTTGTATACTGATGTTTGGGCAGCCTTTCTGGGGTTGAGGACATTCTCAAGATTGCAACAGCAGCCCGCAGATCAGCTCGATGAGTCCCGTGCACACTACAGTCTAGCGGAAAATGTTCGGTGGTGTACTTCACCCGACATGTGGGACAAACCGGATCCAATTTAAGTATATGTTGTCCATCATTACCAGGCAACAGATTTGTCCCCAGTCTCAGTCTACTTAAATGCACTTATCTATTTTTATAGAATGGGAATATTAGGCACCGGTCAACTGAGCCCCACAGAGCTCAACTTATTGGTTTGTTTAAAAGGCCTATTATATAAAGTTTGGCTCCAACGGGTAATTGTTTCAGCCCTGATAAATGAGTAGATCTCCATGGGTGCGAGCTTCACATTATTTTCTACATTTGTATGCTCCAGGCCCGACTTGGCTGCCCTGTCAGCCAGCTTATTTCCAGTGATACCTATATGTGCACTGCTGCACACCATGCTATGGTAACCTGAAGGTCCAAGTTCAAACCCTCATTATGTAATTTACCTATTTCTTTGATTAGATCTGGTCTAGACTTACTATTCCTTGATTGTAATGAGACCAGTGATGAAAGTGAGTCAGATAATATCACATTTTTCGGTGAATTATTATCTACTATCCAGCAACTTTCTACATATTCACATTGTAGGGATGGCATGACTACAGCTGCAGCTACTTTGTCAGAATCGGGGCATTTTGATCCATCTGTATAATTATATTTTGAGGTGATTGCTGTAGTTTTCCTCAATATGACATTGTACTTCCAATCTTGCGAGGTGACCCAGATCGGATTTCTTCACTTTGCTCGATATTGTAATATCTATCACTGGATCTCAGGTAACTACCGGTAGCATCCAGTGCGGTGCCAGGTCTGCTGGTCCGGTCTGAAGTATGCTACCTGAACACCCTTGAGGCCGTGTGCCACCACAAGTTCTGACTATTGTGGACTAAATTAAGCCTTATCCTGTTTGCCACAGGTGTGAAAAGCAATAAAACCTTATTTTTAGGGATCTGCAACCAACAGTGACACTTCCTGCGTTCCCAATACACTGGTTACATGTTTTATATCATTTATAATAAGTTCTCAGGTTCTGAATCCCCCATCTGACCCTAATAAAATTAACAGTCTTTCAGATGTGATGATAAACCAAGGTCTTGTGTCGTTGTTTTACACCGTGAGCGTAAAAGAAACAGAGCAGACGCTGGAATGGGTCTCTGTCTGTATCATTGAACTATCCTCCAAAAATCTAAAATGTCTAATCTCTTCAGGAGGCGTCGCTCATATGGGCAAACGGTAGCGACGATAAATTGAACGTAAATAAGTAATATTTTATTATTGTATGAGCAAGGACAGACACCATTATGTTTTATGACGTATGCCTCCCTATGTGCAGGAAACTAGTCCATGCATAGAATATGACACCCTTAATGTAGATTATCCGAGTGACGGCAGGCCCTAATCTGAATGTAGTGATTATGTTATTACCTGGACTTTTGTATGAGGGGTATGTCTATAATACTCATACCATAAATGATATAAGTGACTTATCCGGCTGAAAAGATCTTTGTATTGGACATACCCATGGATGGGTAGGGCTGTCATAATCATTTAATTTTAAGTAGATTTACAACAATATGAAATGTGGTGATGATGAACATGGGCTAACCTTCCCAGCTCATTTGCTGCACAATATATATCTGGACTCGCGCATGGTACTCTCCCAGTTTGATAATGTAATAACAAGGATCTTGGGAGATATGAAGAACACATTATGAGCTGTCAACATCTCTCCGACAGACACGCGTCCTTTTAACAACCTTCATATAAGTTCATACTTTCTGTGTATTTCAAACTTATCTTTCATCATTATGTATTCCCATAATAAGTCGCTTTCTCTAAATAGTGTAAATATTAGTGACCGGGAATGCTAATATGAACACCATATGTCTCAAGATTCTTGCAAAAATGTTCCTTTAACCCATTTCATTCTGGATACATTTAAAGACTTTTGCAAACAACATAGATCCAGATAAGCCGCAATGTCGCGCTGCCTGCTGATCAGGATCTATATTGTTTGCTACATAGCCAAGTGTCTTAGCAAGACCATCTGAATAGCAAACAGCATAGAGCCTGATCAGACGGAACGTTCCGTGGTGCTTGATCTGGCTCTATTATATTTGCAAATACTGTTTGAACGGTATCCAGAATGAAATGGGTTAATAATGTATCCCTGGAATTATGCTAGGGTATTAGAGGAAATTTCTGATATCATTTCTTGTCACCGTTTTATGTAAATCTTCAAGATCCATGCAAGTGTCCAGTTTAGTTTAGTAAAATTAGTACATGTAGGAACATTATAACAGCAAACCCCCTAGCCATGGGAATAATCTTGTTGCGAACAATGCATGCTGTCGGTCTATCTCCGAAACACCGAACATAAACAACGGAACCGAATTACTGCCATACGGGTTTTTGATACAACAAGTATATACGGTTATTATTTGTTTGGCTATTCCCTGGATGACTGTTCTTTAATGTAAATATTTAAGTATATTTTAAACATTATTAAAATTTTACTGGCTCTATTAAGGTGACCGTTGGAATTGCTATGGAAGTGTTTTTTAACGTACTGATCATAAATGTTGTCACACAGGGGTATAGTTGTTATCTTATAATAATTAATGATCCCAGTACACGGGGGAATATAAAACATGGGGGTGGGAATATGAGAGAACACAAAATCACATCCTCTGTAAAAAACTGAAACTGAAACTGTTTAATTTGATAAAACGCCTAATATTACACATAGTATATTCACTAGCGTTGTACAATAGATGTAAAATAAATATATAGACATGTACTTACATAAAAACCTGAACAAAATTCTCGTTATTTACAAAAAGACATTGGTCTAAAAATAATTATGTTACCACACAGTAACACATATTTGATCAATCATTATTATAAGCATAATTTTTGGTAAATTATATCATTGTTTCTAAAACCTTTTTTAACACTACACTAATTCTACAACTATCCTGTTCAGTCTGTCAATACATGAATATTTTAAAACCATGAATAAAATTTTCTGAAGAACAATGTTTTAAGGTGTTTCTTAAACGTTTCTACAGAATCCAAGTTTCTCAAATCTACGGGTAAAGTGTTCCATAGCTGTGGCCCTACTGTTTTGAAGCTCCTGTCACCAAATGTTTTTTGTTTGTTATACGGTACCTCATAACAACCAGTAACATCTGAAGATCTTAATCTACGTCTTGGTACCTTTTCAATTAATAACTCGGTAAGATACGCAGGGGCATGGCCTTTTGAACAGTTATACATTACAGTAATAATTTTGAATGCAATTCTGGCCCTGATGGGAAGCCAGTGAAGTTGGTACAGTGCTTGTTTTGAACTATCATATTTCCTGAGCTTTAAAACAAGTTTAGCGCACATATTTTGTATTCTTTGCATTTTTTTGATATCACATTTGGGAACACCAAATAGAATTCCATTGCAATAATCCAGATGCGAGATGACAAGTGATAACACCAGAATTTCAGTTGCTTCTTTGGTAAGGTATTTTCTAATATTTTTTATTCTGAGAAAATTGAACATTGCGGTCTGACATTTTCGTTTGATGTGATCTTTAAAACTGAGATTCTCGTCTAAATATGCACCAAGATACCTTATACAGCTCACATATTTGATATTGTCACTAGCAACGTTAAGTTCTGTTACTGAGCATTTTTTGAGTTGATGTCTGCTCCCAAATAAGATGAATTCAGTTTTTGATGAGTTCATTTTGAGTTTGTTTTGCTTCATCCAGTTATCAATGTTTAAAGCACAATTTTCAAGTTCTTGGATAGCTTGTTTTTCATTATCCTCAGATGTTGGTTTAAACATTTTGTTTGCTATGTGATCATCTGCAAATCCATATAATGAAATTGACTGAGGGATTACACTGAACAATGTTCCGGTGTAAGTCAAGTAGAGCCCGGGCCCTAAACAGCTACCCTGGGGGACACTACACTGTAGTGGACGTGGGGTTGATACGGCGGAGTCGACAGTGACACTACAGCTGCGTGGTCTTAGATAAGAGTCGATCCAATGAATAGCTGCACCACTAAGTCCATACTGTGATTTCAGCACTTGCACTAGAATATCATGGTCAACCGTGTCAAACGCGGTGCTTAAGTCCAATGCCATGAGAGCACTGACTTCTTGGTGTTCCATGCCATTTAGTAGATCACTCACTAACCTGAGTAGTGCAGTTTCACATGAGTGATAGCGTCTATACGCAGACTGGTTCTTCGGCAGAAGGTTGTTTTTACTGACATGATCGTTTAATCTAAACAAGGCTGCCTTTTCTGTGAGTTTAGATAGAAATGTTAAGTTGCTCACAGGACGATAATTGGACAGTACAAGATCAAGTCCCGCCTTTTTTAATAGTGGTCGAACTATTGCATGTTTCCACTTTGCAGGGAAAATTCCTTGCCTAAGAGACAAATTCACCAAGTTGGTAATTAAAGGAAGTAATTCCTCAAGATGCATTTTCAACAGTCTGGTTGGCAATTTATCAAGTTCACATGATTTTGTCTGAATCCCCATTATAAGCTTGTTTACTTCTTCGCTATCAAGATCTTGGAATGTTTCTATAGATGGAGTGTCTCTTTCTGCTGGTACATACTCTGTAACATACTATGTTTCAAGTAAAAATGAACTTTCACTTATTGCAGCCTACTGCAATGAAATATGGGTTTAGTATATATTTATGTTTTTAAGGGTAACCCATATTAGTTTGGTCTTTCTTAAATATGTTAAAAAAGATGTCCAAACGACATAGTGGGCTGAGAATATGAATGTGATATATAAACAAAATTTTAATTTCCCATGTATATGGGAGATCCGTTATTACCTGGTACATAACTTTGTAATTTTAATGTAAAATGTCGGATGCTGGACGGATATGGGTGGAAGACTTTATTGTCGTGTGGCATGTCGATCACAGTATTATACTATGATGCGACATTGCATGTGTAACAAGGTATTCTCGTCACATAATCTTAGTAGAAATGGTAATCATATATTTATATATATGCAGTCTTAGACATCTTAGAAGTATACATGTACCGGGTATTTTATTCATCCAGTCTACCCCGACTATCGCTGACACAAATTCTTGTGTGAGCGACAGTCGGAGATATGAAAACCTGAGATTACAGCAGCCCTCATAGCCCACTAAGCATCTAGTTATAATAATTACGATAGGCAAAACCATCACTTTTAGATGATGAGTATTTTAATCTTCTTAGAAAACTCAGTCGCCCAAATGCATTTATGCGGTGGCGACATTAAATAAATTTACTAGTCAGTCATCCTTACTGCATCAAATCCTTACCCAGGCACTGTGACCTACTTTAAACCCATAAATTACTTTTAGTTTATACAAATTTGTTTGATCTCGATTGCGAAACAAGTTCTTATAACTTATATTAATCATTCTCGAGACCTCATTCCTGATGGAATCCATCGCCACGAGGGAGAGAGAAGAGGCAACATGGAATTTAAATGCCTTGCCTAAGGACACAATCGCAACGGCTCCAGCGGGGCTCGAACTCCAGGCCTTTCGCACCTGAAGCGAACGCACTACCATTGTGCTATCATGACTTTCACTAAAATTGCTTTTGTTTACTGACAAAACGGCATTTGTGTTCTCTGACACATTTTGTAACTTAACAGTTATATTTGTTATCTATGTATTTTGACAACAGTTTGTTCTTTATTTCAGGCAATGTATTATGTAAGAGAGATACTGCGAACCTAATATGACTTATGAGAGACGCACCAATATCTTAAATAAAGAAGTTTCATGGCAGCCCACTGGGTTGTCACAGTGGTGTCACCAATACCATATCATCAATCACCTTATGATACTGGTGGTATGGCCTTACTGAATATGTCAAGAACTACGTAAGTTCTCTCCAATATACATAATTATTAGCTTACACAACAACCATGTTCATGTGCAGCTACCCTGCTGATTAGCTATTAGCATATTTTTTTACAAACTAGTACAGGTTATATATAGTGGTCTTGTAGGATTTCCACTGGAGAAAATCAAATTGCCACAACTTTTTACCCCCCCCCCCTGCCGATCCCCCAAAAACCCATTTATTTTGTTTTCTTTTTACATTTTATTGTGTTGCTCCATTCTCTGTTCTATTACAGTTGTTGCCATCTGTTTGCAATTGACTCAGTAATATTAGTATAATGGTCATGTACTATAAGTTATTATTATGCAAGATATCCACATCTTTCTCTACTGTTATAGGGGTGTGAAGCAATTTAATATAAGCTGAACATACATACCGGTATGCAATGAACGTAAACAAATCTATCACCTAAATATTAACTGAAAACAGTGACGTCAATTTTAAATAGTTTTTAATAATAATGAAACATTTAATTATTCCAGTACTCAGGGAAAATATTTTTGACAGACAGACACAGAGCTTGTCCCCTCTGAAAATGGACAAGCCGTAATTTATAATGCAAATTATTAGCGACGCCTCCTGGAGAGATTAGTCATTTTAGATTTGTGGAGAATAGTGCAATGATACAGACAGACAGAGACCCATTCCAGAGTCTCCTCTGGTTCTTTTACGTGCACTGTGTACAGCACCGACACGAGATTTCGGTTTAACATCCCATCTGAAAGACTGTTAATTTTATTAGGGTCAGACGGGGGATCTAACCTGCGATCCCTGGATTACCAGTCCAGCTTGTTACCACTGGACTACATATCCGTCTGTAGAATTATTCAATTGTAGAGTAACTTTTCTTAACCCATTTGATTCTGGATACCGTTCAAACAGTATATGCAAAGAATATAGAGCCATATCAGCCACCACTAAACATGCCGTCTGATCAGGCTCTATGCTGTTTGCTATTCAGATGATCTTCCTAAGACACTTAGCTATGTAGCAAACAACATAGATCTATGTTGTTTGCAAAAACTTTAAATGTATCCAGAATGAAATGGGTGCAATATGCCTCTCATTTCTCCAAAAATATGATGAGTGACATAAAATCGTTGTGCCAGCAGTTGGCTGTTATTATTAGAACACCACTATTTGTCATATTTCAAATATCACACTAAACCTTTATTCTCATATGTCAAAAACAATACCACCATGTAAAGCTGTGATGACCTGCCAATGCTCCAAGAATTACTGTCTTGTTTATTCCAGGTCAATAACCAGTGAGGTGTAGTCTAATTAACATCCTTTCCAGGATTATGGGATCTGCTGGCAGGTGTGAACTGGAACTTAACTAGGAGACAACTAAGGTCAGAAAAATTTGATATATAATTATAATAAATGATATTGACAACTGAAAAAGGTTACATTTTTGTCCTAATTTTTTATTCTTGCGCCAAATTATTGGACCCCCACCCCAATTCCCAGAAAATGCATAATCCCAAGTTTATATTAATATATTTAGACTATACATACTGTTTTACTGTGGGCCAATGGAGATAGATATCTCACCACTTCATATGATGCCTGTGGGTCACTTTAGATAGGTCCCATACCGGGATTTTCAATTCTCACAACTTCAACATTTTCCCCAGGCCATGAGAATTGAAAGTCACCTCAGAAAATGCATAATACCGAGCTAATATTAGTAAATTTAGACTTGACATATTGTTTTCATGCTGGTCAATTGAGACAGATATCTCACCACTTCATATGATGCCTGTGCATCACTTTAGATAGGTCCCTGATGGGAATTTCAATTCTCACAGCTTCAGAATTTCCCCACAAGCCGTGAGAATTGAAAGTAACCTCAGAAAATGCATAATACTGAGCTATTATTGGTAAATTTAGTCTTGACATAATGTTTTCATGCTGGTCAGGTGAGATAGATATCTAACCACTACATATGATGCCTGTGGGTCACTTTAGAATGGTCCCTGACTGGAACATTCAATTCTCAAAGCTTCAGCATTTGTCTCCAGGCCGTGAGAATTGAAAGTTCAATCCGAAAATGCATAATACCGAGCTACTATTAGTAAATTTAGACTTGACATAATGTTTTCATGCTGGCCAGGTGAGATAGATATCTCACCACTTCATATGATGCCTGTGGGTCAGTTTAGAAAGGTCCCTGACTGGATCTTTCAATTCTCACAGCTTCAGAATTTCCCCCCAAGCTGTGAGAATTGACAGTCACCTCAGAAAATGCATAATACTGAGCTACTATTGGTAAATTTAGACTTGGCATAATGTTTTCATGCTGGTCAGGTGAGATAGATATCTAACCACTTCATATGATGCCTGTGCATCACTTTAGATAGGTCCCTGACGGGAACTTTCAATTCTCACAGCTTCAGCATTTTTCTCCAATCCGTGAGAATTGAGAGTCACCTCAGAAAATGCATAATACCGAGCTAATATTAGTAAATTTAGACTTGACATATTGTTTTCATGCTGGTCAATTAAGACAGATATCTCACCACTTCATATGATGGCTGTGGGTCACTTTAGAAAGGTCCATGGCCGGAACTTTCAATTCTCACAGCTTCAACATTTTCCCCCAAGCCGTGAGAATTGAAAGTCACCTCAGAAAATGCATAATACCGAGCTAATATTAGTAAATTTAGACTTGACATATTGTTTTCATGCTGGACAATTGAGACAGATATCTCACCACTTCATATGATGCCTATGCATCACTTTAGATAGGTCCCTGATGGGAACTTTCAATTCTCACAGCTTCAGAATTTCCCCACAAGCCGTGAGAATTGAAAGTAACCTCAGTAAATGCATAATACTGAGCTAATATTGGTAAATTTAGTCTTGACATAATGTTTTCATGCTGGTCAGGTGAGATAGATATCTAACCACTTCATATGATGCCTGTGGGTCACTTTAGAATGGTCCCTGACTGGAACATTCAATTCTCAAAGCTTCAGCATTCGTCTCCAGGCCGTGAGAATTGAAAGTTCAATCCGAAAATGCATAATACCGAGCTACTATTAGTAAATTTAGACTTGACATAATGTTTTCATGCTGGCCAGGTGAGATAGATATCTCACCACTTCATATGATGCCTGTGGGTCAGTTTAGAAAGGTCCCTGACTGGATCTTTCAATTCTCACAGCTTCAGAATTTCCCCCCAAGCCGTGAGAATTGACAGTCACCTCAGAAAATGCATACTACTGAGCTACTATTGGTAAATTTAGACGTGGCATAATGTTTTCATGCTGGTGAGGTGAGATAGATATCTAACCACTTCATATGATGCCTGTGCATCACTTTAAATAGGTCCCTGACGGGAACTTTCAATTCTCACAGCTTCAGCATTTTTCTCCAATCCGTGAGAATTGAGAGTCACCTCAGAAAATGCATAATACCGAGCTAATATTAGTAAATGTAGACTTGACATATTGTTTTCATGCTGGTCAATTGAGACAGATATTTCACCACTTCATATGATGCCTGTGGGTCACTTTAGAAAGGTCAATGGCCGGAACTTTCAATTCTCACAGCTTCAACATTTTCCTCCAAGCCGTGAGAATTGAAAGTAACCTCAGAAAATGCATAATACTGAGCTAATATTGGTAAATTTAGTCTTGACATAATGTTTTCATGCTGGTCAGGTGAGATATATATCTAACCACTTCATATGATGCCTGTGGGTCACTTTAGAATGGTCCCTGACTGGAACATTCAATTCTCAAAGCTTCAGCATTCGTCTCCAGGCCGTGAGAATTGAAAGTTCAATCCGAAAATGCATAATACCGAGCTACTATTAGTAAATTTAGACTTGACATAATGTTTTCATGCTGGCCAGGTGAGATAGATATCTCACCACTTCATATGATGCCTGTGGGTCAGTTTAGAAAGGTCCCTGACTGGATCTTTCAATTCTCACAGCTTCAGAATGTCCCCCCAAGCCGTGAGAATTGACAGTCACCTCAGAAAATGCATAATACTGAGTTACTATTGGTTTAAACATATTTATTCGATAATAATGTACATTACATATACATTGTATACAAAACGAAAATGGATTAAATC
>CM026392.1:50826148-50837858 GCA_014843695.1 Archivesica marissinica | reverse complement strand
GTCGGTCGGTCGGTCGGTCGGTCGGTCGGTCGGTCGGTCGGTCGGTCGGTCGGTCGGTCGGTCGGTCGGTCGGTCGGTCGGTCGGTCGGTCGGTCGGTCGGTCGGTCGGTCGGTCGGTCGGTTTTGAGATTGTTTGATTGCCATTTAGGCCATACAAATTGAGTCGCAAAGGTTAAGGCCCTACTAGATCAGTATGGGTTCTCACGTGTATTTATCGATCCACATAGTGTCTCATTAAAGTAGATTCCTTTTATTTTCAAACAACGTGTTGTCGATGTTTTTTACAGGAATGGTACGGTACCGTCGAACGTAGTTCTACACTTACAGAATATAATTGTTTTTTAATTGTTTTGCTCATGAGTGTTATCTAGGTTATCTACCCTATGCACTACGTTGTGTTTTTACCAAATTTAGAATAGTTGGCCATTCTATTCGTATTCAAACAGGTCGATATGGCAGGAACCAGATTCCAAGAAATGAGAGTTATTGTTTATATTGTGGATCGATAGATATCGAAGATATTTATCATTTTATTTATATAGTCCATGTTAGAACAACCTACGTAAACAATGTATTGATACACACTATTGCAATAGTACGAGCTTCAACGTGAGTGCATCGCCAGTTTGAATGTATGACCGCAATCCGCTCGCGTATGAATAATTTAAAGCTGCTAGTAATATCCGCTTACATGGACACGACTCTCTCCGCACGTACGCGCCGACAAAAGTAACGCTGACAAAATCGGCGCGTATAAAGTACGCTTCATGGAAACCGAGCTTATCATGCCATTACGCAGCGTATTTCACAACCTTTTAATTCATTCTTTAGTGTCGTGATACGAACATTGCATGCGCGGGTTGTGGGGGCGACATCCCCATTATGTTTAAACGTGTTTGTAGTTTACTATTGACTTTACAATTAATCCGTCATATAACGAATTATAATACGTTGGTTCAAGTGGGGTATAAATATGATATATGATATATATATACACAAAGAAAGAAGATAAGCACCACCGGATATTTTCACAATGTCGAATGGCAAAAGCATGTATAATCCGCAATAGCCCTGAACTACTCGAAAAGGCTAATGTCACCTGAAAGAAAAATCATCTGGCACGACTAAAACGTAACAATGGCTAGCTGTTGGCTAGCTGTGATTGTAATTTAATAGAGAATACATCATGTTATCACAAGTACTGTTTTTACCATGAAACACAGCCCTCAAAAGTTTGGATGGACAAGTCCCAGAAAGAGCGTTAACATTGCTATTGTCTCATCAAAATGTTCTTCGAAGACACTAGAGTACGTCTTCAGTAAGAATAATCAGTACCTGGTGGGCCCGCCACGTACCCGGATGACACTCTCCACCCTACGTATCATGCTTCCAGTCAAACGTCGGATCTGTTCTCGGGTCAATAACATCCATTCACCATGCAGAGCTGCTTCCAACTGGTCTAAAGTATGTACTGGGGGCACCGTGCCTGCATTCGCCGCCCTATATTGTCCCATACATGCTCCAGTGGATTCAGATCTGGGCTTACCGCTGGCCAGGGTAGAGTTGTCACTGCATTGGCCCTCATGAAATCCACTACGGCACGTGATCTATGAGGCCTGGCGTTATCGTCCATGTACTACATGTAGCAAGTGGGTGGTTGTCGAAATGTGGGACAACGACTGGCTGTAGGACGTCACGGATGTACTGAGCCCCGGTTAAGTTGCCCCTGATGGTGACCAAATCCAGCTTGCAATCATGGGACAGGCATCCCCACACCATAACAGAGCCACCTCCATACGTAACAGTTGGGGATATAAGCTGTGTTCTTGTGTCTCCAAATACGTCTACGTCCATCAGTAACGTGCAGTAAAAACGTAACTTTCGTCTGACCAATGAAGTTTCCTCCAGGTCCTCAGATTACAGTCTCGTCTGGCCAAACACCATGCCAAACGTGCAAGTTTATGGTGGTCTCTTAACAAGGGACGATTAATGACTCTTCTGGCCTTTAATCCTGCCGCTTTGAGACGATTACGGACTGTTCTGGTGCTGATGGGTCGATTTGGTAACCACAGTCTTATTATCTGAGGACTTGTACTGAAGGGTTCTCGGCGAGCAAGTCGTATCAGATCCCTGTCTTCTCGCGGTGTAGTGGTAGTGACAGTAGGTCTTCCCGACCTTGGACGGTCCATTGCACTTCCGGTCTGCGCATGCTTCCGGACTAAGCGGCTAACAACAGTGTAATGGTAGCCCAGATTTAGTCCTATCGCCTTAAAGGACATTCCTGCGGAATGCATACCAATAATCTGATTCCTAATCTCCTCCCACACGAATGTCCATATTTACGCTTTCATCCGCGCCAACGAGAGTGATTAATATATTAAGTTCAACGGTTAAAACTTGTTTCACAATCGTTATAAAATAAATAACGTTTAAACTAATTTCATACCATACTTAATGGTAGCGAGCCATTTGGCGAGATTAATAGCAAAATTCCAAAACGAGTATCATAAAGCATGGTATGAAATTACCACGAGTGTATCACATTACCATATTGGGTTTTAATCATATTTTTGCACAAAAGAACGCTACGACTTTCATGTTAGCGCCAAGTGTCAGCGCAACTGTCACTACACAGGGCAGCGTTTGTTTATGTTTTAAACACCTTTATAATTGTGTAAATGCTTCTTTAAATCGACTAGTGCACCCAACAACTGGTTCACTGCTGGAGCCTGCCCAGGAAAGGTGTTGTTAGGTAAACTGCCCGCCGGCGATATAGCCCGAAATAGTGCTGATGCAGGAGTAAAACCCGAAATATAAATAAATATTCTTTAACGTTATGTATCAAATAGAAATATGCATACTTTAAAGTAGAATTAACAAATTATAATGATAATTCTCTCAACCAATTAGAATCCTTCCAGGTGTCATCACACGTGTGTACATATAAGAAATTATAAGATGACTGTATTATAAATGCAAAGCGATATTGAGAACGATACCATTACACTAAGATATGAAACGTTGTTTTGATTCTATTTATAGAAATGGTCTGTGGTTAAAGTTATATAATATTGGTATTCAAGGTAAACTGTTAAGGGTCATTAGAGACATGTATCAAAAGGTAAAATCTTGTGTACGCCATTGTGGTAATTATTCAGAATATTTTCAATATGCAGTTGGGTTAAGACAAGGGGAGATAATGTCGCCTGTCCTGTTCTCTCTGTTCGTGGAGGATTTGGAGTTGTTTATGCAGGACGATATTAACGCAGGGATATGTATTGAGGATATCGTACTTATTTTATTATTATTTGCAGATGACATGGTCATTCTCGGTAAAACCGCACAAGAGTTTCAACATAGTTTTAATTTATTACATGATTATTGTAGTAAGTGGGGATTAGAAGTCAATACTAGTAACACTAAAGTAATGGTCTTTAGAAATAGGGGTAAAGTATTTTTAAGCGAAAACTGGTCCTACAATGACGAAATTATTGAAGTTGTTAACGATTTTAATTATCTTGGCACAGTTTTAAATTACAAGGGCAATTTTAACCTAAATCAACAATATATATCCGGCAAAGCTTTGAAAGCACTGAATTATTTGACTTCTAATTGTAAGAAATACAAACTTAAACCGAAAACGTTATGTCAGCTATTCGATGCTTTTGTTGGTTCAATATTAAAATATTCATCGGAAATTTGGGGCTTTACAAAATCTAAAGAAATAGAGCGAATACATTTAAAGTTTTGCAAACAAATACTAAATGTTAGAACCACTACTTGTAATGCAGCTGTTTATGGTGAGCTTGGGCGATATCCTCTATACATATCACGCTACATACGTATAATTAAATATTGGCTTAAAGTTTTCAACTCGGAAAATATTATACTTCAACGATTATATGCACAATTATTGTCTGATTGTAATAATGGTTATGATAATTGGTTGACACATGTTAAACAATTACTAGACGAATATGGTTTTTCACATATCTGGAATAACCCATGTAATATCAATGTTAATCATTTCTTATGTATATTTAAGCAACGGGTTATTGATTGTTTCATACAAACTTGGATTACTAATAAGTCATCTAGTAATGTACTCGAATTGTATAATAATTGAAAACATGATTTTAGCTATGAAACATACTTGGATATATTACCTTCCAACTTGAGATTATTTATAACCCGAATAAGGACTTCTGCCCATTCACTTAGAATCCATACTGGAAGATTCTCTAACAATAGAATACAGAGAAATGAGCGTTATTGTCAATGTTGTAATGTTAGAGATATTGAAGATGAGTATCACTTTATTTTAATTTGTCCGTGTTACTCATATTTGAGGAAAGTACTTATTAAAAAATACTACTACACGAGACCAGGTATGTATAAATTGTGTTCATTAATGAACAGTGATAATAGAAAGGTTTTATTAAGCTTGGCTCGATTTATTAAGAATGCTTTAAACCATAGGAACTCAATATTGAACGCTTCGTCTTCTTAATTACACAATACAACTAACTAGAATGTTCATCCTCTATTTTAAATTATATTACAGTAGCTATACGATAGCTTTATTGATCACTTGTTTATTTATATGTAATTATATGTATATATTATGACTATGTACTTATGTATACGTCATGAATAAACTTATGTTCTGTTCTGTTCTGATATAGTGAAACACGCTTTTATCTTGACTTCAGTGATTGTATCTCATTCTTCCTGGTCGATACCAAATACCTGGATCACCTATATCGTGTTTATGTTATTGGTTTTCTGTATATATCAATAGTTCGCATATCGCGTTGGACCTGTAGTACTATAAACACCGCACGATAATGACAACATTATCGGAAGAGTCCATTGGCTTGTTATAGGTGTTTCTATATTACTATTTATAGGCAAATTGACTATATTTTAGTCTATAAAATTGAATGGTAACGTTTGCATTTAAATAGTCAATTTGCATATGAATTAGTAATATATATATACATATTCCCTTGACAATAATTCTTACATGACTCGATATTGTGTCTGTATATGCAAATAAGGAATGTACCGTGTTTAAATCTGCAAATAAACGTGGTTTAGCGCGTGATGCCAAACATGGCGTCAGTTTACTAGCATTATTGTGACGTCATTTTTATTATTTGGTCATGTTTGAATCGACATAATATATATATATTAGCGCTTGTTATAGTCCAATAAAACATAGATAGAGACATAGTTTATAAAATTCCAGTTAGGCTTTCAACCCCAAGATGACATACATACATATTATATACAGTTAGCGAACAATGTAAACATAATGCAATCAATGTGAGCTCCCACAATCATAGCCATATATATGTATTTCTATGTGTAAATACATGTAATATTTATCGGGTATGTGTATTATAATTAAAGCAAACAGGTCTTTATTGCTAACATGGAGGTCAAACGACAGAACAAAACAGAAACACAAACAAAGTTGTAACATAATTATATTGAAACATGGTTAGTCGTACTGAGCGCCGGACTTGACCACTTAGGCCTACGGCCTACGTTGTTAATTCATACGCATCAGAACTAATAATTTATTCGCCAACAAATAACTAAAACAAATAGTCTTTCTTAAACTTATAACCACAGTTATATCATTAATAAAAAGTAAGAATAAAAGTGGTACACATCTTGAGCTATGTGGGACTCCTCAATTAACAGTTTTGTTTTCAGATAAAACGTAGTTTATAGAAACAGTTTATGCAATCCGACAGGTACTCCTTAGCATCGGTCCAATATGTGTGTTTGGTATTGGGGTTTAAAGTCGCAACAACAGCCTATGTCATATTGCGACTCTCCAGCTATTATTGGTGGAGGAAGACCCCGGATGCCCCTCCGTGCAGTATTGCAGGCACGAACTGGCATCCGAGTAGGACCACCGGCAATGGAAATGTCATTAAAAGTTGCTTGACTAAGGACACCACCATCGTGGTTCTGGTGGGGCTCCAACTCAAATATAATCGAAAAAAGAAGGCTCTATCTCTTCTTGTGGATTCAATCAAATTGCATGAATTTTGTACATTCCAATTCCAGAGGCGTATCCAGGAAATAACTACGGGTTTGATAAGTTAGTAACACCTGCCCCGGGCAGCAAAGCTGGCCCGATCGCCGCAGCTGGCCCATCCTAGTGCGGTCCGGTGCATCCCTGAAATTTTGAAACTGAATACCAAATTTTGCAATTTCCTGCTATCTGTGGTGTAAAATGAGGAGAGATGATGGTGCAACTATTTTATAGGAAATTAATGGGATGAAAAATCACCACTCTGGAAATTAAGGGGGACGCTCGAGTCCCCTGATCACCCCCTGGATAAACTTCTGAATTCTACAGGCAGCATTTCATTTCTGCAATTTGTTAAATAGTTAGTTGATCATTATTACATTCTCAAGTCAATAATGCTTTTATTTGTTCAGTTGCACTTAAGTCCTTCCGTCTATATACATTTACGTTATCTTTTAACCATCCCAGAGAAGCTGCCGTCTTGAATTTAGACGACATGTCCGCATCATGCGCGAAGCCTAGTTGTTCAAATATGTTCCTCACGTATTCAAATGTTCTGAGGTTCACATGGGAGTACCCACCCTGTCCTAGAAATATACATAAAATAAGGCATAATAAGTAGTTGTACAGATTGCCCTAGTTTGCAAACCAATCAAAAGCCTCTATTTCGTTAAATATGTCGTGAACTTATTTCCATATTCCGACTACAATATATTACTTATTGACTGCATGTCGACATTGGATATTGGACGTTCCGCCTGTCGAGTTGCAGACATAATGTACATGCGCAACTCGAATTGTGGAGCTTAATGTGTTGTGAGGTTTGCGTTTATTTATCGTCGCTACCGGTTACCCATATGAGCGACGCCTCCTGCAGAAATTATTCATTTTAGATTTTGGAGGATAGTGCAATGATACAGACAGAGACCCCTTCCCTCCTCTGGTTCTTTTACATGCACAGTGTAAAGCACCGACACGAGACATCGGTTTAATGTCCCATCTGAAAGACTGTTAATTTTATTAGTGTCAGACGGGGGATCGAACCTGCGATCCCTGGATTATCAGTTCAGCGTGTTACCACTGGACTACAGATTCGTTCTGTGCATGTAGATTACTGTACATGTAGATTTATACAGACCATGGTATATGATGTAAAATTGGGATGAGCAAACTGCCAATAATCGAAGGTGCGTGCGTGGATCTATCCACTGCTCAGGTAACATGCGCGGTGAGCATCAAGGTCAAAGTAATGATGTAATTACCGGAGGTGCATGCTGTAAGTTTTTTATTGATCAAAGCACTAACGTTCCCTTGCATGTTGCATAAACCCTATATATGATCAATAACCAATGCATAGTCGCTATTTATTACATGGAAATATTCAGCTTGATCTTAAAACAATAGACACGTGTGTATTCATATGGTTTTTTGATTATATGCGAATACATGATCTCAGAATCACCTAAAATAGACACAACATAGAATATAGTATGTAGTCGGATGTTTTATTTCTTACATGCATATATCCAATTTGATCTAAAAATAGACACAACGTAGATTATTTCTTACATGCACATATCCAGCTTCATCTAAAAATAAACACAACATAGATTATTTCTTACATGCATATATCCAACTTGATCTAAAATAGACACAACGTATATTATTTCTTACATGCATATATCCAGCTTGATCTAAAAATAGACACAACGTAGAATATAGTATGGTGTATTAATTATATACGAATACTCGGCTTCGCCTAAAATTAGACACAACATAGACATTTGCCAAATTAACTTACTTTCAGTTTTACGCGTAAACGTCATCTTCTTCCTGTAAGGCATGCAAATAGGACAACGACTCATTCAGTTATTGTTATCGGCAACTGTACATTCATGGGCGTTTTCACAAATGAAGCATTGAACTGCTTTCCGTTGAAGGGTGTTTGTTTTTCAAATTATTATTCAGATTGATGTTGTACCCGAATATGCTAAATACAATATTGAGCAGTTAATTAAACATTTAAGATACATGTGGTTGTATGTTGTTGCATAGTGTCTGTAATATTTCAAATGAATGTTCTCGTCTAAACAGTTTTGACATTATAATTAAACACTACCTTGCTTAGATACTATAATTATCCGATTACATGACAGAGTGTCAATTAATTTCTTATATGCGCACACGTGTAATAACACCTGGATGGATTCTGATTGGTTGAGAGAATAATCCTTATAATTTGTAAATTAAACATTTAAAGTAGGCATATTTCTATTTGAATTGGTGCATACCGTTAATGGTAAGACAAAGTACTATTTAAAAGAAGTATTCGACTCAATTATAACGCTGTTGAATACATAAATATAACGCTGTTTTGTGTAGTGACGTCATGACAATTTAGTGACGTCATGGCAATATGCGCTGACACTTGGCGCCAGAATTAAAGTAGTAGCGTTATTTTGTGCAACAAAAACCCAATATTGTATTGTAATGTGATTAAAAGAATCTTACACTCGTGGTGATTTAATACGATTTCGTGATGGTATCGTCATTAAATGTTAATGCTTAATTTATTATATATCGTCAAAAACTAGAAATTCAAAATGCCTGCTCAGTCACACATTTGGAAATACTTCACTCGCTCTGAGAATAAGAAAACTGCTAGGTGTAATTTGTGCAAAATGGACTTAACATATTCGGGTATAACATCAAATCTGAATAACCACTTGAAAAACAAACACCCTTCAACGGAAAGCAGTTCATATGACTCTAAACAGCAAGTGCCAATTACTTCATTTGTGAAAACTCCCAGGAAATTTACCGCTAGTGAGAGCGAGCGTATTACTCAGGCAATAGCGGATATGATTGTTAGCGATTATTTGCCTCTAAATTTCGTTGAAAGAGATGGATTTCGTCACCTAATGGAAATAAATTGTTGCTTCGGAATTTAAAGTGCCATGTCGGCACTATTCGTGCTCGCATTTTGAAACGGTACGACAACGCCATGGACTACATAACGGTCACCAAGCACCACATTACCAATTACTGGGAAATGTAGGTCACTGTACTGATGACTAGGGCTATGCCAGAATGACACACTGGTGAGAAACTCGCCAATAAATTAAAGGACTGTGTGACGGAGTTTAGTCTGGATGGCAAAGTGGAAACGTGTATCCACGATAATGCTAGGAACATTGTGAGTGCTGGTGAAAAGTGTGGGGGGAGTTAGGATGCTTTGCACACACACTGCAGATATGCATCAAACCGGCATTAGAATTACAAACAGTGACTAAGACCGTAGCCAAGTGCAGGAAACTAATCGGACATTTTAAACACTCTACAACCTTGACAGCTGAGATGAGAACACGTCAAAAGCTTCTCGAAGAGTCTGAGCATTCACTGATTCAGGATGTCCCAACTCGTTGGAATTCGACACAACTCATGCTCGAACGACTAGTCGAACAACGTCGTGAAATCACGGATATAATGTTGGATACCAAAATCACTAAGAAATCCGACAGTGTTGTTGTTAACGGATCATGAATGGGAGATCGTCAGTGATTTATCGGACGTTCTTCGTGTGCTGACAGACGTCACCACATACATGTGCTCCGAAATAGATGTGTGTTGTTCGGAAATAGTTCCAATAGTGCATGTGCTTCTGAATGACTGCCTGAGTATTGATAGTGGTGATAGTGGTCTGATAGTGAAAGTGAAGGAGGTCATCAGTGGTGAACTTGTGCGACGATTTCAGCCATCGTCGCTTGATGCCGCCAAGTCAACGCCTATGCTAACGACGATTCTACTAGATCCGCGCTACAAACGTCTCCTGTTTCTCACCAATGAACAACGTCAGATCGCCGAGGAAACACTGGAAGCCTACGTGGAGGACGTACCATTGAAACTGTCTTCACGTGACACTAGTGGTGACTGTGAGCCAACGCCTATGCGTAGGAAATTGAACTTCCTAGTGTTTGAGACAAACGAAAAGGAACAGTCTGATGAGTTAAAGAGCTATCTGCTAGAGAAAATGGATCCCCATGTGAAACCCCTGAAGTGGTGGCGGGAAAATGAACTGAAATTCCCCACTGTAGCTCACGTACCCGTAGACTACTGTCAGTGCCAGTAACGTCAGTCCCATCCGAACGTATCTTCTCCGCAACTGGTCTACTTATCAGAGTATCCACTTCTCTTGTTGATAACATTATTTTTTGAACAACGTTCAAAAAGGTTGTGACATTGAGTTTTAATGTGCACGCATGGTGAGATCGTACGGTACTACCCGTTGAAATGTATGGACATATATATTGTATGCGTGAAATTTAGTACACATTGAAATGTTTCCAAGTAATTTAATTTGAACAAAGTTTAGCATATTCTTTCTTATATAGAATTCTTCACCTTATTATATATAGTAGCATAGGTATTAATTTTGTGTACTAACTTAAGTCTCTTCGGGAATGGTACAGTGGACGATACCAATAACTGAGTCGTCGCCAAATTTACAGGAAGAAGATATGACGTAGGGCATACACAGAAAGTAGATTAATTGTGAAAATGTATGTGTTTGAAATATTTTGAGTTTTTCACATAATTATACCAACTATTCGAATATTCGAATACCAAAATTGCTATACGTTGCCATCCCTAATAGTAATGTAACATGGCTTCTAAATCTACAATATATATATATATAGTACCTGGTTTAGCCCAGCTAAGCACGACTCCCTCTTTGGCATGTCTCACAATATTGTCCAAATATATACTTTCAAATTCGCTTGGTATATGTTCTGCGACTTCCAAACTCAGCACCCAATCATATAACGGTAGGCCGTATTGAGGGAGTGTCAAATCGAGATATTGGACACGCCCCTCGCTTGTCTTCTCACTAAAGGGGGCGCCATCATAGGCATCATATCCTTGCAGGAGACCGGTATCCAGCACTAGTTGTTTATAACGTCCTGGACCATCGCCAAATGACGCCACATACTTGTCTAAAATATGCCAGAATATCTTCCATGTGTTATTTGCATAAAAAATAGACCTGATGTTTTACAAAATAGCACACACTTTAATAAATATATACATGTTATGAACAGAGACGAATCTATTGAATATGAATATGAATATAATATTCCGCATCGATTTTCAATGGATGATAGTGTAAATACATCTGGTATTAAGCTGCTAGAAATTTGTTTCAGTAGTAAATTAAAAATTGTAAACGGTCGATGTGGCGCCGACGCTGGTGTTGATAGTTATACAAATATGACTGTTCAAGAAAATAGCCTCATTGATTATGCTTTATGTTCTGGCGATGTGTTTCCACTTAATAATGATTTTATCGTACACGATATATATACTTGCTCAACACATGCACCGATACAAATAAGTTTTGCTGTGAATAACAAATGAGACGAATAATATTAAAGATAATTGTACTTTTGATAAACTTAGATTTAACGTTGAAAATATACAACATTATAGAGATGTAATGTATTCTGAATTTCAAAATATTGATACTATTGTTAATGACATAGTATCAAGAAATGTTGATTTAAATATTGGTATTGACTATGTCAACATGGTTTTACGAAAAAGTTTTTTATGTGTTTGGACAAAAACGAACATTTAACAGAAGCAGCAAACGTAAGCTTAAAA
>CM026392.1:50773230-50823230 GCA_014843695.1 Archivesica marissinica | reverse complement strand
CTAAGGTAAACTTTGAAAGGGTGTTACTTTCACTACTCACAGTGCGTGTGGAGAAAAGTTCAAGTGTGTGGACTTGCGACTGAGTTTCGCGATAATGATGCCTTCCGCACGTTAGCTCGTAGAGCCGGTGTGTTGCCACTTGTGCTGATGCCATTGGTGGAGGATGTTTGGTTCCATACCCTGGAAAGCAACGACGATGACTCAACGCCTGTTGTCAGGTTCAAAGACTATGTCACTGAGCAATGGGTAGAAGGTGACAAGTCGATGTGGAACGACGGGCCACGTACTACAAATCATGTTGAAGGTTGGCACAACAAGGTCAACGGACTTCTCACCCACCCGCACCCCAACGTCTACAAAGTCATGGAACTATTCCGGAAAAAGCGGCGACCAAAGAAGCGGCTGTACCGGGTCATCGAGGAGAGATTGGACCACTTGAAGCAGAGGCTCGAGTCTGGGGAAGTAGATGTCATGGAGTACGCCGACGCAGCATCACATCTCATCAAGCTAGGACCCTGAACAATAGTGTGTATGACTAACAATTTGAGGATTGTGTCTGCTGAACACTCATTATTTCTCCATGGAAATAAATGTGACATTTATATGTGCTACTAAGTCGCTAAATGTGCTTATTAAATAATATATGGTGAAGGAACACAAACCAATAAGCATGTGTATCCTCTTTATTGGTCAAATGTATGTAATAAAAGTTTATTAAAACACCATCCTATGTTACTTTTATCAATTTAAAACACCATTCAATTTGTGGTTACAAACTTTTCGCAGTACAGAATACCAAATTTGGTCAATTATCACCAATTAAGTCCATTGTTAACCATAACAAAGACGTCTCACTTTCCCCACATACAAAATCCCTACTTCTTTACCTGGAATCTATAAAGTGGGGAAAGTGAGAACACCCCGATCAAAACGTGGTTTATTCACACATCCTGGTACGATTTCTTTTGCATTTGCACTTTGAGGAAGAATTTTATTTAACCCTTGACCTGCTATCGGAATGTGCAAACAACATAGATCCAGATTAGCCACAGGCGTAACGCCGTGTCTGATCAGGATCCATGTTGTCTGCTATTCCGACAAGTCATTTAGCTTCACTATCCGAATAGCAACCATCGCATAGTATGATCTGTGACGTCTGATCTGGCTCCATGCTGTTTGCAAAGGCGATTTTAGTCGTGATTGGCAGGTTAAAGGTTAACATATAAGTGAAGGTTCCGGAGTTTGAGCCCCGCTGAGGCCATTACGAGCGTGCCCTTAGGCAAGGCATTTAAATTCCACGTTGCATCTTCTCTCGCTCCCTAGTGACGATGGATTCCATCAGGATTGAGGTATCGAGGGTGATTAATATAAGTTGTAATAACTTGTTTCGCAATCGAGCTAAAATAAATTTGTATAAACTATATAAGCGATGTTGTATTCATAAACTCAGTTACCTTTGAAAAAATCTGCTAACACCGGAACGAATTTTGTATCCGTTATGTGTTCCCCTGAATTCTCCCCACTTGTATGCGCACACCAACCTCCTGTTGATGACACCTTATGCTTGTTTTTGCTTTTTTCTATCACCTATAATGTAATACATTATCGACATTATTCGTGTATTTTAAAATTAGTCAAACGCCATCTGTCAACAAAGACCAGCTTGGAAAGGGCCGTTTTCTAATGTTGGTTATAACTTGTGGCCCGACCCTTTTGCTATGTTACACAAATGTATATATGTGCCTTATAATCTGTTAACATATTTCACATCTGATTCATGCTTGTATTGTCGAATCTACTACATATGCAATAAAATATGGTTAAATCAGACAGACCAGCAACTCAAATCAAATCAAATCAAATGTATTCACTCAGTGCATCATACATGATACAAACATGAGGTATATATACAGTAATACGGTTTTAAACAGCGGTACATAGCAATTCTAATTTACAGAGAGCAAACAGAATATGTTTCGTAAAACGTAACCATCTATTGTTTACACATTATTTAAATAATTTGACTAGATATATTTGTTTTGTCGTATTACAGATTGGTTTGATTTTTTTTTCCAGTGCGAACAGTGCAGATCATAATCAGACTCTTTTTTCTGGTAATTGAAATTTCAGACCGTCAAAAAAAAAGTGACATCTCTTGTTAAAACACTGACCGTCTATCTTTTGTCCATGAATAATAGCGTTGGGTGGTTCATTCAAATAATGGTTTTGGAGAAAAGATTAAAATTTAATTGCAACTCCATTTGAATTTTCTATGAAAGGGATATTGATATAATGTGTATATTTGAATTGTGTGGCTAATTGTGCGTGCTGCATGCATTTCATGTTGTTTTTTTTTTTGTAGTTTAAGTTAAGATAACACACAAGCTTGGACTTGCCGTTTCTGCGTGATATTATGAAGGTGTGTAACTTCAGTTCGAATATTATGAAGGGATTGTGAAGGATGTTGTTATATTCTGTTCGTGATTGGATTATAAGCGTTGTGAGGTTAGTGTCATCTATATATTGTTCTAATTGTGATGTGATGCTATATATATTGTGAGAAGTTTGTTCTTGTGTTGTTTAACTGTGTATTCTAATACGTGTGTTTGGATATTTTATTTGACAGGTGCGGCTATTTGACAGATGAAATAATGGATTTGCGGTTGCTTTGCTGTCAGACTGGCTGCTGGTCATGTTGTGTCATTGTGTAAGCTGGTAAGTAGTTTAATGTATTTATTGTTTTGAAATTAAGATATTTCAAACTGTTGGATTGATACCTGCTTCGGTATATGGTCAGTGTATAAAATATATTTAATATTTTTCATCATTCAAACAAATTGGTTAACATAACTATATGGCTATATACAGTAATATCGCTAGCATGTGCTATTAAACAATAGTACACTAGATGGATACCAACTTTCAAAATGTATACACATGCATGTATTCACAGTTGAAGAATAGGGAAGGGGGTACTTAGATTTAATGCAGGGTTGAAATGGAGTTATGAATTCTCTATATGTGAGATAATTTATACTTGTAGGACTTGGTTTCTTCTTACATGATGAAATGCCTTGCAGGTTTAGATTGCAAGACAAAGATATTGGAGTTAAATTAGCCTGTGTTGTATGTAAGTGGCCGTAAGATCTCACTTGGTAATGTTAAGAGGTATGCACAAAGGACTGTATATTAAGACGATAAGTTAGTTTAAACATATTATATAAGTCTCTGTCTTTCATTCTAATCCTTTTTCTGTATTTTAATATGTGTGATATATGCATTGTTCAATATGTATTATATTTGGAAATAAAAATTTTAATATGTTTTGCTTTAATCATAATGTATTTGCTATTTTACATATATAGTACATGTACATACTCAGGGTATAGGATTAACATTCATTATATATGATAAAATGCAAAATGGGTTAGAACTTGTTGCCCAACCCATTTTGCATTTTATCATATATAATGAATATTTGAATTATTGCATCGATTCGATATCTGTTTTCTACTGACACTGCACGAGCTATTTAATGACCCTTCACGTGACCGCTTTTGACCAATGGAAAGGATATAATTTAGTGTATCGTGCAATAATTGTATTCTGTAAGATGGCCAACAACACATAGCATTGGGTACCATATAGCAATGTTAGCATATCGTTTGCAAAGGTTTAGTGTATACAAATTTCACTTAGCGCGATTGCAAAACAAGTTGATACAACTTTAGATTAAGCCCATTCGAGACATCACGCCCTCGTGGAATCCATCACAATGGTAGAACGCCATGATGGAGAGAGAAGAGGTAATATGGAATTTAAATGCCTTGCATATGGACTCAATCCCAATGACTACAGATGGGCGCGAAATCCGGGCATTGCGTACCTGAAGCGAATGCGCTACTACAGCGCTATCACGACTTCCACCAATACTGTCTTATAACAATCGAAGCTGTCCGATTAGCGTAGTGATTAGCGCGCTCGCTTCTCACCGATGCAACCCGGGTTCGATCCTCGGATTGGGAAGTATGTGAGATGATATGGTGGTCGCCAGATCGGACAGGTGGGTTTTCTCCGGGTACTCCAGTTCCCCCCCCCCCACACACACACACACGAATGACCACATTAATTGTTTTTACGCTTTCATCCTCGCCAACGAGAGTGATTAATATTAGTTGTTAAATCTTGCTTCGCAATCGTTGTACAATAAATAAAGTTTAAACTTAACAATTTAAACCAAACGACACACATACTAGATGCAAGTAAATATTGGTGAATTAACCTGTTAGTACGACTTAACCCCAACATACAAACAACTCTTGCATAATATAATCCCAAAATGTGTACAAAGTAAAGTGTAAATGGTTTGTATAATAGTGTCACCCCTGTTTAAAGGGTCAGCCATTACTGACTTATTAGAACAGACGGATCTGTAGTCCAGTGGTAACACGTTGGACTGGTAATCCAGGAACCGCAGGTTCGAACCTCCGTCTGACCCTAATATAATCAACAGTATTTCAGATGGGACGTTAAACCGAGGTCTCGTGTCGGTGCTTTACACCGTGCACGTAAAAGAACCAGAGGAGACTCTGGAATGGGTCTCTATCTGTATCATTGCACTATCCTCCAAAAATACAAAATGACTAATCGCTTCAGGAGGAGTCGCTCATATGGACAACCGGTAGCGACGATAAATATACGTAAAACACACACATGACTTATTAGACACCTCTGTTTATGAACATCAGTACTTCCCAAAGCCTATGCTTGTATGCCAGGCGCCAGGCTGGTAGGCAATCGGTAACCCATTATTTAACTAGCTGGCTGCTCGGCTCACCAACGGGCCATATCAGAACGAACACCTGACAACGTTCGAACGAACCTTCGAACTCCCGCTCCGTAGACAGACGCCTTAATCACTTAATCCCACGGAGAGGGAATATTTGTCCTATCGAATCCTTTGTTTTCATTGTAAAGTGTTCACTATCAATTGTGATATGGTAACTGTGATTTTATCAAATTATGGTTTAATCAAATGATGCTTATCGAGGACATTGGTCGTGATGGTCATGAGTACTTTCAGTGGGTGAGTTGGGTCTGATAACATATTCGGATGTTGCTCTCTGGACTTGTGCATACTACTGTGTGTGCGTGTGTGCGTGTGTGTTTTACGTTTATTTATCGTCGCTGCCGGTTGCCCATATGAGCGACGCCTCCTGAAGATATTAGTCATTTTAGATTGTTGGTGGATAGTACAATGATACAGACAGAGACTCATTCTTTTACGTACATGGTACTGTGTAAAGCACCAACACGAGACATCGGTTTAACGTACCATCTGAAAGACTGTTAATTTTATTAGGGTCAAACGGGGGATTGAACCTGCGATCCTTGGGATTACAAGTCCAGCGTGTTAACCACTTGACTACAGATCCGTCTGTAATACTGGTGTTGTTCATATGTTGTGGCTTATCTGGTTTTGCTTATTTGCTAGTCGTCCCACAACCTGACTCAACGTACGCCACGGTAGTGGATGTATCCTTAGGCAAGACACTTAAATCCACATTGTCTCTAACACCTCTCTCTCTCTCCAAAAGGAGCAATGCCTCGATATTGTTTAAGTGAGATAACACAGTTATACACACAGTACTTGACAGAAAACTGTCATGAGATGCTTGAAACTGATAACAAAGTTTATGTCATCATCATCATCTTTAATAACCGCATCACTCTGTCTATAGTATACTCGCGATATGTCTCTGGTGTAATGGAAGACAAAGCGACGAGAGTATCATGTGATGCTGTATCGTTCATTGATGCAATTGAGCCCAATCACGATGAAGCGGACACTCGAATTCTTCTACATCTAACACATGCAACATATCTTTGTGTTCGAAAAGTTGTTGTTGTTGTTGTTGTTGTTGTTAGCCCTGACACAGACGTATTGGTCTTGCTTGAGCGCCATGCGTGTACACCTCTTCAGTTAACTTGGTGTTGAGGAGTTGTACTTTACAACAGGCAGACAAAGCACACATTCTGATTTATCTAGATACATTCCTGTTCATTCAGTGGTTGGTTGCTAATCTATTGCCTGATTAAAGAAAGAGTGCGCTCATTGTAACAGGATAGGTCACATGTTCCTCCTTCGGAATCGAGAAGAAAAGGACATTGAAGGTATTGAGCATATTTCTGATCTTTCAGATCTTGGTAAAACACCATGTTTGTCACCTCAAGCAAAATATTATGCTGTTGAATTTGTTGGGTTGCTATATGGTTCTAACCACTGCTCGTCTTTGACTACATTGAGGAAACATAGTGTACTCGAAAAGGCTCGATTGAAACCAACAAAAAGCTGCCAACAACAGACGATAGCTGTGTGGTACATTTACTTCGATGTACCTATCAGATGTTGATTTGGAGAGGAGTTTTAGAAGCAAAGTTGGCTTTGCCTGATCCAACAGATTTTGGATATATTTCTTACCCTCAAGCTAGTCTGTTTACTCCTCATTTGATGGCAGTCTGTTGCACCACCTGAACGTCTGGGTGATTTCATTTGTATATGCCAAGATGAGTGTAATGTTGAATGTGTTTGCTCAAGCAATGAACAACCATGTACTCTAGCATGTGAATGTACAGGTTCCCTAGATGAAGCAGCTTTGTGTCAAAATTTGTTCACCATGTTAGCAAGTGTAAAAACTGATGACATTGTGGAATGACATATTGTCAAGAAATCGTGATCGGTATGCTTCTAAACCACGAATTTAGTGACAGCGGCATCGTCTCCGTGGCCCAGTGGTTAAGGCGTCCGCCTACGGAGCGGGAGGTCGAAGCTTCGAATCTCGTCAGGGGTTCGTTCTCATATGGCCGGTTGGTGAGCCGCCAGCTAGTTAAATAATGGTTACCGATTGCCTAACAGCCTGGCCTCTGGCATACAAGCATAGGATTTGGGAAGTACTGATGTTCGTAAAAAGAGGTGTCTCATACGTCAGAAATGGCTGGCCCTTTAAATAGGGGTGACACTATAATAAACAAACACTTTACTTTACTTTATTATTATTATGAAGTGAAACAAAACATAAATTGGTTTTGATTGTTCTTTTGATTGTTCTTTGAGTCTCATATTACAACAAATGAGATCCACGTGTTTCACTTGCTGCATAATTTCTAAACTGTGTCGATATATAAAGTCTTTAAATGTAACAATTTGTTTTATTTACGGTGAGGTCTTCATATATTCTAGGAAAATGCATACCATTGTTGAACCCAATATGAACAAATTAACAATGTATGTAATCTGCAACAAAATGATTGACACTATTCTCTTGTATCTACTAGATGTATAAAACCTCTGTACAAATAAACATACATGTTTTCATTGTTTTTTGTTTGTAATCAACATTGACTAAATGTAAATAAAGTCGTATATTGTAAGCTATACGACGGCCATTTTGAAAGCCATCTTGGATAAGTTTATCCATTTTGTGTGTCACATATTACATGCGTAACATAAATAAGTAATTAATTTGATATACATATAGGACATAAACAAACATATGGTGTTAATAAACTCCGGACCTGCCAAGGGAGGTAAAGAAAAGCCAGCGAAGTCCCTCATTCTTTAGTAAACAGGTTATCGTGCATGGTCTTATTTTGTAAATGGTACATAGACGAAATTCAAATAACTAACTAATTTTACTCACCTCACATTCCATTTGACCTATTTTCTGCTGCTTTAGATTCAATGTACGGGACATATTATTCCGTTGTTGTATTATCCCAGTTAGTGTTAAACGCATATCGTCTGACGTCTTGACGTTGTCTAATTCCATTCTGACACCGATAGGGATTTTAACCCTATTATAATACAGTTGTGTTCCAATCAGCATCAACAGAGTAAAGACCAGAAACAAAAGCACGTGCATCCGTGTAACTCCCATATTCTATATGGCATTAGGTTGCAAACACGTTGTCAGGTGTATTTTATTTCAAGTTAAATAACTGAAAGTCAATTATGTTATCAGGTATACCGTAATGTATTCCTATTTCGTTTTTGTACACATTGCTTTAATTTTGAAGCTCCAAGTTAAAGTTAGTTAAATATGTATAAGTTCATGTTAGAGTGTGTAGTATTTCAAGCTAAATGTGTAGTATTTCAAGTTAAATAAAATAAAACGATATATGATATGATAAATAATCCAAATTAAAATAAAACCGATGAATCCCTTTTAACAACATTAATTCACTACGATCGTGTGATGCTCACCCGGATGTGAACCACGTGATATAAATGTACAGTTTAAGTTTAAACTTTATGTATTTGCATTGGCGAGGAGCGAGCGTGCTATAACCACTGCGCCAATCAGACAGCAGTATTTTAATCAAAAGAATGCAATGCAATATATGACTTTGTGTACGCAGTATTTCTATGTTATACCCTGAACAAATATTACTGCACTCGCTTACAAACACTACGTTACATATACATGCAAGTTAAATAAAGGAACGCGTATTGCTATTTCACGTTTGTACACATTTGCCCATCTTCCCGAGAAATTTTACAACTCCAAACTAATTTGATTTAGTACACAGTCTCTATTGGCGGTCATTATTCATAGGCAATAAAAATAATCCGTTCTCAAGCCCAACATTACAGTTGCCAACTTGATACAACGATTGGTATGCTTACTTATGTTAGTGCATTTACGATGTTATTTTATACAACAGCCTAAGCTCAAGTTATATCTTGTTTCCGAAATTTGTAATAAGTATTCATTCAAATCGTCAGAATTATGTATATGTAGTTATATGAACTATTTAACGGTTGGTTACATATGTATATGTAGTTATATGAACTGTTTAACGGTTGGTTACATATGTATATGTAGCTATATGAACTGTTTAACGGTTGGTTACATATGTATATGTAGCTATATGAACTGTTTAACGGTTGGTTACATATGTATATGTAGATATATGAACTGTTTAACGGTTGGTTACATATGTATATGTAGTTATATGAACTGCTTAGCGGTTGGTTACATATGTATATGTAGTTATATGAACTGTTTAACGGTTGGTTACATATGTATATGTAGCTATATGAACTGTTTAACGGTTGGTTACATATGTATATGTAGCTATATGAACTGATTAGCGGTTGGTTACATATGTATATGTAGTTATATGAACTGTTTAGCGGTTGGTTACATATGTATATGTAGCTATATGAACTGTTCAGCGGTTGGTTACATATGTATATATATAGTTATATGAACTGTTTAACGGTTGGTTACATATGCATATGTAGCTATATGAACTGTTTATCCGTTTGTTGTAATTGTACACTCATTCATAGTACGTGTGTGACTGTTGCAAATTGATAACATATGTAGGCAGCTATGTAAGGGAGGCAACTGCCCTCCATCAATTGTGAGCATTGATCCTGTACTTACCTCCCTTTTTATATATAGCCTTCCTTCGCCTGTATGATCTATATGTCCGCCTACGTGGTCGAGTGGTTTAGGTCGCTGACTTGTATACCACTCTAACCTATCATCACTGATGGTCACGGGTGCGAGCCCCGCTCAGACCGTGTCTCTTTATATGAAAATGTTTGCATTTCCTTACGGAGGTTGGTGTACCAAGTACTGGTTAACCACTGGAGCCTGCTCAGGAACTATGTTGTAGGTAAACTGCCCGTCGCTGATATGGGCAACCGCTAGCGCCGTTAAATAAACTTAAATATAAAATAAAGATCTATTCAGCATTGGATCAGACTCAACATATACTCCCCGCCTCACGGCCAATCCAGGCAATAGTCGAGATCGCGAATACCGTCCAATTGGGTCATCCTCCACCATAACAGCTGGAAAGTAACCGTATTGCATAAGCTACTGGGGCAACTTTGACCCCAAAACAAACACTAGCGCCACTTGTGCCAATAATAATTTCATTTTACATTCGGTGAAATATAATACGATCATACACTGGAACAAACAACTATCTTCTATGTCTTTCTTAGTGTCAAACCTATCGCGGGATGTAGCCATATTATGTATATTTCAGTGATTGATTTTGACTTCAAACCGTTATTGGCTCACTTTCCCCATTGTGTAGTGTTCTTTTTTTTTTCGAGGGAGGTCAATTGTAAAGCCGCCAGCCAAATAACAGCAATGATGTTTTGTATATAATATTATAATGAATTTTCCAACTTAGCACAATTACTTGTCAACACATAAAATATCAATAATTCTCAATATATAATGTACACGAATTGTGTCGAAAAACATAAATTATATCACTATGCTTTGTTTTGTTTTATTAATTTTTTTACGATTTAGCATAAACTAAATTTTATTTTTTAAACTTTATTTATTTTACAACGATTGCGAAGCAAGTTTTAACAACTTATATTGGTTTAAACAGTATTTATTCCAATAAATTTACATGTATAACACAAACAATGTTACAAATTACATAAATTGTGAATGGTTTGGATTGGAAAACTTATATTAATCACTCTTGTTGTCGCAGATGTCAGCATCTTCAATACCAATGTTGCAAGAACAGCCAGGATACTCCCTTAAGTGGTTGCAGAAGAGATCAGTATTCAAATTACTGCATTTATTTCTGATATGTGCTTGAATTACCGTATCGTTCACCCGGTGTGTAATAGGGGAGAACTCTAGGAGACTTGAACTTATTTTTCAGTTTGTTCTTAAACGATTGCAATGTGCTTAGTTTATACAAATTTATTTGAGCTCGATTGCGAAACAAGTTCTTTCAACTTATATTAATCACTCTCGAGATCTCATTCCTGATGTAATCCATCGCCACGAGGGAGAGAGAAGAGGCAACGTGGAATTTAAATGCCTTGCCTAAGGGCACAATCGTAACGGCTCCAGCGGGGCTCGATCTCCGGACCTTTCGCACCTGAAGCGAACGCGCATCCACTGCGCTATCACGACTTCCACTGAAATGTGCTTGCCTTGCGAACTGATCATTCCAGATCATTCCATAATTTTATAGAATCAGGTATAGCAGACATTGAGTACAATTCAAGTATCATTGGCAATGTGACATAATTATCATTAGTGCGCAATGAATATTCATTTGAATCTCCAATAATAGGCGGGAACAGAAGATGGAGATAACCAGGAAGAAGGTCATTGTTTGGCGTATAAGCTAGTATTAATTAATGGATAGATCTACAATGTTCTAGTGAAACCCAACCAATTTCGTTCAACAGATTATGTATTGAAACGGACCGAGCTAAGCCTGTAACTAGTCTAGCAGCTTCGTATTGCAGCTTCTCTAATGCATCCTTTTCTTACTGTCTGCAGCTATCCCATACAGTAGATGCGTATTCAAGTAAAGATCTAAGGTAATTTATGTAAACATTGTCTAACGTCGTATGCTTAAGTTTATATTTAAGCATTCCCATTGAGCCAAGAACTTTAGAAGCTGAATGTGTAATATTGCTTATATGAGCGTGCCACGACACATCGTGACTTAATGTGACACCTAAATGTTTATGCTCATCAACCAAAATCTAGTGGAATGTCATCAAAAATCAGGGAGGTGACGGGTTATGTTTCTCAGTGAGAAAAACATAACTTCAGTTTTCGCAGGATTAAATTTAACTAACCACTGTTTAGCCCAATTGGATATTAATTCTAAATCTGAATTTAAAATTGCTTCCATCGTAGAGGAATCTGACGTAGAATAGCAAGAGAGCTATCGTCAGCGAATAGTCTAGTTAGTACTCGTGAGAGAATCGGCTATGTCATTGACATAAACAAGAAATACTAAAGGTCACAGAACAGACCCTTGTGGTACTCCTGCGATAATTTGTTTGGTTTTAGAAAACGATTGTCCAACATATACTCGTTGAGAGCGATTGTGAAGATAGTTTGCGATCCATTTAAGCACATTTTCTGAAATGCCGCTTTGTTTTAGTTTAAATAAAATACCTTTATGCCAAACTATGTCAAATGTTTTTGATATATCACAAACTACCATACATGTTGCCCTTTTTCATCAAATGCTTTACATATTTGATCATAAATATCTATAAGCTGATAGACAGTCGAATAACCAGGAAGAAAACCGGCTTGTTTCTCAAAGATGAGATTATTGAAATTCAGATGATTATAAATATATTTAAAAATTACTCGTTCCATAACTTTGCCGACGCAACTTATTAATGATATTGTTCTGCAGTTTGATGGTAGATTCATTTCATTTTTTAAAGAATGGTATTATATTTGCCAGTTTCCATGAAGTAGGGTAACTGTTTAGTATCATTGATCTATTGAACAAAATACAAAGAGGTTTAGATATTGTTCGAGAACAACCTGTCAACATTGTATGGCTGATATCATCAGGACCACTAGCTTTGTTGACAACCAGATTATCCAAAACATCAGTTACATCTTGGTTCAGTGATAGTTAGAGTAGAAACCGTTTTATTAGTTTTTATAACAAGATCGCGCAAGTTAACACTAGAGTCGTCTACTGTTGAAATCGAAATAAAATAATCATTTAAAACTGTAGCCTTTTCTGTATCGGAACATGCAGTTACATAAGTTCCGCTACTGAGGGGTGGGATCTGTTGATCATGGCTTGAGTTTTCCTTAACTAATATTTTGACAATTTGCCAATAAAACCTAGGATTTGAAGAACTAAGATCATTCAAAGAAAATTCGAGACTATTATAACATTCTTCTCGTAGGTGTGTTTTCATATTGTTAACTCGATTCCTTAATGTTTTGTAACATTGCCAATCAGATATATTTGCAGATTTAGTAGCAATTCGTTTTAGACGATCTCGTTGTCGTGATGTCCTACGAATAAGAGAATTGTACCAGGGCGTATCGTTGGGCGGATCAATACTATTTTAGTCGGAATACAAGATTTCGCTAGTCCTAAGAATGTGTCCTCGAAGAATTTGGTTGCTATATTAATAGAATCGTTGGTTAGAGCTTGTGGTGTAGCATTTTCTCCGAATAAATCTTTAAAGTGTGTATGTAGCTCCGATGCAGTGAGTTTATCTGAAGATAGTTTGTATGTTTTATACTGGGTTTTGATAGCTTTCCAAAATTGTTTTGGTTGTGATTTTGATAAATTTGAGATGTGGTACCGTTCTTTTTCTAGATATAATTTTTTCGTCTGTTTTTTAAATTTATTATATAGTTTCTATTTTTCTAAGAATAAAAGTTTATTTAATTCAGATTTATTTCTAATAAACAGGTTTCTTGCTTTAATAAATTCTTGTCGTTTTACATAGCATTGCCGATTAAACCATTTCTTTTTCTTAAACGTGTTATTTCTGTTATTTTTATTATTACTATTATTATGTTCACATTTCCGTGTTCGACCGAATATTTAAAACGCGTTTACCTGTATGTAGGCCTATTCAGTAAAACTGGTCACCGTATCATCAGTATTTCTCATATCGATAATATATGATAGATTTAGAAGCGTGTCATAATTATTCAACAATGTCTCGCGAAAGTCATGGATAAGTGATTCGTCCCATTGTAGACGAGTTTTGGGAGTATGGTCTTCGTCACGTGGTCGTTCGAGTGGGCGTGTTAGTTCTATCACAGGAACTTGAAATTGTATCCATAAGCCACCAAAGTTCTTGTACCTCTATCCTAGGACCCACCCCTCTATTAAATACAGGACAGGAATGCAACGTAAACAATACCCCACCCACTACTCACGACATATAAATGCTAACTAACATCGTGTGACAGCCACACTCCCGGGGCTTGTTAGTTGAAGGAAACAAAAATATACCTCGAGCAGTCGCTGATCTTTAATATCTACCCGCTGAACAAAAGATAATCGATTTTTCTACACAATCTTGCAAGACGTCGGAGCCATTGTGTTACGTATTTGCTTCTGCGCCTGGGTAAATATAAATATTAAATTTCGTACTTGCAAATAGATTTACTGACACATTTTTCTCCGTATATTTTTCTGCTAATAAAAATTATAACTGTTCATTAATGTGTTCGTTAATTCAAAACATATTTGACAAAAGATGAATGGAAAACACAGAGAGGGGAAGTATTGGTTCTATATGAATACTAATAGTGGAGTGATCTGAAAATTCGGTCGACAGACGGATCTGTAGTCCAGTGGTAACACGCTGGGCTGTTAATCCTGAGATATCAGGTTCGACCCCCCTTCTGACCATAATAAAATTAACAGTCTTTCAGATGGGACGTTAAACCGAGGTCTCGTGTCGGTGCTTTACACCGTGCACGTAGAAGAACCAGAGGAGACTCTGGAATGAGTCTCTGTCTGTATCATTGCACTATCCTCCAAAAATCTAAAATGACTAATCTCTTCTGGAGGCGCCGCTCATATGGGCAACCGGTAGCGACAATAAATAAACGTAAAACACACACAAATTCGGTCGGATCATTAATCGTGAAATGTGGAATATACTCGAAATCTTCCAAGCTATAAGTAGCACGTAATCGACGCAGCTCGGTCCGTTTACATTATGAAACGTGAACTCACCGATGTCTGAGTCAGCTCCTGCTCTGATAACGAATGCATAGATGTGGGTGGGGTGATCGGCTGGGTTATTGATGAAGAGATTATCTCTGAATCTGAGAGGCCTGTTTCTGTCTCAGAACTCACGGAGAGAAAATCGTCACTATCACTGTCGTCGATACAATGTTTACAGTGTTTGTATCTCTTTAAAAACGATGCAGGTAGCCAGGGGATGATTTGTTCCGCCTGCGTTTACCACCACTCGTTCCTTTACCTGGCATGGAAGTCGTGATAGTGCAGTGGATGCGCGTTCGCTTCAGGTGCGAAAGGTACGGAGTTCGAGCCCCACTGGAGCCGTTACGACTGTGCCCTTAGGCAAGGCATTTAAATTCCACATTCCCTATTCTCTCCCTCGTGGCGATGGATTCCATCAGGAATGAGGTCTCGAGAGTGATTTATATAAGTTGAAATAACTTGTTTCGCAATCGAGCTAAAATAAATTTGCATAAACTAAACCTGGCATGTGCACAGGTAGACACAGGTAAAAACTGTTGAATATTTGTCATAAATTACCTGCTAGGTCAAATATTTGGTTTTATTTCATTATACATTGTCACGAAGATAATAGTATTGCGTTACTGTCTGCTGCGCTCTACAGGTTAAATTAGACGAAAAATTACATATCAGTTTCATAATTTAAAATTGCTATTTTCCTTATTAGCACATTTTAATGAGAACACACGTACCACACGTATCCAAATATTGTTCAATGAAATACGATATTCATTCAATTTAAGTATTAACATACTAATTTAAAGCAGCCATCGTATGAAATAAAAGATATTTGAAAATTTCAAATTGTACGTATAGGTAGCAATGCTGCTACGCATTCTTATGTTATAATTTGTATACTTATGTTCAATTAGTAAACTGTTTTTTTGCGATAAAACTATCTCAAACCCGAAAGTAGGACTCTCCGATCGGTAACGCATTTGCTTACAATTGGAACGCATCGTCCGCACTTGTTTACATTCGGAATACATCGTCCCCATTTGCCCCACGTTGTCTTTTTTAATTGAACTACTTAATATGTCGATTCATACCTCTATGTCTTTTAAGGACATGTCTACATCCCCGCGAGGGGTTTGAGATTAGAGGAAGATAGATAGATATATAGTATTTCATGTTCAAAATATGTTGACATTCCAACGTGCTTTTCTATATCCGCTGTTGTTTCACGCATGCGCGCTGTGCGTGTTTACATTTCGTGTGTTGATAAACACATTTCATTTGTTGATAAACAATTCGCGTATACGACGGTGTATATTTATTGGATTTTTATCGTTTCTGAGCGACTATTTCGATTTTTGTAAACACACAATTTAGTATTTATATTTTACACAAAAAAACATCCTTTATTACGATATAGTGCTGCTTTAAATCAAATCATTGTCAAGTATTAATATATACCCATTGTTATCAACATAATCAGTTTCATATTCAAGTTATGTACCTACTTAAATAATTTGTTGAACAAACTGTTTACATATTTACATACAATTGTTTGTGTTTGTGGTTTAACCCTGCACCGTCAGGTATGGCCATATGGCGACTCTCCGTTGATGGAGGTAGACTTAGAGTACCACCCGAGCATTATATTAGGCGCGAGCAGGCACATGGGTAAAACCACCTACCTATCGCAAGTTAGCTGGATAGCTTCCTCACTTCAAGTGGAAAGAAACCCGACAATGGGATTCAACACAACAGCGGAGAGGGGCAATCGATTTGAAGTCCACAACCTTAACACACGGAGGGCCCCCACATTTATATATAATATATTCATAATAAATATTTGTGCTGCACAAGAATGAAAATCTAGGATTGAGCGACAACGCTGGTTGTTCTATTACCTCCCTTGCACAAGAAGTCTAGGATTGCGCGACAACGCTGGTTGTTCTATTACCTCCCTTGCATAAGAATGAAAATCTAGGATTGAGTGACAACGCTGGTTGTTCTATTACCTCCCTTGCACAAGAATGAAAGTCTAGGATTGCGCGACAACGCTGGTTGTTCTATTACCTCCCTTGCACAAGAATGAACATCTAGGATTGAGCGACAACGCTTGTTGTTCTATTACCTCCCTTGCACACAAATGAAAGTCTAGGATTGAGCGACAACGCTGGTTGTTCTATTACCTCCCTTGCCAGATAATCCGATTTATCCCGAAATGCATAACGGTCGTTTTTAGTCGGGATCCTTTGTTTGTACTCTTATTCCCTAATCAGATGTTGCGGTATGATAATTGTGATTTTATTAAAATTATATTTAACTTAATTATTTTATAACACATTTTACATATATGTACCCATTGGATATGCTATACGATATCTGTGGAACTATCTGTGAAGATAGAGTAATTTAATAATTGGCTGTTTTCTATTAGCGCAGTGGTTAGCGCGCTCGCTTCTCACCAATGTAAACCGGGTTCGATCCTCGGACCGGGAAGTATGTGAGATGGTACGGTTGTCGCCAGATCGGACAGTTCAGTTGTCTACGGGTACTCCGGTTTCCTACCACACGAATGACAACATATACGCTTTTATCCGCGCCAACCAGAGTGATTAATATAAGTTGTTAGAACTTGCTTCGCAATCGTTCTAAGAATGAATAAAGTTTTAACGTCTCCTGTTGTTAATGTCAGCGTTAGTTCCTCATTCAATTCTGTGATAGTCTTTATTGTAGTTGGCTGGGGTGTTTGTTGTTAAAACTTGCTTCGCAATCGTTGTAAAATAAATAATGTTTAAACTAATAATAATAAGATGAGAAAGTAGATGCAAATTAATAGCATGTTGTGCAAAGAAAGCGACGATGAAAACAGAGAAAATCACTTACGATGACGTACCTTTGCTTAGGGAGTATTCAGTGGCAGAGAAATGGCATGGTATGCCAAAGTATGGTACGAAATCATTTCAATTCAAACACGTATTTAGGAACAAAAACAAGATATTAGTCAAGTGCCTTTGACCCAAGTAATAGCACATTGTAACGTACGATTAATATCAGAACCAGATGTAATATACTAGTAACACGCTGGACTGGTAATCCAGGGATCGCAGGTTCGATCCCCCGTCTGACCCTAATCAAATTAACAGTCTTTCAGATGGGACGTTAAACCGAGGTCTCGTGTCGGTGCTTTACACCGTGCACGTAACAGAACCAGAGGAGATTCTGGAATGGGTCTCTGTCTGTATCATGCACTATCCTCCAAAATCTAAAATAACTAATCTCTTCAGGAGGCGTCGCTCATATGGGCAACCGGTAGCGACGATAAATAAACGTAAAACACACACATACTAGTATATGTACTCACTATGTTATATTCTATTCTCTGTCTTCCCATTCTAGTGGGGTCTATCATCCTACAATATTATCATCATTCCATATTATCAGCCACAATAATTATCACTCTACAATAGTATTAATATCTTCCTACCATATTATCGTCCTTGTGACGCCCCCATGGGCAGATGAGAAGCGCAACTTCTTTTCGTTGCATTATCTTGTTGGTAGTTTTTCCTTTCCGTTTCATAACGTTTTTGGACGTTTCGGTCAGCATAGAGATCGCATGGTGTAAGTTAAACTAGTATTTGACTTATTTACATATTTACAATAGTTCTAGCGTACACCATTTTTTGCCCTTTTTTCCATATATTCCAATTCGTACCGAATATATTTCGTACCTACAATGTTGGTGTTTCTTCCTATTGAAAGCTTTAGGAATTATTCTTTCGTAATTATTCTATTTTCTATGAAGCATATTGATGTTCTGGATACTTGTAGTAATTTTCTATATATTAGTATTATATTAATATTATTATGTAATTTTGATTTATTGCTGACTTCATGAATTTTCAGTCTTTTACCACACACACGACGGGAATAAATCGCTACATAAAGCAACTTGTGTTTGTCTCTATACGTCGTCGGTTATACTAGCTGTTCTTCGCAAAGCAACTCGGGGTCCAGTACAGTCCTACATTATTATCGCCCTCCCATAGTGTCGCCCTCCCATATTATCGACCTACCTTATTATCGTCATCCCATAGAATCGCCCTACCTTATTATCGTCATCCCATAGAATCGCCCTACCTTATTATCGTCCTACCATATTATCGTCCTATCATATTATCATCCTCCCATATTATCGCCCTCCCATATTACCGCCCTATCATACTATCGTCCTCCCATATTACAGTCCTCTCATATTATCGTCCTCCCATATTATCGCCCTCCCATATTATCGTCCTCCCATATTACCGTCCTCCCATATCATCGTCCTCCCATATTATCCTTCTCCCATAATATCGTCCTCCCATATTACCGTCCTCCCATATTATCGTCCTCCCATATTACCGTCCTCCCATATTATCGTCCTCCCATATTACCGCCCTATCATATTATCATCCTCCCATATTATCGTCCTCCCATACTATCGTCCACCAATATTATCGTCCTACCATACTATCGTCCTCCCATATTACCGTTCTCCCATACTATCGTCCTCCCATATCATCGCCCTCCCATATTACCGCCCTATCATATTATCGCCCTATCATATTATCGTCCTCCCATATCGTCCACCCATATTATCGCCCTCCCATATTACCGCCCTATTATATTATCGTCCTCCCATATTATCGCCCTACCATACTATCGTCCTCCCATATCATCGCCCTACCATATTACTGCCCTACCATATTATCGTCCTACCATACTATCGTCCTATCATATTATCGTCCTCCCATATTATCGTCCTCCCATATCGTCCTCCTATATCATCGCCCTCCCATATTATCGTCCTCCCATATCGTCCTCCTATATCATCGCCCTCCCATATTATCGTCCTCCCATATCATCGCCCTCCCATATTATCGCCCTATCATATTATCGTCCTCCCATATTATCGCCCTCCCATATTACCGCCCTATCATATTATCGTCCTCCCATATCATCGCCCTCCCATATTACCGCCCTATCATATTATCGTCCTCCCATATCGTCCACCCATATTATCGCCCTCCCATATTACCGCCCTATTATATTATCGTCCTCCCATATTATCGCCCTACCATACTATCGTCCTCCCATATCATCGCCCTCCCATATTACCGCCCTATCATATTATCGCCCTATCATATTATCGTCCTCCCATATCGTCCACCCATATTATCGCCCTCCCATATTACCGCCCTATTATATTATCGTCCTCCCATATTATCGCCCTACCATACTATCGTCCTCCCATATCATCGCCCTACCATATTACTGCCCTACCATATTATCGTCCTACCATACTATCGTCCTATCATATTATCGTCCTCCCATATTATCGTCCTCCCATATCGTCCTCCTATATCATCGCCCTCCCATATTATCGTCCTCCCATATCGTCCTCCTATATCATCGCCCTCCCATATTATCGTCCTCCCATATCATCGCCCTCCCATATTATCGCCCTATCATATTATCGTCCTCCCATATTATCGCCCTCCCATATTACCGCCCTATCATATTATCGTCCTCCCATATTATCGCCCTCCCATATCGTCCTCCCATATTACCGCCCTCCCATATTATCGTCCTCCCATATCATCGCCCTCCCATATCATCGCCCTCCCATATTATCGCCCTCCCATATCGTCCTACCATATTACCGCCCACCCATATTATCGCCCTCCCATATTATCGTCCTCGCATATCATCGCCCTCCCATATTATCGTCCTCCCATATTATCGCCCTCCCATATCGTCCTCCCATATTACCGCCCTCCCATATTATCGCCCTCCCATATCGTCCTCCCATATTACCGCCCTATCATATTATCGTCCTCCCATATCATCGCCCTCCCATATTACCGTCCTCCCATATTACCGCCCTATCATATTATCTTCCTCCCATATTATCGCCCTCCCATATCGTCCTCCCATATTAACGCCCTCCCATATTACCGCCCTATCATATTATCGTCCTCCCATATCATCGCCCTCCCATATTACCGTCCTCCCATATTATCGCCCTCCCATATCGTCCTCCCATATTACCGCCCTCCCATATTATCGCCCTCCCATATCGTCGTCCCATATTACCGCCCTCCCATATTACCGTCCTCCCATATTACCGCCCTATCATATTATCGTCCTCCCATATTATCGCCCTCCCATATCGTCCTCCTATATTATCGCCCTCCCATATCGTCCTCCCATATTACCGCCCTCCCATATTACCGTCCTCCCATATTACCGCCCTATCATAATATCGTCCTCCCATATTATCGCCCTACCATATTATCGTCCTCCCATATTATCGTCCTCCCATATTACCGCCCTATCATATTATCGTCCTCCCATAGTATCGCCCTCCCATATCGTCCTCCCATATTACCACCCTCCCATATTATCGTCCTCCCATATCATCGCCCTCCCATATTACCGCCCTATCATATTATCGTCCTCCCATATTATCGCCCTCCCATATCGTCCTCCCATATTAGCATCCTACCATATTATCATCCTACCTGTTTTCATTTTTTCTTGAGCAGTTTAGACCAGGTAGGCATATATGGCACCTAACAGCATTGGATAGATCGTGGTTTTATTGCTGTGGACAGTTTGGGGCTGACGAAAAGTAAACGCCCAAATTCAGACTACAATAACAGAGTTCAAGGTGGGACCCATGGAATTAGTGATAGCACGTTCGCTTCAGATGTGAAAGTCCCGGAGTCCCTTAGGCAAGGCATTTAAATTCCACGTTGCCTCTCCTCTCTCCCTCGTGGCGATGGATTCCATCAGGAGGGAGGTCTCGAGATTGATTACTATAAGTTGTAATAACTTGTTTCGCAATCGAGCTAAGATAAATTTGTATCAACTAACTACACCACAATACGATAACCCTGCATCCATCCACATTTTTGATTAATGCGGTCATATTGATATCATACAGTCAAGTTAATGGCCGGTGGAGAGGTGTATCTCAAACCGCTTATGGATTTTGAGTGAGTAAATAGAGATAGTAGACAGACCACTTCACTGATGGACACACCTAACATATTTTACATGCGGTTATGGACGTAAGGAGGGGAGAGAGATCACAACAAATAGTGTATACTTTCTTCTAAATCATGTTATTAAACGGTATGATGTTATTGCAAATGATTATGTACACATTTGGAAATAAAAATACATTTGTATTTATTTACTTAAACAAACAAAAGACAAAATCCAGTAGTTATTCCAGTTGAAACAAGTTTCGTTGCTGACATGTGAAGATTGTCGAATAACCTGCTCCTCACAATTGTACACCTGTCGGCACTGATTCCTCACTGTATAGCCGGCCTGTGGTTCCATCCACATGACCGCCTGTGTCCGACATATAAATAGCAAATAGGGATTGCAACACATATTCGAATATTCGGAAAAAATATATTGTCCTCAAAAATGCCAACCGCTCAGTCACACGTTTGGAAATGGTTGAATCACACTGAGAATAAGAAAACTGCTAGGTGCAATCTATGCAAACTGGATTTAACATATTCGGGTACAATATCAATCTGAATAATCATTTGAAGAAGATGACCGTTACGCATAAAACAGAAATTAGTTTAGTTTGGCAATTTTATAAGAGTTTGAGTGATTTTGAGTTTTTGATAGAATTCTGTCGAATATACGAATACCTTTCTAATCGAATATTCGAATCGATGCCATTCCTAATAGCAAGACAACAGTGCCTCCCCCACCTCGACTTGCCATATAGTGTCGTATATTAAACCAATGAACATAAATTCAATGCAGTCACACATTTTCTCAGTTCTTAAAGTCATGTTCCTGTTAAAATTGACTCGGATGATTAACACGTTGGACTGGTATTCCAAAGATCGCAGGTTTGATCCCCCGTCTGACGCTAATAAAATATAACAGTCTTTCGGATGGGACTTTAAACCGAGGTCTCGTGTCGGTGATTTACACGTGCACGCAAACATAAAAGAGGAGATTCTGGAATAGGTCTCTGTCTGTAACATTGCAATATCATCAACAACTCTAAAATGAATAATCTCTTCAGGTGGCGTCGCTCATATGGACAACCGTAGGGACGATAAATAAACGTAAAACACACAAACTGAAAAACATTGACATAATTAATTAAACTCGTTTCACAACCGGTGTTATTTTGTTGATATAACGGTACTGAAAGAATAAACCGAAATTGTCAATACTGTTAATTAAATGTTGTAGAATCTGAATATCATGTTTACTGATATGCCAGAAATATTCTAATGATTCGATGTAAATACATGCCAACCATGTATTGGCGAATTTAAGGAAACTTAAGAGTTCTTGTAAATATTTTTAAAGGAAGCTATGCGTTAAGACATCAAATAGTGTAATTTAATTATGTATGCATAGTATCATAATTATGTAAGACTAAAATATTCACGAAATATTATTTCACTCATATTTGTTTGTGATTATAAGTATGTATATATGTTCATTAGCCAAAGGCATGTATTATGTCGATGTGCTAAATAAACGTTGTTGTCGAAATGATGCTCTCCGTTATCCATTTATCAGAAATAAATCACAATTACTGAATTAGATACACTAACACTATTGAAATATCACAATGAAATTACAAACATTTGTTATCTGTCAACTTGTCAACACTACAGGAAGTAAAGAAACTAGCTCCGAGTGCGCATGCGTTATTTTCTCCGAAATCAGTTATGATACGGCTTTTTCTGGTTTAATACGGGCTCGTGACCGTATCAATCCAACAAACGTAATATCTGACTGGAAAACACAGTGTATCAACATTGGTTGTTGACAGTGTTGCGGTAGGTAAATAACAGCAAACAAATGGGCTAAAATTTATACCTAAGTAATAAACATTCGTATTCTGAAGATAGGCCTTTTTTCAGTCGGCTCTCTCCGTGTATCTCCGTAAATAACCATAATAGCAATGACATTAAACCTCGTAAACCACTTTTAGTAAGTTTTAGTAGTGTAATATCGTGGAAGTCGTGATAGCGCCGTGGCAGTGTAATATCGTGGATGTCGTGATAGCGCCATGGTAGTGTAATATCGTGGAAGTCGTGATAGCGCCGTGGCAGTGTGATATCGTGAATGTCGTGATAGCGCAGTGGTAGTGTGATATCGTGGACGTCGTGATAGCGCAGTGGTATTGTAATATCGTGGAATTCGTGATAGCGCCGTGGCAGTGTGATATCGTGGAAGTCGTGATAGCGCAGTGGTAGTGTAATATCGTGGAAGTCGTGATAGCGCAGTGGTAGTGTAATATCGTGTAAGTCGTGATAGCGCAGTGGTAGTGTAATATCGTGGAAGTCGTGATAGCGCAGTGGTAGTGTAATATCGTGGAAGTCGTGATAGCGCAGTGGTAGTGTGATATCGTGGAAGTCGTGATAGCGCCGTGGTAGTGTGCTATCGTGGAAGTCGTGATAGCGCAGTGGTAGTGTAATATGGTGGAAGTCGTGATAGCGCAGTGGTAGTGTGATATCGTGGAAGTCGTGATAGCGCAGTGGTAGTGTGATATCGTGGAAGTCGTGATAGCGCAGTGGTAGTGTAATATCGTGGAAGTCGTGATAGCGCAGTGGTAGTGTAATGTAATGTTCGCTTCAAATGCGAAAGGCCCTTAGGCAAAGGCACTTAAATTCTACATTGCCTTTTTTTGCTCTCTACCTCAACGTGGTGGATTCCACCAGGAATGAGGTATCGAGAGCGATTCATCTAGCGTTGTAAAAACTTGTTTTGCAATCAAGCTGAATTTAATATATTTGTATAAACTAAAGTAATATTGTCTTTTTGAACAGGAACATGACTTTAATAAAACCATTGTCAAAAAAAAGTTACAAAATGCTCAAAATCCAGTCAAAATAGTCTTAATATATTCGAAATTCGTTACGTTTTTTCTTCTGTAAACATTTGTATTCAACTTTAACCATTCGAGTGTGGCGGCCTTTTGTAGCTTGGAAGAGTTCACGGTGTCGTGGTCAAATCCCAACATATCGAACATATTCTTGACGTACTCAAATGCTCGATTATTTACGTGCGAATGACCTGCTTGTCCTGAAATATACAAATACCTTTCAATATAAATTTAAATCGAGTATTAATTAATACATGTGCATATATTAATCGTGCACGAGTACATATCAATATATCAATCGTGCATAATTAACATGATGCGAGCTGTCAATCAACCCAGCAAGCTATAATCCGATAAGCCAATCAGCGACCGATAAAGCGACACACCTTCAGTAACCGTAAGTGTTATCAAACAGCAGCCATTTTCCTTGAAAGGAAAACGTTTTTATATAAGCTAGTTTTAGCTTCCTTGTAGCTACGCGCCTGTACTCGACTGCGACAGAGAACAGTCACGGTGTACATGTATCTACGTGCCTGTACTAGACTGCGACAGAGACCAATTACGGCGTACAGGTAGCTACGCGCCTGTACTCGACTGCGACAGAGAACAGTTACGGCGTACAGGTTGATACGCGCCTGCTCTCGACTGCGACATAGAACAAATACGGCGTACGGGTAGCCTCGCGCCTGTACGCGACTGCGACATAGAACAATTACGGCGTATAGGTAGCTACGCGCCTGCTCTCGACTGCGACATAGAACAATTACGGCGTACATGTAGCTACGCGCCTGTACTAGACTGCGACAGAGACCAATTACGGCGTACAGGTAGCTACGCGCCTGTACTCGACTGCGACAGAGAACAGTTACGGCGTACAGGTAGCTACGCGCCTGCTCTCGACTGCGACATAGAACAATTACGGCGTACATGTAGGCTCGCGCCTGTACGCGACTGTGACATAGAACAATTACGGCGTACAGGTAGCTACGCGCCTGTACTCGACTGCGACAGGGAACAATTACGGCGTACAGGTAGCTACGCGCCTGTACTCGACTGCGACAGGGAACAATTACGGCGTACAGATAGCTACGCGCCTGTACTCGACTGCGACAGAGAACAATTACGGCGTACAGGTAGCTACGCGCCTGTACTCTACTGCGACAGAGAACAGTTACGGCGTACAGGTAGCTACGCGCCTGCTCTCGACTGCGACATAGGCCAATTACGGCGTACAGGTAGCTACGCGCCTGTACTCGACTGCGACAGCGACAGAGAACAGTTACGGCGTACAGGTAGCTACGCGCCTGTACTCGACTGCGACATAGACCAAATACGGCGTACAGGTAGCTACGCGCCTGCTCTCGACTGCGACATAGAACAATTACAGCGTACAGGTACTCGACTGTGACAGAGAACAATTACGGCGTACAGTTAGCTACGCGCCTGTACTCGACTGCGACAGAGAACAGTTATGGCCTACAGATAGCTACGCGCCTGCTCTCGACTGCGACATAGAACAATTACGGCCTACAGGTAGCTACGCGCCTGTACTCGACTGCGACAGAGAACAGTTACGCGTACAGGTAGCTACGCGCCTGCTCTCGACTGCGACAGAGAACAGTTACGGCGTACAGGTAGCTACGCGCCTGTACTCGACTGCGACATAGAACACTTACGGCGTACAGGTAGATACGCGCCTGTACTCGACTGCGACAGCGACAGAGAACATTTACGGCGTACAGGTAGCTACGCGCCTGTACTAGACTGTGACAGAGAACAATTACGACATACAGGTAGCTACGCGCCTGTACTCGACTGCGACAGAGAACATTTACGGCGTACAGGTAGCTACGCGCCTGTACTCGACTACGACAGAGAACATTTACGGCGTACAAGTAGCTACGCGCCTGTACTCGACTGCGACAGAGAACAATTACGGCGTACAGGTAGCTACGCGTCTGTACTCGACTGCGACAGAGAACAATTACGGCGTACAGGTAGCTACGCGCCTGTACTCGACTGTGACAGAGAATAATTACAGCGTACAGGTACTCGACTGTGACAGAGAACAATTACGACGTACAGGTAGCTACGCGCCTGTACTCGCCTGCGACAGAACAATTACGATATTCGACTGCTTAAAGCGGATTCGTCAGTGCTTCGCCTCAATTATAAAAATGTGAGGACGTCTCACATCCTGATCTTTATCGATTACAGTACCGCTGATGCAATGAAACGAAATAATAGCTAAATAGACATAAGCTATGTTCTGAACCTGCATCACCATGGAAACGACGTCTATCAATAAATAACAAGTATAATTGCCCCACAAGTGACGGTTTCATTGCTTGCTTGGTTGTTCATATTGGGGGTTGAAGGTCGCACCAACAGCTTAGGTCATAATGGCGACTCTCCGTGTTATTGGTGGAGGAAGACACCCCCCTCGGTGCACCTCTGAGATGTATTTCAGACACAGACGGACACACGGGTAAAACCGCCGTCCTTCCGCAAGTCAGCTTGATAACGTCCTCACATGACACACCCAGTGGGATTCGAACGGGGAGGACCCGGTTACCAGCCCGTGTCTGAAGTGCTGCTCGGTTAGCGGGAGGGGTGGGGTCGGGGGTACCAGGGGTCTGTCTCCACCAACATCATTTGGATATATGATCAAAGGAAGAACATCTGGTGTCGTTAGCGAATAATGCGCCCATTCTACTTTGAAATCAAACTTCATAAATTTTCGACAACAAGTATAATACATAGTTGTTTTCATAAAAACGTACACCAATTTAAACCTAAGGCAAACTTTAAAAAGCATGTGTACAGGTCGGGGTCAAGCCTCTACGAGTGAGCGAGCTTTCGTACCCATTACAGTGTTTAGTTTAATCATATCGTATTGCATTCAGTATGATAATTATAATATACAAAGCATAAGTACAAAACCATAGCATGATAATATAAATGGTTTGGGCCACAAGTTTTAAACAAGATTAGAAAACGGCCCGCACCAGCACGTCACATTACTGTAAACTTAAATTAATAACGGATTTTGACAAGAAAAGAAAAAATCACATAATTGCATAAATTAAAAGAAAAACCACTGTCATGAATGCATGCAGTACACAGTTACACCCACTGTTCCAAACACAACGCCCCGAACCTAAGACCCATACATCTCTAGTATAATCCACCACGCCACACACCGGACCTAAGACCCATATATCTCTAGTATAATCCACCACCCCACACACCGGACCTATATATCTATAGTATAATCCACCACGCCACGCCCCGAACCTAAGACCCGTATATCTCCAGTATAATCCACCACATCACGACCCGAACCTAAGACCATTATATCTCTAGTATAATCCACCACGCCACACACCGGACCTAAGACCCATATATATATATAGTATAATCCGCCACACCACGACCCGAACCTAATACCCATATATCTCTAGTATAATCCGCCACACCACGACCCGAACCTATGACCCATATATCTCTAGTATAATATGATGTTCTATTACTTACATAAACGCGTAATATTTTATATATTTATGTACAGTCTATATCCGTTATGTCAAAGTCGGTTATGTCGAATTCGTCGGTTATCTCGAAGTCGGATCAAAGTCCCATTTCAGACACTATCATTATACATATAACTGGCTCCGTTTATATCGATTTTCGTTAAGTGAAACTTCGGTTATGTCGAAGTATTTTGTTCGGTCCGACGGTATTCGACATAACGGATGTAGACTGTACTTCTACAAATAAAGTGCTACTCTCCTCATCAGATAATGAATCAATACCGTTAAGTAATCTATGGACTGGCTAAGGTGTTAACCGGTATTTGGTGCACCAACCTCCCTAAGAAACTGCCAACTTTTTCATATAAAGAGACACGGCCTGAGCGGGACTCGAATCAATGATGATAGGTTAGAGTGGTATACAAGTCAGCGACCTTAACCACTCGACAACGGAGGTGGACTGTGTCAACTCGAAACAACAGCAACACCATTACTAATTTATAGACGAATGAGTTGTCCATTGGATAAGAAGTTAGTGTGCGAATGCAGGATCCCAGACGCGATCCATTCCCTGTCTGGGACTAATAATATTAACAGTATTTCAGATGGGATAATAAATCATGCATCCGTGCTATACACCGGGCATATAAAAGAACCAGGGATCATGCCAGTAGGCAGGAACTTCTGTAGGGGGTGCGTAATATATTGACGGGCCGAAGGGCCGGCGTTGCTATGGTGATCCGGGCGGGGCATACCCTACTCCCCTCCGCCCCGATTTTGTTTAAAACTACATTGAAGGAGATGCGTGTTGATGCATTTTGGGAAGTATACTTTACACCTGTACTTGTCTCAGAATAAGGATAGCGAAACTATCAAAGAGTGGGCAATGAACCCAAGTAAAACCAGGAACGACTGGAGAAAATTAATTATAATACTACAATTATAATAGTTTTAACATTTACGTTCTAATCGAGGAGACCTCGGCGGAAAAAGGGGGTGCATCGTACCCCCTGTCTACTACGATCCTGGGCGGATGCTTCTGTAATTGTTATCATGTACACACACCCCTCCCCATACTAAATGATCTACTTCTTTCTGGGTGCGTCTTTCTGATTAACCAGGGTACGACATAAAAATAGAAAAAGAAAACTTAAGGAACATTACATAGAGTACCTACCTATTCTAGCCCAGCTTAGGACAATCCCCTCTTTGGCATGTCGCACAAGGTTATCTACATATATACTTTCGTATTCCTTTGGTATATGTTCCGCGACCTCCAGACTCATTACCCAATCATATAGCGGTAGGCCGTATTGTGGGAGGGTCAAGTCCAGATAGTGGACACGCCCCTCGCTCGTTTTCTCGCTAAAGGGGGCACCGTCATACGCGTCATATCCTTTTAGTAGGCCTGTGTCCAGAAGTAGTTGTTCATAACGCCCTGGACCATCTCCGAAAGAAGCCACATATTTGCCTAAAAACAGAGTACAAACGTAAAAGTGTGTGTTTGTTATAATGTCATCCATATTAAAATGGCCAGCCATTTCGGACTGATGAGTTACCTCTTATGAACATCAGTACTTCACGAATCCTATCCTTGCAGGCCAGGAACCAGGTTGATAGGCAATCAGACATCGGTATTTAACTAGCTGGCGGCTCACCAACTGGCCATATAAGAATGAACCTCTAACTAGGTTCAAACCTCAGACCTTCCACTCCGTTGGTGGTCACGTTAATCAATAGATCACATACATGATTTTCCAGGTGCGAACGGTTCGGAGTTTGAACCCCACTGGAGGCAAGGTATTTAAATTCCACCAAGAATGAGTTCTTGAGAGTGATTAATATATGTTGTAAGAACTTGTTTCGCAATCGAGCTAAAATAAATGTGTATAAACTATAATATAGTGCCTACGCCATACCTTTGAAAAACTCTCCTAGTGCAGGGATCAATTTCCTATCTGTTTTATGTTGACCTGAATTCTCAATGCTTGTATCAGCACACCAACCCCCTGTGGTAGACACCTTGAACATATTCCTTTGTTTCACCAACTCCTGTGGAATAATATTATGTTACTTGTAGATTCATTCAATACACACCAAGTCACTGTGGTAGACACCTTGAGCACATTCCTTTGTTTCACCAACTCCTGTGGAATAATATTATATTACTTGTAGATTCATTCAATACACACCAAGTCACTGTGGTAGACACCTTGAGCACATTCCTTTGTTTCACCAACTCCTGTAGAATAATATGATATTACTTGTAGATTCATTCAATACACACCAAGTCACTGTGGTAGACACCTTGAGCATATTCCTTTGTTTCACCAACTCCTGTGGAATAATATTATGTTACTTGTAGATTCATTCAATACACACCAAGTCAGTGTGGTAGACACCTTGAATTGTATGCGCATGCGTGACGCAGCAACGGATGTTGAAGCGGCTGTGTTCAGATGTTTGCTCCGATTGTCAATAGAGAGTAATTCTTTCCAAATGTACACAGTGCGTGGCGAACCGATTTAGGTAAGTCATACTTTCGTTTTCAGTTTGATATATTGCCCAAAAGGTCCCAACACTATTTACAGACTGAAAAGAAATATGCATAGTATAATAGAAAAATGCATAGTAGTATTTCTACTTGTACGTAAAATTTGAAATGTTCTATGTTTTATTCCATGTCGCCATAGTGTCGCTTTAATGTTTAGTGAAGCAAAGAGTTTAGACACATCATTCACGTGATAGAGGAATGTATCCTCGGTGTATAGCTATTCGTTAATTAATAACACTTACTATGATTGACTGTTCGACGCATTTCTAAATGTGGCCATTTTAATCAATACACATATTTTAGATGATATCATGAACATACGGGTCACGTTTTGTGCACAAGAAGGGGGCGTTGAAAAGGGTCAGATTAGTTTATACATAATTTATTGCTCGATTCAGGACCTTGCCCACCTCCTCGACCCAAGATAATTCCACATCATTTTAGTCAAGCTACGCCCACGTTGTAGCGCAATATAGACTAGAGTCTGGCAACATTGGAAAGCGGACATTTCGTAATATTTTATTGTCAATTGCTAATGAAAAAATCGCACAGAAAAAAGCGGAATAATTGATGAGTTGTGTATGTGTCTCTGGGAAAGAAATATGCATCATAAAAATCGATAACGCTATAATGGGTACTTATAAAGACTTCATCCATTGCTTCGCCTGTTCAGCTAGATCAAACTGGCTAGATTCCGAGACATTATACGGATCGATGTAACGATCAGCACTGAATTGGGCACATCTACTGTGTGTACGTTTTAATTGTGGACAGACAGTTCTGTTATATATTTGTTCGTGGTCCGCCTCCATGGTCGAGTGGTTAAGGTCGCTGACTTGTATACCACTGTAACCTATCATCACTGATGGTCACGGGTTCGAGCCCCGCTCAGGCCGTGTCTCATTTATATGAAAAAGTCGGCAGTTTCTTACCGAGGTTTGTGCACCCAAGTACTGGTTAACCACTGGAGCCTGCCCAGGAAAGGTGTTGTTAGGTAAACTGCCCACCGGCGATATAGCCCAAAATGGTGCTGATGCAGGCGTAAAACCCGAAATATAACATAATAATTGTTCGTACAGATTTATTTGGAATCGATTGCATAACCAGTTCGTGCACTACTCGACCAACTGCTCTCGGGAATACATTTTCAATACATAGCATTGGCGCATAGATAAGTGACCATGGACATGTAAGTGACTTTCCCTAGGACATAAGCGGCGTGGTTCTTGTGGGATTCGACCTCACAACCATTCGTCTGCGTGTCGAAATCGTACCATTACATCACCGCGGTTCCTAATTAAGAATTGAATCGCGGATTAATAATTCCATCATTGTATGGACTACATTTGGTGTGTTTATACCTAACATGTCTCCTTGTGCCTTTTTCAAAAGGTACATTGTAAGAAAAGTATGTCCTTTGCAATTTGATCTATGTGTTCAATTCATTAAACTACAAATCACAAAGTAATTGATCATACTGTAAAAAACAATACAATGTACACACAAAGGGAGGTCATTTACAAATACAAGTTCATATAAATCAGTTCAATGTGAAGTTCTTGGAAATGTTACATATCATTTGTAAATGAAGATATGAAATATAGGACAGAAGTTCTTGGAAATGTTACATATCATTTGTAAATGAAGATATGAAATATAGGACAGAAGTTCTTGGAAATGTTACATATCATCTCAATAATTTGTAAATGAAGACAAGGTGCTCATTATAATGTGTGGCGTCCGTGCTCCAGTGGTTGAGTGTCGGATTTGGAATCGAACGGTCCCGGGTTCGATACTCGGTCAGGCCACGTATGTAGTGTCATCTCGGTGTGCAACACATTCTGAGTAAACGCAGAACTAGTCTTTAAAGCAGCACTATATTGCAATAAAGGGTATTTTTTTGATAAAATATACATACTAATGTATGTGTTTTTACAAAAATCGAAATAGTCGCTCAGAAACGATACAAGTGTAATGTACACGAAATGTAAACACGCACAGCGCGCATGCGTGAAACAACAGCGGATATAGAAACGCACGTTGGGATGTCAACATAGTTTGAACATGAAATAGTATCTATCTATCTTCCTCTAATGTTGAATCCCTCGCGGGGATGTAGACATGCTCCTAAAAGACTTAGATAACAGAGGTATGAATCGACATCTCAAGTAATTCAATTAAAGCATTGCTACCCATGCGTAAAATTTGAATGTTTCAAATATATTTTATTTCATACGATATAGGGCTGCTTTAAGCATGCTCTGTTTGTCATCATTTATATCATTATATATAACGAGAGTATTCAACGACCATCATCAGTCGTACAGACGGGGTCAGTAATCCAGTGGATATAACACGTTGGACTGCGAATCCAGGGATCGCAGGTTCGATACCCCCGTCTGACACTAATACTATTAACAGTTACATGTGGAAGTCGTGATAGCGCAGTGGATGCGCGTTCGCTTCAGGTGCCAAAGGTCCGGAGTTCGAGCCCCACTGGAGCCGTTACGATTGTGCCCTTAGGCAAGGCATTTAAATTCCACGTTGCCTCTCTCTCTCTCCCTCGTGGCGATGGATTCCATCAGGAATGAGGTCTCGAGAGTGATTTATATAAGTTGAAATAACTTGTTTCGCAATCGAGCTAAAATAAATTGTATAAACTAACAGTTACATAAGCATTTGCAATCAACAAACATCAACATATAACACAATTACTATCACATATGACAATACTTACGTCACATTCCAGTTGACCTATTTTCTGCTGTTTTAGGTTCAGTGCACGAGAAAGGTTATTTCGTTGTTGTATTAGTCTAGACAAGGTCAATGTCACATCACTTGACCTACTGATCAATTGTCCATCTCTTACTACGTGTATAGAGTTCTTATATAGATCCATGTGTGTTTCGCGGTCAAAGTAAACGCGGGAACCAATAAGCAAGACGAGTGTAATATAAAATAACACTACGATGTACATGCGGGAAAATCCCATAATGCAATTTAAATATCACTTAATTGTAAATAGTGACGAAAAGAACAAATATGCGCTGCGTTCCCATGGTTACACCTCTATTACTTAATTAGCAATACTACATCACGCTAACTTACATATCACAGGCCTATTCTACGCAGAACAGAAACACAGATAATATAGTCGTAGCTCTTTATTGATTCGTAAGTCCCAGAATTGTGTAGATTAGATATCATTATTCATCATGTGTGTATGTGTGTGTGTGTTTTCGTGGGTGTAAATTGAGTGGGGAGGTCCGGGGTGATTGTCTCACAGTTAGAAGTGTGTGTGTGCTGTGTGTGTGTGTGTGTGTGTGTGTGTGTGCGTGCATGCGTGCGTGCGTGCGTGCGTGCGTGCGTGCGTGCGTGCGTGCGTGCGTGCGTGCGTGCGTGCGTGCGTGCGTGCGTGCGTGCGTGCGTGCGTGCGTGCGTGCGTGCGTGCGTGCGTGCGTGCGTGCGTGCGTGCGTGCGTGCGTGCGTGCGTGCGTGCGTGCGTGCGTGCGTGCGTGCGTGCGTGCGTGCGTGCGTGCGTGCGTGCGTGCGTGCGTGCGTGCGTGCGTGTTCTTACATGGTACTGAAACTAACGCCATCATTATCTTAATATGATTTATCAATAGCAGACGACACACATTTAGTTGACTTTTGGCACACTGCACGACATTATACATTAGATTAATGCATTCTTCCAGTTAACTCAAATGGACAAGTTTGAGCTAGGCAGCTTGGAATTCTACCAATAAACATTTATGACATTCTCAGATATTTTCTTAGTACAGTGGCATGATTAGATGCATTGGAAGACACACTCTGCAATTTGTGTCGTCAAATATGGCTGAAGATGACTACTTATTATTAAAGTGGCATTATATCACAAAAAAGGAAAAATACGTATTTTAGGTATAAACAGCATTGCTATTACAAATTCTTCCGAACAGACGGATCTGTAGTCGAGTGGTAACACGCTGGACTGGTAATCCAGGGATCCCAGGTTCTATCCCCCGTCTGACCCTAATAAAATTAAGTCTTTCAGATGGGACGTTAAACCGAGGTCTCGTGTCGGTGTTTTACACCGTGCACGCAAAAGAACCAGAGTAGAATCTGGAATGGGTCTCTGTCTGTATCATTGCATTATCATCCAAAATCTAAAATGACTAATATCTTCAGGAGGCGTCGCTCATATGGGTAACCGGTAGCGACGATAAATAAATGTAAAAAAACCCACTAACTTTCAGTCAATAAACAATGGTTTTGCTCTCTACAAACTCTCAATAGTGAAAGTTGAAATTCATATAACGGTCATTCACGCTCCTGAATTGACGGTTTATTATTATTGGAGTATAATTATATTATTAATAATTATATACAATATTATAATTATAATAAACCGCGTGTTACTGTAGATTAGAGATAATTTAAATTTCACCAGACTGTGTCTAAAAATTAAAAATATTGAGACTCAAATTAAAGGTATAGCGATACGCATGTACCACATATGTTGTTCAAATTGAAGGTATAGCGATACGCATGTACCACATATGTTGTTCAAATTGAAGGTATAGCGATACGCATGTACCACATATGTTGTTCAAATTGAAGGTATAGCGATACGCATGTACGACATATGTTGTTCAAATTGAAGGTATAGGGATACGCATGTACCACATATGTTGTTCAAATTGAATGTATAGGGATACGCATGTACCACATATGTTGTTCAAATTGAAGGTATAGCGATACGCATGTACCACATATGTTGTTCAAATTGAAGGTATAGTTATACGCATGTACCACATATGTTGTTCAAATTGAAGGTATAGGGATACGCATGTACCACATATGTTGTTCAAATTAAAGGTATAGGGATACGCATGTACGACATATGTTGTTCAAATTGAAGGTATATGGATACGCATGTACGACATATGTTGTTCAAATTGAAGGTATAGGGATACGCATGTACCACATATGTTGTTCAAATTGAAGGTATAGGGATACGCATGTACCACATATGTTGTTCAAATTGAAGTTATAGGGATACGCATGTACCACATATGTTGTTCAAATTGAAGGTATAGAGATACGCATGTACGACATATGTTGTTCAAATTGAAGGTATAGGGATACGCATGTACGACATATATTGTTCAAATTGAGGGTATAGGGATACGCATGTACCACATATGTTGTTCAAATTGAGGGTATAGGGATACGCATGTACGACATATGTTGTTCAAATTGAAGGTATAGGGATACGAATGTACCACATATGTTGTTCAAATTGAAGGTATAGGGATACGCATGTACCACATATGTTGTTCAAATTGAAGGTATAGGGATACGTATGTACGACATATGTTGTTCAAATTGAAGGTATAGGGATACGTATGTACCACATATGTTGTTCAACTTGAAGGTATAGGGATACGCATGTACCACATATGTTGTTCAAATTGAAGGTATAGCGATACGCATGTACGACATATGTTGTTCAAATTGAAGGTATAGGGATACGCATGTACGACATATGTTGTTCAAATTGAAGGTATAGCGATACGCATGTACGACATATGTTGTTCAAATTGAAGGTATAGGGATACGTATGTACGACATATGTTGTTCAAATTGAAGGTATAGGGATACGTATGTACCACATATGTTGTTCAAATTGAAGGTATAGGGATACGTATGTACGACATATGTTGTTCAAATTGAAGGTATAGGGATACGTATGTACGACATATGTTGTTCAAATTGAAGGTATAGGGATACGTATGTACCACATATGTTGTTCAACTTGAAGGTATAGGGATACGCATGTACCACATATGTTGTTCAAATTGAAGGTATAGCGATCGCATGTACCACATATGTTGTTCAAATTGAAGGTATAGCGATACGTATGTACCACATATGTTGTTCAAATTGAAGGTATAGGGATACGTATGTACCACATATGTTGTTCAAATTGAAGGTATAGGGATACGCATGTACCACATATGTTGTTCAAATTGAAGGTATAGGATACGATGTACCACATATGTTGTTCAAATTGAAGGTATAGAGATACGTATGTACCACATATGTTGTTCAAATTGAAGGTATAGAGATACGTATGTACCACATATGTTGTTCAAATTGAAGGTATAGGGATACGTATGTACCACATATGTTGTTCAAATTGAAGGTATAGGGATACGTATGTACCACATATGTTGTTCAAATTGAAGGTATAGAGATACGTATGTACCACATATGTTGTTCAAATTGAAGGTATAGAGATACGTATGTACCACATATGTTGTTCAAATTGAAGGTATAGAGATACGTATGTACCACATATGTTGTTCAAATTGAAGGTATAGGGATACGTATGTACCACATATGTTGTTCAAATTGAAGGTATAGGGATACGTATGTACCACATATGTTGTTCAAATTGAAGGTATAGGGATACGTATGTACCACATATGTTGTTCAAATTGAAGGTATAGGGATACGCATGTACCACATATGTTGTTCAAATTGAAGGTATAGGGATACGTATGTACGACATATGTTGTTCAAATTGAAGGTATAGGGATACGCATGTACCACATATGTTGTTCAAATTGAAGGTATAGGGATACGCATGTACCACATATGTTGTTCAAATTGAAGGTATAGGGATACGCATGTACGACATATGTTGTTCAAATTGAAGGTATAGGGATACGTATGTACCACATATGTTGTTCAAATTGAAGGTATAGGGATACGCATGTACCACATATGTTGTTCAAATTGAAGGTATAGGGATACGCATGTACCACATATGTTGTTCAAATTGAAGGTATAGGGATACGCATGTACCACATATGTTGTTCAAATTGAAGGTATAGGGATACGCATGTACCACATATGTTGTTCAACTTGAAGGTATAGGGATACGCATGTACCACATATGTTGTTCAAATTGAAGGTATAGGGATACGTATGTACCACATATGTTGTTCAAATTGAAGGTATAGGGATACGCATGTACCACATATGTTGTTCAAATTGAAGGTATAGGGATACGCATGTACCACATATGTTGTTCAAATTGAAGGTATAGGGATACGCATGTACCACATATGTTGTTCAAATTGAAGGTATAGGGATACGCATGTACGACATATGTTGTTCAAATTGAAGGTATAGGGATACGTATGTACCACATATGTTGTTCAAATTGAAGGTATAGGGATACGCATGTACCACATATGTTGTTCAAATTGAAGGTATAGGGATACGTATGTACCACATATGTTGTTCAAATTGAAGGTATAGGGATACGTATGTACCACATATGTTGTTCAAATTGAAGGTATAGGGATACGCATGTACCACATATGTTGTTCAAATTGAAGGTATAGGGATACGCATGTACCACATATGTTGTTCAAATTGAAGGTATAGGGATACGTATGTACGACATATGTTGTTCAAATTGAAGGTATAGGGATACGTATGTACCACATATGTTGTTCAAATTGAAGGTATAGGGATACGTATGTACCACATATGTTGTTCAAATTGAAGGTATAGGGATACGCATGTACCACATATGTTGTTCAAATTGAAGGTATAGGGATACGCATGTACCACATATGTTGTTCAAATTGAAGGTATAGGGATACGTATGTACGACATATGTTGTTCAAATTGAAGGTATAGGGATACGTATGTACCACATATGTTGTTCAAATTGAAGGTATAGGGATACGTATGTACCACATATGTTGTTCAAATTGAAGGTATAGGGATACGCATGTACGACATATGTTGTTCAAATTGAAGGTATAGGGATACGCATGTATCACATATGTTGTTCAAATTGAAGGTATAGGGATACGTATGTACCACATATGTTGTTCAAATTGAAGGTATAGGGATACGTATGTACGACATATGTTGTTCAAATTGAAGGTATAGGGATACGCATGTACGACATATGTTGTTCAAATTGAAGGTATAGGGATACGCATGTACGACATATGTTGTTCAAATTGAAGGTATAGGGATACGTATGTACGACATATGTTGTTCAAATTGAAGGTATAGGGATACGTATGTACCACATATGTTGTTCAAATTGAAGGTATAGTGATACGCATGTACGACATATGTTGTTCAAATTGAAGGTATAGGGATACGCATGTACCACATATGAAGGTATAGGGATACGTATGTACCACATATGAAGGTATAGGGATACGCATGTACGACATATGAAGGTATAGGGATACGTATGTACCACATATGTTGAAGGTATATGGATACGCATGTACCACATATGAAGGTATAGGGATACGCATGTACCACATATGAAGGTATAGGGATACGTATGTACCACATAAGGTATAGGGATACGTATGTACCACATATGTTGAAGGTATAGGGATACGTATGTACCACATATGTTGAAGGTATAGGGATACGTATGTACCACATATGTTGAAGGTATAGGGATACGTATGTACCACATATGTTGAAGGTATAGGGATACGCATGTACCACATATGTTGAAGGTATAGGGATACGCATGTACCACATATGTTGAAGGTATAGGGATACGTATGTACCACATATGTTGAAGGTATAGGGATACGCATGTACCACATATGAAGGTATAGGGATACGCATGTATCACATATGAAGGTATAGGGATACGCATGTACCACATATGTTGAAGGTATAGGGATACGCATGTACCACATATGTTGAAGGTATAGGGATACGTATGTACCACATATGAAGGTATAGGGATACGTATGTACCACATATGTTGAAGGTATAGGGATACGCATGTACCACATATGTTGAAGGTATAGGGATACGCATGTACCACATATGTTGAAGGTATAGGGATACGTATGTACCACATATGTGTTGAAGGTATAGGGATACGCATGTACCACATATGTTGAAGGTATAGGGATACGCATGTACCACATATGTTGAAGGTATAGGGATACGCATGTACCACATATGAAGGTATAGGGATACGCATGTACCACATATGAAGGTATAGGGATACGTATGTACCACATATGAAGGTATAGGGATACGTATGTACCACATATGAAGGTATAGGGATACGCATGTACCACATATGAAGGTATAGGGATACGTATGTACCACATATGAAGGTATAGGGATACGCATGTACCACATATGAAGGTATAGGGATACGCATGTACCACATATGAAGGTATAGGGATACGCATGTACCACATATGTTGAAGGTATAGGGATACGCATGTACCACATATGTTGAAGGTATAGGGATACGCATGTACCACATATGTTGAAGGTATAGGGATACGCATGTACCACATATGTTGAAGGTATAGGGATACGTATGTACCACATATGAAGGTATAGGGATACGTATGTACCACATATGAAGGTATAGGGATACGTATGTACCACATATGAAGGTATAGGGATACGCATGTACCACATATGAAGGTATAGGGATACGCATGTACCACATATGAAGGTATAGGGATACGCATGTACCACATATGTTGAAGGTATAGGGATACGTATGTACCACATATGTTGAAGGTATAGGGATACGCATGTACCACATATGTTGAAGGTATAGGGATACGTATGTACCACATATGAAGGTATAGGGATACGTATGTACCACATATGAAGGTATAGGGATACGTATGTACCACATATGAAGGTATAGGGATACGCATGTACGACATATGTTGAAGGTATAGGGATACGTATGTACCACATATGAAGGTATAGGGATACGTATGTACGACATATGAAGGTATAGGGATACGCATGTACCACATATGAAGGTATAGGGATACGTATGTACCACATATGAAGGTATAGGGATACGCATGTACCACATATGAAGGTATAGGGATACGTATGTACCACATATGAAGGTATAGGGATACGCATGTACCACATATGAAGGTATAGGGATACGCATGTACCACATATGTTGAAGGTATAGGGATACGTATGTACCACATATGAAGGTATAGGGATACGTATGTACGACATATGTTGAAGGTATAGGGATACGTATGTACCACATATGAAGGTATAGGGATACGTATGTACGACATATGAAGGTATAGGGATACGCATGTACCACATATGAAGGTATAGGGATACGTATGTACCACATAAAGGTATAGGGATACGTATGTACCACATATGAAGGTATAGGGATACGTATGTACGACATATGAAGGTATAGGGATACGCATGTACCACATATGAAGGTATAGGGATACGCATGTACCACATATGAAGGTATAGGGATACGCATGTACCACATATGAAGGTATAGGGATACGTATGTACCACATATGAAGGTATAGGGATACGTATGTACCACATATGAAGGTATAGGGATACGCATGTACCACATATGTTGAAGGTATAGGGATACGCATGTACCACATATGAAGGTATAGGGATACGTATGTACGACATATGTTGAAGGTATAGGGATACGTATGTACCACATATGAAGGTATAGGGATACGTATGTACGACATATGAAGGTATAGGGATACGTATGTACCACATATGAAGGTATAGGGATACGTATGTACGACATATGAAGGTATAGGGATACGCATGTACCACATATGAAGGTATAGGGATACGTATGTACCACATAAGGTATAGGGATACGTATGTACCACAAATGAAGGTATAGGGATACGTATGTACGACATATGAAGGTATAGGGATACGCATGTACCACATATGTTGAAGGTATAGGGATACGCATGTACCACATATGTTGAAGGTATATGGATACGCATGTACCACATATGTTGAAGGTATAGGGATACGTATGTACCACATATGAAGGTATAGGGATACGTATGTACCACATATGAAGGTATAGGGATACGTATGTACCACATATGAAGGTATAGGGATACGCATGTACCACATATGAAGGTATAGGGATACGTATGTACCACATATGAAGGTATAGGGATACGCATGTACCACATATGAAGGTATAGGGATACGCATGTATCACATATGAAGGTATAGGGATACGCATGTACCACATATGTTGAAGGTATAGGGATACGCATGTACCACATATGTTGAAGGTATAGGGATACGCATGTACCACATATGTTGAAGGTATAGGGATACGTATGTACCACATATGAAGGTATAGGGATACGCATGTACCACATATGAAGGTATAGGGATACGCATGTATCACATATGAAGGTATAGGGATACGCATGTACCACATATGTTGAAGGTATAGGGATACGCATGTACCACATATGTTGAAGGTATAGGGATACGCATGTACCACATATGTTGAAGGTATAGGGATACGTATGTACCACATATGAAGGTATAGGGATACGTATGTACCACATATGAAGGTATAGGGATACGTATGTACCACATATGAAGGTATAGGGATACGCATGTACCACATATGTTGAAGGTATAGGGATACGCATGTACCACATATGTTGAAGGTATAGGGATAGGTATGTACCACATATGAAGGTATAGGGATACGTATGTACCACATATGAAGGTATAGGGATACGTATGTACCACATATGAAGGTATAGGGATACGCATGTACGACATATGTTGAAGGTATAGGGATACGTATGTACCACATATGAAGGTATAGGGATACGTATGTACGACATATGAAGGTATAGGGATACGCATGTACCACATATGAAGGTATAGGGATACGTATGTACCACATATGAAGGTATAGGGATACGCATGTACCACATATGTTGAAGGTATAGGGATACGTATGTACGACATATGTTGAAGGTATAGGGATACGTATGTACCACATATGAAGGTATAGGGATAGGTATGTACGACATATGAAGGTATAGGGATACGCATGTACCACATATGAAGGTATAGGGATACGTATGTACCACATAAGGTATAGGGATACGTATGTACCACATATGAAGGTATAGGGATACGTATGTACGACATATGAAGGTATAGGGATACGCATGTACCACATATGAAGGTATAGGGATACGCATGTACCACATATGAAGGTATAGGGATACGTATGTACGACATATGAAGGTATAGGGATACGCATGTACCACATATGAAGGTATAGGGATACGTATGTACCACATATGTTGAAGGTATAGGGATACGCATGTACCACATATGTTGAAGGTATAGGGATACGCATGTACCACATATGTTGAAGGTATAGGGATACGTATGTACGACATATGTTGAAGGTATAGGGATACGTATGTACCACATATGAAGGAATAGGGATACGTATGTACGACATATGAAGGTATAGGGATACGCATGTACCACATATGAAGGTATAGGGATACGTATGTACCACATATGAAGGTATAGGGATACGCATGTACCACATATGTTGAAGGTATAGGGATACGTATGTACGACATATGTTGAAGGTATAGGGATACGTATGTACCACATATGAAGGTATAGGGATACGTATGTACGACATATGAAGGTATAGGGATACGCATGTACCACATATGAAGGTATAGGGATACGTATGTACCACATAAGGTATAGGGATACGTATGTACCACAAATGAAGGTATAGGGATACGTATGTACGACATATGAAGGTATAGGGATACGCATGTACCACATATGAAGGTATAGGGATACGCATGTACCACATATGAAGGTATAGGGATACGCATGTACCACATATGAAGGTATAGGGATACGCATGTACCACATAAGGTATAGGGATACGTATGTACCACATAAGGTATAGGGATGCGTATGTACCACATAAGGTATAGGGATACGCATGTACCACATATGAAGGTATAGGGATACGCATGTACCACATATGAAGGTATAGGGATACGCATGTATCACATATGAAGATATATGGATACGTATGTACCACATATGTTGTATAGGGATACGTATGTACCACATAAGGTATAGGGATACGCATGTACCACATATGAAGGTATAGGGATACGCATGTACCACATATGAAGGTATAGGGATACGCATGTACCACATATGAAGGTATAGGGATACGCATGTACCACATATGAAGGTATAGGGATACGCATGTACCACATATGAAGGTATAGGGATACGCATGTACCACATATGAAGGTATAGGGATACGTATGTACCACATAAGGTATAGGGATACGTATGTACCACATATGAAGGTATAGGGATACGTATGTACGCCATATGAAGGTATAGGGATACGCATGTACCACATATGAAGGTATAGGGATACGCATGTACCACATATGAAGGTATAGGGATACGTATGTACGACATATGAAGGTATAGGGATACGCATGTACCACATATGAAGGTATAGGGATACGTATGTACCACATATGTTGAAGGTATAGGGATACGCATGTACCACATATGTTGAAGGTATAGGGATACGCATGTACCACATATGTTGAAGGTATAGGGATACGTATGTACGACATATGTTGAAGGTATAGGGATACGTATGTACCACATATGAAGGTATAGGGATACGTATGTACGACATATGAAGGTATAGGGATACGCATGTACCACATATGAAGGTATAGGGATACGTATGTACCACATATGAAGGTATAGGGATACGCATGTACCACATATGTTGAAGGTATAGGGATACGTATGTACGACATATGTTGAAGGTATAGGGATACGTATGTACCACATATGAAGGTATAGGGATACGTATGTACGACATATGAAGGTATAGGGATACGCATGTACCACATATGAAGGTATAGGGATACGTATGTACCACATAAGGTATAGGGATACGTATGTACCACAAATGAAGGTATAGGGATACGTATGTACGACATATGAAGGTATAGGGATACGCATGTACCACATATGAAGGTATAGGGATACGCATGTACCACATATGAAGGTATAGGGATACGCATGTACCACATATGAAGGTATAGGGATACGCATGTACCACATAAGGTATAGGGATACGTATGTACCACATAAGGTATAGGGATACGTATGTACCACATAAGGTATAGGGATACGCATGTACCACATATGAAGGTATAGGGATACGCATGTACCACATATGAAGGTATAGGGATACGCATGTACCACATATGAAGGTATAGGGATACGTATGTACCACATATGTTGTATAGGGATACGTATGTACCACATAAGGTATAGGGATACGCATGTACCACATATGAAGGTATAGGGATACGCATGTACCACATATGAAGGTATAGGGATACGCATGTACCACATATGAAGGTATAGGGATACGCATGTACCACATATGAAGGTATAGGGATACGTATGTACCACATATGAAGGTATAGGGATACGCATGTACCACATATGAAGGTATAGGGATACGCATGTACCACATATGAAGGTATAGGGATACGCATGTACCACATATGAAGGTATAGGGATACGCATGTACCACATATGAAGGTATAGGGATACGTATGTACCACATATGAAGGTATAGGGATACGCATGTACGACATATGAAGGTATAGGGATACGCATGTACCACATATGAAGGTATAGGGATACGCATGTACCACATATGAAGGTATAGGGATACGCATGTACCACATATGAAGGTATAGGGATACGTATGTACCACATATGAAGGTATAGGGATACGTATGTACGACATATGAAGGTATAGGGATACGCATGTACCACATATGAAGGTATAGGGATACGTATGTACCACATATGTTGAAGGTATAGGGATACGCATGTACCACATATGTTAAGGTATAGGGATACGCATGTACCACATATGTTGAAGGTATAGGGATACGTATGTACGACATATGTTGAAGGTATAGGGATACGTATGTACCACATATGAAGGTATAGGGATACGTATGTACGACATATGAAGGTATAGGGATACGCATGTACCACATATGAAGGTATAGGGATACGTATGTACCACATATGAAGGTATAGGTATACGCATGTACCACATATGTTGAAGGTATAGGGATACGTATGTACGACATATGTTGAAGGTATAGGGATACGTATGTACCACATATGAAGGTATAGGGATACGTATGTACGACATATGAAGGTATAGGGATACGCATGTACCACATATGAAGGTATAGGGATACGTATGTACCACATAAGGTATAGGGATACGTATGTACCACATATGAAGGTATAGGGATACGTATGTACGACATATGAAGGTATAGGGATACGCATGTACCACATATGAAGGTATAGGGATACGCATGTACGACATATGAAGGTATAGGGATACGTATGTACCACATATGAAGGTATAGGGATACGCATGTACCACATATGAAGGTATAGGGATACGTATGTACCACATATGTTGTTCACGTATCGCATAATTATGTTGTTTTTCGTGATACACACGTGATTACATCCTGTTTAAAAAAAATTACACCCTGTTTAAAAAATACACTCTGTCACTATCGGAGTAAGTCCATAATTACGCTGATAGTGACGAGACGTCATTTGTTGTTGGATATGGCCTACTATTGTTGTATATATACATGTAGTGTCAAGCCTATGGTTTATCATAATGTTCATAAAAATAGCAAAATTGCTAAATGAACCCAAAATCATTGCCCATGGTCGAAGGTTATAAAACTGTTCTTAAACCTCAAACTCAAGCTCAAATGATACGATTGGTTGACTCTGATATTTACACTTAACTGAACCAATCAGAAGCGTCTGTGTAGTATTACAACGCCACCTCTACACAGCAGATGGTGATTGAGCTTATTTACCTTTACCCTCGCTGCCGGCGAACCATGAACACAACAAATGATGCATATTAGTTGTAACGGATCTGTAGTCCAGTGGTTAATGTTGGACTGGTAATCCAGGGATTGCAGGTTCGATCACCCGTCTGACCCTAATAATATTAACAGTCTTTCAATTGGGACTTTAAACCGAGGTTCCGTGTCAGTGCTTTATACCGTTCACGTAAAAGTACCAATGTAGATTCTGAAATGGGTCTCTGTCTGCATCATTGCACTAACGTCCAAGTCGTGATAGCGCAGTGGATGCGCGCTCGCGTCAGGTGCGAAAGGTCCGGAGTTCGAGCCCCGCTGGAGCCGTTAACGATAAAATTGTTGTATATATTTACATCATATATATTTGTATATATGTATTTGACGATGTACCATGTACAAGTCTTAATACAATTTCTGTTCTGTTCTGTTCTATGGGCTGATTTTAACACTACTATTAATTATTTACCTATACTTAAATTGAGAGTACGTGATCAGTTTATCTAAAGATGGCGGGAGTCTATTGAAAATATGCCCACACTTGAGCAATATTACGTTTTAAATCTGATTTTGAATTAGAAAACTACTTACATAAATTTAAAAACAACTCGCATCAGGTTATGCTGTCTAGACTGAGGCTGGGTAGTCATGCTTTGACTATTGAAACTGGTCGCTACAATGCTATTGATCGTGTTAATAGACTATGTAAATGTTGCAATAATAACGCTATTGAATCAGAATACGATTTTATCTTGATATGTCCAATGAATAATGAAATAAGATTAAAATTTTAAATATGTTACTCTTATGAAAAGTAAGAATAGTAAAATATTAATAAATACTGCTAAATATATTAAGAATGCCCTTAAGCTAAGAACACAGAACAGAACAGAACATATATTTTATTTGACTTAAGCATTGTATAGCTCATCATCATAACAATATATAATACAATTGCATGCAATGAAAAAAGAATAGAACATTGTCATAAATAATAAATGTGTAGAGTGTTCAAATGATGGTCATGTAGATTAATCAATTAGACAAAATATTTGTAAAGTGAGAGTGTTATTTAGAGATACCAGATTAATTCAGCATCTCTATATGAAGCTAATTTTAAGTAGAGCAGATTTCATCTAAATAGAGTTGTATTATACATAATATGGTTTTCTTGTTACAGCATGACAGGTAATACACTGTTTATAGTAAAATGTACATGTGGGAATATATATTTCAGACATTACAGCAAGCATGATATTTAAATATCTGGAAATATAAGCAACTATTTTGAAACTTTAAAATTTACAGACATACATATTGTGCAGTGTATTTGTTCTGCTATATGATATAGGTGTTAAATAAACACAAAGATTTATATTATTATAAATAACAGTATATCAGTCATGTACCTTGAAAATGTTGGGTGCTTAGTATATGTTTAATGTGTGGTAGCTTAAAACCTTTTATCGGTCGGTCGGTCGGTCGGTCGGTCGGTCGGTCGGTCGGTCGGTCGGTCGGTCGGTCGGTCGGTCGGTCGGGTCGGTCGGTCGGTCGGTCGGTCGGTCGGTCGGTCGGTCGGTCGGTCGGTCGGTCGGTCGGTCGGTCGGTCGGTCGGTCGGTCGGTCGGTCGGTCGGTCGGTCGGTCGGTCGGTCGGTCGGTCGGTCGGTCGGTCGGTCGGTCGGTCGGTCGGTCGGTCGGTCGGTCGGTCGGTCGGTCGGTCGGTCGGTCGGTCGGTCGGTCGGTCGGTCGGTCGGTCGGTCGGTCGGTCGGTCGGTCGGTCGGTCGGTCGGTCGGTCGGTCGGTCGGTCGGTCGGTCGGTCGGTCGGTCGGTCGGTCGGTCGGTCGGTCGGTCGGTCGGTCGGTCGGTCGGTCGGTCGGTCGGTCGGTCGGTCGGTCGGTCGGTCGGTCGGTCGGTCGGTCGGTCGGTCGGTCGGTCGGTCGGTCGGTCGGTCGGTCGGTCGGTCGCCCCCCCCCGGTCGGTCGGTCGGTCGGTCGGTCGGTCGGTCGGTCGGTCGGTCGGTCGGTCGGTCGGTCGGTCGGTCGGTCGGTCGGTCGGTCGGTCGGTCGGTCGGTCGGTCGGTCGGTCGGTCGGTCGGTCGGTCGGTCGGTCGGTCGGTCGGTCGGTCGGTCGGTCGGTCGGTCGGTCGGTCGGTCGGTCGGTCGGTCGGTCGGTCGGTCGGTCGGTCCATGTCCAGCTACAATAGCAATTCCAATGTAAAACTTGCTAAAAGTTATGCAAATAGCCGGTATTTAAATGTTGCACATTTGGACCGACTTTGTCGATCCCTCGTCTGACCATAATAAAATTAACAGTCTTTCAACTGGGACTGTAAACCGAGGTCTCGTGTCAATGTTTGTCAATGTTTGACACCGTGCACGTAAACGACCCAGAGGAGAGTCTGGACTGGGTCTTTGTCTGTATTATTGCACTATCCTACACACATCTAAAATGACTGATCTCTTCTGGAGGCGTCGCTCATATGGGCAACCGGTAGTGTTGATAAATGAACGTAAAACGCACGCACACACCGACGTTGTAAATATGTACTTGTTGTGACGTCATAGCAAAGTATTTCTTGTGACGTCATAGTCGCTCGTACTCCATTCATACAATAATATACATGTAGATCGCACACTGTTGTTTATGATACATTTACACGTTTTTTGCTATAACATAGATTTACGAAGTTTTAAAAGCTAAGTAACTAATACGAGTAAAATTACAGACTACTTTTTGCTGCGTTTACCTTTCCTTTTCAACCGACAGATTAGAGCACTTCCTTGATAATAATTGAAGCACAGTCACTAAACATTTGCAATTCAGTGCATTTAAGTTTTTTTTTACAATTATGTCATACATAGGATCCTATATTCGTGTTCGTTTGTTGTCAATAACATATTACGGTTCATTTAATATCCTATACTTATTTCTACTTTCAACATTATTAAGCCCAAAGATATGAACCTGGTTATTGTTTTTTTTTACTGTGTGTCTGATTCAGGCTAACATAAAAAAATTGTTGATGGATTTTGATGAAATATTGTGAATATATAAAGGGTAGGTTTAGGAGGAAGTGATTAGATTTTGATGACATATTGTGAATATATAACGGGTTGGTTTAGGAGGAAGTGATTATATTTTGATGACATATTGTGAATATATAACGGGTTGGTTTAGGAGGAAGTGATTAGATTTTGATGACATATTGTGAATATATAACGGGTTGGTTTAGGAGGAAGTGATTAGATTTTGATGAAATATTGTGAATATATAAAGGGTTGTTTAGGAGGAAGTGATTAGATTTTGATGAAATATTGTGAATATATAAAGGGTTGGTTTAGGAGGAAGTGATTAGATTTTGATGACATATTGTGAATATATAACGGGTTGGTTTAGGAGGAAGTGATTAGATTTTGATGAAATATTGAGAATATATAAAGGGTAGGCAATAATAGTTGGGATCTCGCTATATCACATAAACACTTGGCGCGACTATGTAACCCTATAAAGAATGATTTTATCCTGGCTCAGAGTTACACGTGATACAGTTGGTTTAAACATATTTATTTACAGGTACAACACACAATACATATACAATTATAGGGT
>CM026392.1:50723620-50772230 GCA_014843695.1 Archivesica marissinica | reverse complement strand
CACACTTAGTATCAGTGACGACAAGGAACACACCTAGTATCAGTGATGGCAAGGAACACACTTAGTATCAGTGATGGCAAGGAACACAATTAATATCAGGGATGACAAGGAACACACTTAGTATCAGTGATGACAAGGAACACACTTTGTATCAGTGATGACAAGGAACACAGGCTAGGAACACACTTAGTCTCAGTGATGGCAAGGAACACACATAGTATCAGTGACGGCTAGGAACACACTTAGTATCAGTGACGGCAAGGAACACACTTAGTATCAGTGACGGCAAGGAACACACTTAGTATCAGTGACGGCTAGGAACACACTTAGTATCAGTGACGACAAGGAACACACTTAGTCTCAGTGATGGCTAGGAACACACTTAGTATCAGTAAAGGCTACGAACACACTTAGTATCAGTGATGACAAGGAACACACTTAGTATCAGTGACGGCAAGGAACACATTTAGTATCAGTGACGGCTAGGAACACATTATCAGTGACGGCTAGGAACACACTTAGTATCAGTGATGGCAAGGAACACACTTAGTATCAGTGACGGCTAGGAACACACTTAGTCTCAGTGACGGCTAGGAACACACTTAGTATCAGTGATGACTAGGAACACACCTAGTATCAGTGATGGCTATGAACACACTTAGTATCAGTGATGACTAGGAACACACTTAGTATCAGTGATGACAAGGAACACACTTAGTATCAGTGACAGCAAGGAACACTCTTAGTATCAGTGACGGCTAGGAACACAGTATCAGTGACGGCTAGGAACACACTTAGTATCAGTGACGGCAAGGAACACACTTAGAATCAGTAATGGCAACGAACACACTTAGTATCAGTGATGGCCAGGAACACACTTAGTATCAGTGACGGCTAGGAACACACTTAGTCTCAGTGATGGCTAGGAACACACTTAGTATCAGTGATGACAAGGAACACACTTAATATCAGTGATAACAAGGAACACACTTAGTATCAGTGACGGCTAGGAACACACTTAGTCTGAGTGACGGCTAGGAACACACTTAGTATCAGTGATGACAAGGAACACACTTAGTATCAATGACGGCAAGGAACACACTTAGTATCAGTGATGGCAAGGAACACACTTAGTATCAGTGATGGCAAGGAACACACTTAGTATCAGTGATGGCAAGGAACACACTTAGTCTCAGTGACGACAAGGAACACACTTAGTATCAGTGACGGCAAGGAACACACTTAGTATCAGTGACGGCAAGAAACACACTTAGTATCAGTGATGGCTAGGAACACAGTATCAGTGACAACAAGGAACACACTTAGTATCAGTGACGGCTAGGAACACATTTAGTATCAGTGACGACAAGGAACACACTTAGTATCAGTGATGGCAAGGAACACACTTAGTCTCAGTGACGACAAGGAACACACTTAGTATCAGTGACGACAAGGAACACACTTAGTATCAGTGATGGCTAGGAAAACACTTAGTATCAGTGACGACAAGGAACACACTTAGTATCAGTGATGACAAGGAACACACTTAGTATCAGTGATTACAAGGAACACACTTAGTATCAGTGATGACAAGGAACACACTTAGTATCAGTGATGACAAGGAACACACTTAGTATCAGTGAGGACAAGGAACACACTTAGTATCAGTGACAGCTAGGAACACACTTAGTATCAGTGACGACAAGGAACACACTTAGTATCAGTGACGGCTAGGAACACACTTAGTATCAGTGACGGCAAGGAACACACTTAGTATCAGTGATGGCAAGGAACACACTTAGTATCAGTGATGGCCAGGAACACACTTAGTATCAGTGATGGCAAGGAACACACTTAGTATCAGTGATGGCAAGGAACACACTTAGTATCAGTGATGGCTAGGAACACACTTAGTATCAGTGACGGCAAGGAACACACTTAGTATCAGTGACAGCAAGGACCACACTTAGTATCAGTGATGGCAAGGAACACACTTAGTATCAGTGATGGCAAGGACCACACTTAGTATCAGTGATGACAAGGAACACACTTAATATCAGTGATGACAAGGAACACACTTAGTATAAGTGATGACAAGGAACACACACTTAGTATCAGTGATGACAAGTAAAACACTTAGTATCAGTGATGACAAGGAACACACTTAGTATCAGTGATGAAAAGGAACACACTTAGTATCAGTGATGGCAAGGAACAAACTTAGTATCAGTGACGGCTAGGAACACAGTATCAGTGATGGCTAGGAACACACTTAGTATCAGTGATGGCAAGGAACACACTTAGTATCAGTGATGGCAAGGAACACACTTAGTATCAGTGACGGCTAGGAACACAGTATCAGTGACGGCTAGGAACATACTTAGTATCAGTGACGGCAAGGAACACACTTAGTATCAGTGATGGCAAGGAACACACTTAGTATCAGTGATGGCTAGGAACACACTTAGTATCAGTGACAACAAGGAACACACTTAGTCTCAGTGATGGCTAGGAACACACTTAGTATCAGTGATGGCTACGAACACACTTAGTATCAGTGATGACAAGGAACACACTTAGTATCAGTGATGACAAGGAACACACTTAATATCAGTGATGACAAGGAATAAACTTAGTATCAGTGACAGCAAGGAACACACTTAGTATCAGTGATGACAAGGAACACACTTAGTATCAGTGATGGCTAGGAACACACTTAGTATCAGTGACAACAAGGAACACACTTAGTCTCAGTGATGGCTAGGAACACACTTAGTATCAGTGATGGCTACGAACACACTTAGTATCAGTGATGACAAGGAACACACTTAGTATCAGTGATGACAAGGAACACACTTAATATCAGTGATGACAAGGAATAAACTTAGTATCAGTGACAGCAAGGAACAAACTTAGTATCAGTGATGGCTAGGAACACAGTATCAGTGACGGCTATGAACACACTTAGTATCAGTGACGGCAAGGAACACACTTAGTATCAGTGACGGCTAGGAACACACTTAGTCTCAGTGATGGCTAGGAACACACTTAGTATCAGTGATGACAAGGAACACACTTAATATCAGTGATGACAAGGAACACACTTAGTATCAGTGATGACAAGGAACACACTTAGTATCAGTGATGGCTACGAACACACTTAGTATCAGTGATGACAAGGAACACACTTAGTATCAGTGACGGCAAGGAACACACTTAGTATCAGTGACGGCTAGGAACACACTTAGTATCAGTGATGGCTAGGAACACACTTAGTATCAGTGATGGCAAGGAACACACTTAGTATCAGTGATGACAAGGAACACACTTAGTATCAGTGATGGCAAGGAACACACTTAGTATCAGTGACGGCAAGGAACACACTTAGTATCAGTGATGGCAAGGAACACACTTAGTATCAGTGACGGCTAGGAACACACTTAGTATCAGTGATGGCTAGGAACACACTTAGTATCAGTGATGGCAAGGAACACACTTAGTATCAGTGATGGCAAGGAACACACTTAGTATCAGTGACGGCAAGGAACACACTTAGTATCAGTGATGCAAGGAACACACTTAGTATCAGTGACGGCAAGGAACACACTTAGTATCAGTGATGGCAAGGAACACACTTAGTATCAGTGACGGCAAGGAACACACTTAGTATCAGTGATGGCAAGGAAACAGCTAGGAACACACTTAGTATCAGTGATGGCAAGGAACACACTTAGTATCAGTGATGGCAAGGAACACACTTAGTATCAGTGACGACAAGGAACACACTTAGTATCAGTGACGGCTAGGAACACACTTAGTATCAGTGACGACAAGGAACACACTTAGTATCAGTGACGACTAGGAACACACTTAGTATCAGTGATGGCAAGGAACACACTTAGTATCAGTGATGGCAAGGAACACACTTAGTATCAGTGACGACAAGGAACACACTTAGTATCAGTGACGACAAGGAACACACTTAGTATCAGTGATGGCTAGGAACACACTTAGTATCAGTGATGGCAAGGAACACACTTAGTATCAGTGATGACAAGGAACACACTTAGTATCAGTGACGTCAAGGAACACAGTATCAGTGACGGCTAGGAACACACTTAGTATCAGTGACGGCTAGGAACACACTTAGTATCAGTGATGGCAAGGAACACACTTAGTATCAGTGATGACAAGGAACACACTTAGTATCAGTGATGACAAGGAACACACTTAGTATCAGTGATGACAAGGAACACACACTTAGTATCAGTGATGGCAAGGAACACACTTAGTATCAGTGATGGCAAGGAACACACTTAGTATCAGTGATGACAAGGAACACACTTAGTATCAGTGATGGCAAGGAACACACTTAGTATCAGTGATGGCTAGGAACACACTTAGTATCAGTGACAACAAGGAACACACTTAGTCTCAGTGATGGCTAGGAACACACTTAGTATCAGTGATGGCTACGAACACACTTAGTATCAGTGATGACAAGGAACACACTTAGTATCAGTGATGACAAGGAACACACTTAATATCAGTGATGACAAGGAATAAACTTAGTATCAGTGACAGCAAGGAACAAACTTAGTATCAGTGATGGCTAGGAACACAGTATCAGTGACAGTTATGAACACACTTAGTATCAGTGACGGCAAGGAACACACTTAGTATCAGTGACGGCTAGGAACACACTTAGTCTCAGTGACGGCTAGGAACACACTTAGTATCAGTGATGACAAGGAACACACTTAATATCAGTGATGACAAGGAACACACTTAGTATCAGTGATGACAAGGAACACACTTAGTATCAGTGATGGCTACGAACACACTTAGTATCAGTGATGACAAGGAACACACTTAGTATCAGTGACGGCAAGGAACACACTTAGTATCAGTGACGGCTAGGAACACACTTAGTATCAGTGATGGCTACGAACACACTTAGTATCAGTGATGACAAGGAACACACTTAGTATCAGTGATGACAAGGAACACACTTAGTATCAGTGATGACAAGGAACACACTTAGTATCAGTGACGGCAAGGAACACACTTAGTATCAGTGACGGCTAGGAACACAGTATCAGTGACGGCTAGGAACACACTTAGTCTCAGTGACGGCTAGGAACACACTTAGTATCAGTGATGACAAGGAACACACTTAGTATCAGTTATGGCAAGGAACACACTTAGTATCAGTGATGACAAGGAACACACTTAGTATCTGTGATGTCTAGGAACACACTTAGTCTCAGTGATGGCAAGGAACACACTTAGTATCAGTGACGACAAGGAACACACTTAGTATCAGTGACGGCAAGGAACACACTTAGTATCAGTGACGGCTAGGAACACAGTATCAGTGATGGCTAGGAACACACTTAGTATCAGTGACGGCAAGGAACACACTTAGCATCAGTGATGGCCAGGAACACAGGCTAGGAGCACACTTAGTCTCAGTGATGGCAAGGAACACACTTAGTATCAGTGATGGCAAGGAACACACTTAGTCTCAGTGACGACAAGGAACACACTTAGTATCAGTGACGGCTAGGAACACACTTAGTATCAGTGACTACAAGGAACATACTTAGTCTCAGTGATGGCTAGGAACACACTTAGTCTCAGTGACGACTAGGAACACACTTAGTATCAGTGATGGCAAGGAACACACTTAGTATCAGTGATGGCAAGGAACACACTTAGTCTCAGTGACGACAAGGAACACACTTAGTATCAGTGACGACAAGGATCACACTTAGTATCAGTGACGGCTAGGAACACACTTAGTATCAGTGATGGCAAGGAACACACTTAGTATCAGTGATGACAAGGAACACACTTAGTATCAGTGACGTCTAGGAACACAGTATCAGTGACGGCTAGGAACACACATAGTATCAGTGACGGCTAGGAACACACATAGTATCAGTGATGACAAGGAACACACTTAGTATCAGTGATGACAAGGAACACACTTAGTATCAGTGATGACAAGGAACACACTTAGTATAAGTGATGACAAGGAACACACACTTAGTATCAGTGATGACAAGTAAAACACTTAGTATCAGTGATGACAAGGAACACACTTAGTATCAGTGATGAAAAGGAACACACTTAGTATCAGTGATGGCAAGGAACACACTTAGTATCAGTGACAGCAAGGAACACACTTAGTATCAGTGATGACAAGGAACACACTTAGTATCAGTGATGACAAGGAACACACTTAGTATCAGTGAGGACAAGGAACACACTTAGTATCAGTGACAGCTAGGAACACACTTAGTATCAGTGACGACAAGGAACACACTTAGTATCAGTGACGGCTAGGAACACACTTAGTATCAGTGACGACAAGGAACACACTTAGTATCAGTGACGGCAAGGAACACACTTAGTATCAGTAATGGCAAGGAACACACTTAGTATCAGTGATGGCCAGGAACACACTTAGTATCAGTGACGGCAAGGAACACACTTAGTATCAGTGATGGCTAGGAACACACTTAGTATCAGTGATGGCAAGGAACACACTTAGTATCAGTGACAGCAAGGACCACACTTAGTATCAGTGATGACAAGGAACACACGTAATATCAGTGATGGCAAGGACCACACTTAGTATCAGTGACGACAAGGAACACACTTAGTATCAGTGATGGCTAGGAACACACTTAGCATCAGTGATGGACAGGAACACAGGCTAGGAACACACTTAGTCTCAGTGATGGCAAGGAACAGACTTAGTATCAGTGATGGCAAGGAACACACTTAGTCTCAGTGACGACAAGGAAAGGAACACACTTAGTATCAGTGACGACAAGGAACACACTTAGTATCAGTGATGGCAAGGAACACACTTAGTATCAGTGACGGCTAGGAACACAGTATCAGTGATGGCTATGAACACACTTAGTATCAGTGACGGCAAGGAACACACTTAGCATCAGTGATGGCCAGGAACACAGGCTAGGAGCACACTTAGTCTCAGTGATGGCAAGGAACAGACTTAGTATCAGTGATGGCAAGGAACACACTTAGTCTCAGTGACGACAAGGAACACACTTAGTATCAGTGACGACAAGGAACACACTTAGTATCAGTGACGGCTAGGAACACACTTAGTATCAGTGACTACAAGGGACATACTTAGTCTCAGTGATGGCTAGGAACACACTTAGTCTCAGTGATGACTAGGAACACACTTAGTATCAGTGACGACAAGGAACACACTTAGTATCAGTGATGGCAAGGAACACACTTAGTATCAGTGATGGCAAGGAACACACTTAGTCTCAGTGACGACAAGGAACACACTTAGTATCAGTGACGACAAGGATCACACTTAGTATCAGTGATGGCTAGGAACACACTTAGTATCAGTGACGACAAGGAACACACTTAGTATCAGTGATGGCAAGGAACACACTTAGTATCAGTGATGACAAGGAACACACTTAGTATCAGTGACGTCTAGGAACACAGTATCAGTGACGGCTAGGAACACACATAGTATCAGTGACGGCTAGGAACACACAGTATCAGTGATGACAAGGAACACACTTAGTATCAGTGATGACAAGGAACACACTTAATATCAGTGATGACAAGGAACACACTTAGTATAAGTGATGACAAGGAACACACACTTAGTATCAGTGATGACAAGTAAAACACTTAGTATCAGTGATGACAAGGAACACACTTAGTATCAGTGATGAAAAGGAACACACTTAGTATCAGTGATGGCAAGGAACAAACTTAGTATCAGTGATGGCTAGGAACACAGTATTAGTGATGGCTAGGAACACACTTAGTATCAGTGACAGCAAGGAACACACTTAATATCAGTGATGGCAAGGAACACACTTGGTATCAGTGACGGCTAGGAACACACTTAGTATCAGTGATGGCAAGGAACACACTTAGTATCAGTGATGGCTAGGAACACACTTAGTATCAGTGACAACAAGGAACACACTTAGTCTCAGTGATGGCTAGGAACACACTTAGTATCAGTGATGGCTACAAACACACTTAGTATCAGTGATGACAAGGAACACACTTAGTATCAGTGATGACAAGGAACACACTTAGTATCAGTGATGACAAGGAATAAACTTAGTATCAGTGACAGCAAGGAACAAACTTAGTATCAGTGACGGCTAGGAACACAGTATCAGTGACGGCTATGAACACACTTAGTATCAGTGACGGCTAGGAACACACTTAGTCTCAGTGACGGCTAGGAACACACTTAGTATCAATGATGACAAGGAACACACTTAGTATCAGTTATGGCAAGGAACACACTTAGTATCAGTGATGACAAGGAACACACTTAGTATCTGTGACGTCTAGGAACACACTTAGTCTCAGTGATGGCAAGGAACACACTTAGTATCAGTGATGGCTAGGAACACACTTAGTATCAGTGACGGCTAGGATCACACTTAGTATCAGTGACGACAAGGAACACACTTAGTATCAATGATGACAAGGATCACACTTAGAATCAGTGATGACAAGGAACACACTTAATATCAGTGATGACAAGGAACACACTTAGTATCAGTGATGACAAGGAACACACTTAGTATCAGTGATGGCTACGAACACACTTAGTATCAGTGATGACAAGGAACACACTTAGTATCAGTGATGGCAAGGAACACACTTAGCATCAGTGATGGCTACGAACACACTTAGTATCAGTGATGACAAGGAACACACTTAGTATCAGTGACGGCTAGGAACACAGTATCAGTGACGGCTAGGAACACACTTAGTATCAGTGATGGCAAGGAACACACTTAGTATCAGTGACGGCTAGGAACACACTTAGTCTCAGTGACGGCTAGGAACACAATTAGTATCAGTGACGACAAGGAACACACTTAGTATCAAGTGATGGCTAGGAACACACTTAGTATCAGTGACGACAAGGAACACACTTAGTATCAGTGATGGCAAGGAACACACTTAGTATCAGTGATGGCAAGGAACACACTTAGTATCAGTGACAACAAGGAACACACTTAGTATCAGTGATGGCTAGGAACATACTTAGTATCAGTGACAACAAGGAACACACTTAGTATCAGTGATGGCAAGGAACACACTTAGTATCAGTGACGGCCAGGAACACACTTAGTATCAGTGATGGCTAGGAACACACTTAGTATCAGTGATGACAAGGAACACACTTAGTATCAGTGATGGCAAGGAACACACTTAGTATCAGTGATGGCTAGGAACACACTTAGTATCAGTGATGGCAAGGAACACACTTAGTATCAGTGATGACAAGGAACACACTTTGTATCAGTGATGACAAGGAACACAGGCTAGGAACACACTTAGTCTCAGTGATGGCAAGGAACAGACCTAGTATCAGTGATGGCAAGGAACACACTTAGTCTCAGTGACGACAAGGAACACACTTAGTATCAGTGATGACAAGGAACACACTTAGTATCAGTGACGGCAAGGAACACACATAGTATCAGTGACGGCTAGGAACACAGTATCAGTGACGGCTAGGAACACACTTAGTATCAGTGACGGCAAGGAACACACTTAGTATCAGTGACGGCAAGGAACACACTTAGTATCAGTGACGGCTAGGAACACACTTAGTATCAGTGACGACAAGGAACACACTTAGTCTCAGTGATGGCTAGGAACACACTTAGTATCAGTGATGACAAGGAACACACTTAGTATCAGTGACGGCAAGGAACACATTTAGTATCAGTGACGGCTAGGAACACATTATCAGTGACGGCTAGGAACACACTTAGTATCAGTGATGGCAAGGAACACACTTAGTATCAGTGACGGCTAGGAACACACTTAGTCTCAGTGATGGCTAGGAACACACTTAGTATCAGTGATGACTAGGAACACACCTAGTATCAGTGATGGCTATGAACACACTTAGTATCAGTGATGACTAGGAACACACTTAGTATCAGTGATGACAAGGAACACACTTAGTATCAGTGACGGCAAGGAACACACTTAGTCTCAGTGACGGCAAGGAACACACTTAGTCTCAGTGAGAGCTAGGAACACACTTAGTATCAGTGATGGCTAGGAACACACTTAGTATCAGTAACGGCTAGGAACACACTTAGTATCAGTGATGGCTAGGAACAAACTTAGTCTCAGTGATGGCTAGGATCACATTTAGTCTCAGTGATGGCCAGGAACACACTTAGTATCAGTGATGGCTAGGAACACACTTAGTCTCAGTGACGACAAGGATCACACCTAGTCTCAGGGACGGCTAGGGACACACTTAGTATCAGTGACGGCAAGGATCACACTTAGTCTCAATGACAGCAAGGATCACACTTAGTATCAGTGACGGCAAGGAACACACTTAGTATCAGTGACGGCAAGGATCACACTTAGTATCAGTGATGGCAAGGAACACACTTAGTATCAGTGACGGCAAGGAACACACTTAGTATCAGTGATGGCAAGGAACACACTTAGTATCAGTGATGGCAATGAACACACTTAGTATCAGTGATGGCAAGGAACACACTTAGCAGGGCGTTCATTTGACCCGAGCTCCCGGGTTTTGACGCACGAAAATTGATAAAGACTCTTTTTGACTCTTGGTGAAAATGCCCTGAGAGTCAACTTGACCCGGGGCGTTGATCGGCCATGCGTCATCAAATATTTTCTCAGCGGAGTAATTATCAAAATATGTCTGTCTACGAGGTCGAAGACCGTAATCGTTCATATATAAAACGCAGTTATTTTCATCAAAAGTCTGCTGCATTTCGTTATGAATACGATCGTGATTTAGGAGGGACTCACAATCGGACAAATATTTAATGGCGTCTAGGCAAACTTTACGTAAAATCTTTATCTCAACCAGCCGATCAGAATATAGTATCAACCACGCATAAAGCGCCTTCATCACTTGCGCCGCCCAGGGTTATGTTCAAAACGCGTGGTTGATGTCATTATTCATTTTAGTGGTTGAGAAAAACGGCTTACCCAAACTTTAGTATCAAAGGGAAATAAATCTTTAATAACGTTTCTCTAATACCTGTACGGCTCGGTATTTTTCCGGTAAAAATTAGTTTTTATCAAAAGACAATTATTATTGATTGTCACAATAAACACCTTTAGCAAGTTTTGCAAACAACCAATTACCGTTTGTGTTGATTGCCATCATGTTTGCTAATCATGAGAACTGAGAAGTTTAAGTAGGTGTTGACATTATGTGTATTGTCAATGTACAATCGGCATAGATAAAACGGTGTTTTTGTAACACGTGTATTGTCAATAATAAGTTGTCTGCTATTTGAGAAGCTTATAGTGGGCCACTGATATAGAAATTATACGCCGGAATCGTTTGATGATGACTTTTGCTATTGTTTGTTACAGATTTCTATGGGGTATTCATTGTGTGCACCACCCATTAATCATTTCATTGTTTCTACATTATTCCTTCATTTTCTGGAGAATATTCCTAAATCATTCTTAGTTATATTTTCAATCAGATCGGAGATAAAAAATTAAAGAGTATCAGTTTTAGAAATTAAATCTTAAATATGGTTCAGAAAAGCCTTAGTCACTTCGGAATTGGCACACCCAGCAAACGTAAGCTGAGTGATAGTGTTAGTGAACCTGGGACACCTAAACGCCATAAAGTAGACTGTGACACTCGTAAGTCTAAAGTAAAAAGAAAATTCAGGTCTGAGTGGCTTAATGAATTTGAGTGGCTGGAAATGAAACAAACTGATGATCAGATTCTGTTGTATTGTACTTGGTGTAGAGATGCTAAAAAGAAAAATCCCTTCGCTAACAGTGGTAGCACGAACCTACAAAAATTATATGTACGTAAAGTACCAACATGCATATATTTGACTCTTGAAAATTCCTGTTTGACTCTTGAGATTTTGACCTCAAGGGTCATTGACTCTTGAGTTTTAAAGTCTAGTGAACGCCCTGCACTTAGTCTCAGTGACGGCAAGGAACACAGTATCAGTGATGGCAAGGATCACACTTAGTCTCAGTGATGGCCAGGAACACACTTAGTATCAGTGACGGCAAGGAACACACTTAGTATCAGTGACGGCAAGGAACACACTTAGTATCAGTGATGGCAAGGAACACACTTAGTATCAGTGATGGCAAGGAACACACTTAGTATCAGTGACGGCAAGGAACACACTTAGTATCAGTGACGACAAGGAATACACTTAGTATAAGTGATGGCAAGGATCACACTTAGTATCAGTGATGGCAAGGAACACACTTAGTATAAGTGATGGCAAGGATCACACTTAGTATCAGTGATGGCAAGGAACACACTTAGTCTCAGTGACGGCAAGGATCACACTTAGTATCAGTGACGACAAGGAATACACTTAGTCTCAGTGACGGCAAGGATCACATTTAGTATCAGTGACGACAAGGAACACACTTAGTATCAGTGACAGCAAGGAACACACTTAGTATCAGTGATGGCTAGGAACATACTTAGCATCAGTGATGGCCAGGAACACAGGCTAGGAACACACTTAGTATCAGTGATGGCTAGGAACACACTTAGTATCAGTGATGGCAAGGAACACACTTAGTATCAGTGACGGCTAGGAACACACTTAGTATCAGTGACGGCAAGGAACACACTTAGTCTCAGTGACGGCAACGAACACACTTAGTCTCAGTGACAGCTAGGAACACACTTAGTATCAGTGATGGCTAGGAACATACTTAGTATCAGTAACGGCTAGGAACACACTTAGTATCAGTGATGGCTAGGAACAAACTTAGTCTCAGTGATGGCTAGGATCACATTTAGTCTCAGTGACGGCCAGGAACACACTTAGTCACAGTGATGGCTAGGAACACACTTAGTATCAGTGACGGCAAGGAACACACTTAGCATCAGTGACGACAAGGAACACAGTATCAGTGACGACAAGGAACACACTTAGTATCAGTGATGGCTAGGAACACAATTAGTATCAGTGGCGGCAAGGAACACACTTAGTATCAGTGACGGCTAGGAACACAGTATCAGTGACGGCTAGGAACACACTTAGTATCAGTGACGGCAAGGAACACACTTAGTATCAGTGACGGCTAGATACACACTTAGTCTCAGTGACGGCTAGGAACACACTTAGTATCAGTGACGGCATGGAACACACTTAGTATCAGTGATGGCAAGGATCACACTTTGTCTCAGTGACGACTAGGAACATACTTAGTATCAGTGATGACAAGGAACACACTTAGTATCAGTGATGGCAAGGATCACGCTTTGTCTCAGTGACGACTAGGAACATACTTAGTATCAGTGACGACAAGGAACACACTTAGTATCAGTGATGGCAAGGAACACACTTATTATCAGTGATGGCAAGGAACACACTTAGTATCAGTGATGGCAAGGAACACATTTAGTCTCAGTGACGACAAGGAACACACATAGTATCAGTGACGGCAAGGAACACACTTAGTATCAGTGACGGCAAGGAACACACTTAGTATCAGTGATGGCTAGGAACACAGTATCAGTGACGACAAGGAACACACTTAGTATCAGTGACGGCTAGGAACACACTTAGTATCAGTGACGACAAGGAACACACTTAGTATCAGTGATGGCAAGGAACACACTTAGTATCAGTGATACAAGGAACACACTTAGTATCAGTGATGTCTAGGAACACACTTAGTATCAGTTATGGCTAGGAACACACTTAGTATCAGTGATGAGAAAAACAGGAACACACTTAGTCTCAGTGAGGACAAGGAACACACTTAGTATCAATGACGGCAAGGAACACACTTAGTCTCAGTGACGGCAAGGATCACACTTAGTATCAGTGATGACAAGGAACACACTTAGTATCAGTGATGACAAGGAACACACTTAGTATCAGTGATGACAAGGAACACACTTAGTATCAGTGATGGCAAGGAACACACTTAGTATCAGTGATGACAAGGAACACACTTAGTATCAGTGATGACAAGGAACACACTTAGTATCAGTGACGGCAAGGAACACACTTAGTAACAGTGACGGCTAGGAACACAGTATCAGTGATGGCTAGGAACACACTTAGTATCAGTGACTGCAAGGAACACACTTAGTATCAGTGATGGCACGAACACACTTAGTCTCAGTGATGGCTAGGAACACACTTAGTATCAGTGACGACAAGGAACACACTTAGTATCAGTGACGGCAAGGAACACACTTAGTATCAGTAACAGCTAGGAACACACTTAGTATCAGTGACGAGAAGGATCACACTTAGTCTCAGTGATGGCTAGGAACACACTTAGTCTCAGTGACGGCAAGGAACACACTTAGTGTCAGTGATAGCAAGGAACACACTTAGTATCAGTGATGGCAAGGAACATACTTAGTATCAGTGATGGCAAGGAACACACTTAGTATCAGTGACGGCTAGGAACACACTTAGTATCAATGATGACAAGGAACACACTTAGTATCAGTGATGGCAAGGAACACACTTAGTATCAGTGATGGCAAGGAACACACTTAGTATCAGTGATGGCAAGGAACACACTTAGTATCAGTGATGGCAAGGAACACACTTAGTCTCAGTGACGACAAGGAACACACTTAGTATCAGTGACGGCAAGGAACACACTTAGTATCAGTGACGGCAAGAAACACACTTAGTATCAGTGATGGCTAGGAACACAGTATCAGTGACAACAAGGAACACACTTAGTATCAGTGACGGCTAGGAACACATTTAGTATCAGTGACGACAAGGAACACACTTAGTATCAGTGATGGCAAGGAACACACTTAGTCTCAGTGACGACAAGGAACACACTTAGTATCAGTGATGACAAGGAACACACTTAGTATCAGTGACGACAAGGAACACACTTAGTATCAGTGATGGCTAGGAACACACTTAGTATCAGTGACGCAGGAACACACTTAGTATCAGTGAGACAAGGAACACACTTAGTATCAGTGATGACAAGGAACACACTTAGTATCAGTGATTACAAGGAACACACTTAGTATCAGTGATGACAAGGAACACACTTAGTATCAGTGATGACAAGGAACACACTTAGTATCAGTGAGGACAAGGAACACACTTAGTATCAGTGACAGCTAGGAACACACTTAGTATCAGTGACGACAAGGAACACACTTAGTATCAGTGACGGCTAGGAACACACTTAGTATCAGTGACGGCAAGGAACACACTTAGTATCAGTGATGGCAAGGAACACACTTAGTATCAGTGATGGCCAGGAACACACTTAGTATCAGTGACGGCAAGGAACACACTTAGTATCAGTGATGGCAAGGAACACACTTAGTATCAGTGATGGCTAGGAACACACTTAGTATCAGTGACGGCAAGGAACACACTTAGTATCAGTGACAGCAAGGACCACACTTAGTATCAGTGATGGCAAGGAACACACTTAGTATCAGTGATGGCAAGGACCACACTTAGTATCAGTGATGACAAGGAACACACTTAATATCAGTGATGACAAGGAACACACTTAGTATAAGTGATGACAAGGAACACACACTTAGTATCAGTGATGACAAGTAAAACACTTAGTATCAGTGATGACAAGGAACACACTTAGTATCAGTGATGAAAAGGAACACACTTAGTATCAGTGATGGCAAGGAACACACTTAGTATCAGTGACGGCTAGGAACACAGTATCAGTGATGGCTAGGAACACACTTAGTATCAGTGATGGCAAGGAACACACTTAGTATCAGTGATGGCAAGGAACACACTTAGTATCAGTGACGGCTAGGAACACAGTATCAGTGACGGCTAGGAACATACTTAGTATCAGTGACGGCAAGGAACACACTTAGTATCAGTGATGGCAAGGAACACACTTAGTATCAGTGATGGCTAGGAACACACTTAGTATCAGTGACAACAAGGAACACACTTAGTCTCAGTGATGGCTAGGAACACACTTAGTATCAGTGATGGCTACGAACACACTTAGTATCAGTGATGACAAGGAACACACTTAGTATCAGTGACGGCAAGGAACACACTTAGTAACAGTGACGGCTAGGAACACAGTATCAGTGATGGCTAGGAACACACTTAGTATCAGTGACTGCAAGGAACACACTTAGTATCAGTGATGGCACGAACACACTTAGTCTCAGTGATGGCTAGGAACACACTTAGTATCAGTGACGACAAGGAACACACTTAGTATCAGTGACGGCAAGGAACACACTTAGTATCAGTAACAGCTAGGAACACACTTAGTATCAGTGACGAGAAGGATCACACTTAGTCTCAGTGATGGCTAGGAACACACTTAGTCTCAGTGACGGCAAGGAACACACTTAGTGTCAGTGATAGCAAGGAACACACTTAGTATCAGTGATGGCAAGGAACATACTTAGTATCAGTGATGGCAAGGAACACACTTAGTATCAGTGACGGCTAGGAACACACTTAGTATCAATGATGACAAGGAACACACTTAGTATCAGTGATGGCAAGGAACACACTTAGTATCAGTGATGGCAAGGAACACACTTAGTATCAGTGATGGCAAGGAACACACTTAGTATCAGTGATGGCAAGGAACACACTTAGTATCAGTGATCGCAAGGAACACACTTAGTCTCAGTGACGACAAGGAACACACTTAGTATCAGTGACGGCAAGGAACACACTTAGTATCAGTGACGGCAAGAAACACACTTAGTATCAGTGATGGCTAGGAACACAGTATCAGTGACAACAAGGAACACACTTAGTATCAGTGACGGCTAGGAACACATTTAGTATCAGTGACGACAAGGAACACACTTAGTATCAGTGATGGCAAGGAACACACTTAGTCTCAGTGACGACAAGGAACACACTTAGTATCAGTGACGACAAGGAACACACTTAGTATCAGTGATGGCTAGGAAAACACTTAGTATCAGTGACGACAAGGAACACACTTAGTATCAGTGATGACAAGGAACACACTTAGTATCAGTGATTACAAGGAACACACTTAGTATCAGTGATGACAAGGAACACACTTAGTATCAGTGATGACAAGGAACACACTTAGTATCAGTGAGGACAAGGAACACACTTAGTATCAGTGACAGCTAGGAACACACTTAGTATCAGTGACGACAAGGAACACACTTAGTATCAGTGACGGCTAGGAACACACTTAGTATCAGTGACGGCAAGGAACACACTTAGTATCAGTGATGGCAAGGAACACACTTAGTATCAGTGATGGCCAGGAACACACTTAGTATCAGTGACGGCAAGGAACACACTTAGTATCAGTGATGGCAAGGAACACACTTAGTATCAGTGATGGCTAGGAACACACTTAGTATCAGTGACGGCAAGGAACACACTTAGTATCAGTGACAGCAAGGACCACACTTAGTATCAGTGATGGCAAGGAACACACTTAGTATCAGTGATGGCAAGGACCACACTTAGTATCAGTGATGACAAGGAACACACTTAATATCAGTGATGACAAGGAACACACTTAGTATAAGTGATGACAAGGAACACACACTTAGTATCAGTGATGACAAGTAAAACACTTAGTATCAGTGATGACAAGGAACACACTTAGTATCAGTGATGAAAAGGAACACACTTAGTATCAGTGATGGCAAGGAACACACTTAGTATCAGTGACGGCTAGGAACACAGTATCAGTGATGGCTAGGAACACACTTAGTATCAGTGATGGCAAGGAACACACTTAGTATCAGTGATGGCAAGGAACACACTTAGTATCAGTGACGGCTAGGAACACAGTATCAGTGACGGCTAGGAACATACTTAGTATCAGTGACGGCAAGGAACACACTTAGTATCAGTGATGGCAAGGAACACACTTAGTATCAGTGATGGCTAGGAACACACTTAGTATCAGTGACGACAAGGAACACACTTAGTCTCAGTGATGGCTAGGAACACACTTAGTATCAGTGATGGCTACGAACACACTTAGTATCAGTGATGACAAGGAACACACTTAGTATCAGTGATGACAAGGAACACACTTAATATCAGTGATGACAAGGAATAAACTTAGTATCAGTGACAGCAAGGAACAAACTTAGTATCAGTGATGGCTAGGAACACAGTATCAGTGACAGTTATGAACACACTTAGTATCAGTGACGGCAAGGAACACACTTAGTATCAGTGACGGCTAGGAACACACTTAGTCTCAGTGACGGCTAGGAACACACTTAGTATCAGTGATGACAAGGAACACACTTAATATCAGTGATGACAAGGAACACACTTAGTATCAGTGATGACAAGGAACACACTTAGTATCAGTGATGGCTACGAACACACTTAGTATCAGTGATGACAAGGAACACACTTAGTATCAGTGACGGCAAGGAACACACTTAGTATCAGTGACGGCTAGGAACACACTTAGTATCAGTGATGACAAGGAACACACTTAGTATCAGTGACGGCAAGGAACACACTTAGTATCAGTGACGGCTAGGAACACAGTATCAGTGACGGCTAGGAACACACTTAGTCTCAGTGACGGCTAGGAACACACTTAGTATCAGTGATGACAAGGAACACACTTAGTATCAGCTATGGCAAGGAACACACTTAGTATCAGTGATGACAAGGAACACACTTAGTATCTGTGATGTCTAGGAACACACTTAGTCTCAGTGATGGCAAGGAACACACTTAGTATCAGTGACGACAAGGAACACACTTAGTATCAGTGACGGCAAGGAACACACTTAGTATCAGTGACGGCTAGGAACACAGTATCAGTGATGGCTAGGAACACACTTAGTATCAGTGACGGCAAGGAACACACTTAGCATCAGTGATGGCCAGGAACACAGGCTAGGAGCACACTTAGTCTCAGTGATGGCAAGGAACACACTTAGTATCAGTGATGGCAAGGAACACACTTAGTCTCAGTGACGACAAGGAACACACTTAGTATCAGTGACGGCTAGGAACACACTTAGTATCAGTGACTACAAGGAACATACTTAGTCTCAGTGACGACTAGGAACACACTTAGTATCAGTGATGGCAAGGAACACACTTAGTATCAGTGATGGCAAGGAACACACTTAGTCTCAGTGACGACAAGGAACACACTTAGTATCAGTGACGACAAGGATCACACTTAGTATCAGTGACGGCTAGGAACACACTTAGTATCAGTGATGGCAAGGAACACACTTAGTATCAGTGATGACAAGGAACACACTTAGTATCAGTGACGTCTAGGAACACAGTATCAGTGACGGCTAGGAACACACATAGTATCAGTGACGGCTAGGAACACACATAGTATCAGTGATGACAAGGAACACACTTAGTATCAGTGATGACAAGGAACACACTTAGTATCAGTGATGACAAGGAACACACTTAGTATAAGTGATGACAAGGAACACACACTTAGTATCAGTGATGACAAGTAAAACACTTAGTATCAGTGATGACAAGGAACACACTTAGTATCAGTGATGAAAAGGAACACACTTAGTATCAGTGATGGCAAGGAACACACTTAGTATCAGTGATGGCTAGGAACACACTTAGTATCAGTGACAACAAGGAACACACTTAGTCTCAGTGATGGCTAGGAACACACTTAGTATCAGTGATGGCTACGAACACACTTAGTATCAGTGATGACAAGGAACACACTTAGTATCAGTGATGACAAGGAACACACTTAATATCAGTGATGACAAGGAATAAACTTAGTATCAGTGACAGCAAGGAACAAACTTAGTATCAGTGATGGCTAGGAACACAGAATCAGTGACAGTTATGAACACACTTAGTATCAGTGACGGCAAGGAACACACTTAGTATCAGTGACGGCTAGGAACACACTTAGTCTCAGTGACGGCTAGGAACACACTTAGTATCAGTGATGACAAGGAACACACTTAATATCAGTGATGACAAGGAACACACTTAGTATCAGTGATGACAAGGAACACACTTAGTATCAGTGATGGCTACGAACACACTTAGTATCAGTGATGACAAGGAACACACTTAGTATCAGTGACGGCAAGGAACACACTTAGTATCAGTGACGGCTAGGAACACACTTAGTATCAGTGATGGCTACGAACACACTTAGTATCAGTGATGACAAGGAACACACTTAGTATCAGTGATGACAAGGAACACACTTAGTATCAGTGATGACAAGGAACACACTTAGTATCAGTGACGGCAAGGAACACACTTAGTATCAGTGACGGCTAGGAACACAGTATCAGTGACGGCTAGGAACACACTTAGTCTCAGTGACGGCTAGGAACACACTTAGTATCAGTGATGACAAGGAACACACTTAGTATCAGTTATGGCAAGGAACACACTTAGTATCAGTGATGACAAGGAACACACTTAGTATCTGTGATGTCTAGGAACACACTTAGTCTCAGTGATGGCAAGGAACACACTTAGTATCAGTGACGACAAGGAACACACTTAGTATCAGTGACGGCAAGGAACACACTTAGTATCAGTGACGGCTAGGAACACAGTATCAGTGATGGCTAGGAACACACTTAGTATCAGTGACGGCAAGGAACACACTTAGCATCAGTGATGGCCAGGAACACAGGCTAGGAGCACACTTAGTCTCAGTGATGGCAAGGAACACACTTAGTATCAGTGATGGCAAGGAACACACTTAGTCTCAGTGACGACAAGGAACACACTTAGTATCAGTGACGGCTAGGAACACACTTAGTATCAGTGACTACAAGGAACATACTTAGTCTCAGTGACGACTAGGAACACACTTAGTATCAGTGATGGCAAGGAACACACTTAGTATCAGTGATGGCAAGGAACACACTTAGTCTCAGTGACGACAAGGAACACACTTAGTATCAGTGACGACAAGGATCACACTTAGTATCAGTGACGGCTAGGAACACACTTAGTATCAGTGATGGCAAGGAACACACTTAGTATCAGTGATGACAAGGAACAAACTTAGTATCAGTGACGTCTAGGAACACAGTATCAGTGACGGCTAGGAACACACATAGTATCAGTGACGGCTAGGAACACACATAGTATCAGTGATGACAAGGAACACACTTAGTATCAGTGATGACAAGGAACACACTTAGTATCAGTGATGACAAGGAACACACTTAGTATAAGTGATGACAAGGAACACACACTTAGTATCAGTGATGACAAGTAAAACACTTAGTATCAGTGATGACAAGGAACACACTTAGTATCAGTGATGAAAAGGAACACACTTAGTATCAGTGATGGCAAGGAACACACTTAGTATCAGTGACAGCAAGGAACACACTTAGTATCAGTGATGACAAGGAACACACTTAGTATCAGTGATGACAAGGAACACACTTAGTATCAGTGAGGACAAGGAACACACTTAGTATCAGTGACAGCTAGGAACACACTTAGTATCAGTGACGACAAGGAACACACTTAGTATCAGTGACGGCTAGGAACACACTTAGTATCAGTGACGACAAGGAACACACTTAGTATCAGTGACGGCAAGGAACACACTTAGTATCAGTAATGGCAAGGAACACACTTAGTATCAGTGATGGCCAGGAACACACTTAGTATCAGTGACGGCAAGGATCACACTTAGTATCAGTGATGGCTAGGAACACACTTAGTATCAGTGATGGCAAGGAACACACTTAGTATCAGTGACAGCAAGGACCACACTTAGTATCAGTGATGACAAGGAACACACGTAATATCAGTGATGGCAAGGACCACACTTAGTATCAGTGACGACAAGGAACACACTTAGTATCAGTGATGGCTAGGAACACACTTAGCATCAGTGATGGACAGGAACACAGGCTAGGAACACACTTAGTCTCAGTGATGGCAAGGAACAGACTTAGTATCAGTGATGGCAAGGAACACACTTAGTCTCAGTGACGACAAGGAAAGGAACACACTTAGTATCAGTGACGACAAGGAACACACTTAGTATCAGTGATGGCAAGGAACACACTTAGTATCAGTGACGGCTAGGAACACAGTATCAGTGATGGCTATGAACACACTTAGTATCAGTGACGGCAAGGAACACACTTAGCATCAGTGATGGCCAGGAACACAGGCTAGGAGCACACTTAGTCTCAGTGATGGCAAGGAACAGACTTAGTATCAGTGATGGCAAGGAACACACTTAGTCTCAGTGACGACAAGGAACACACTTAGTATCAGTGACGACAAGGAACACACTTAGTATCAGTGACGGCTAGGAACACACTTAGTATCAGTGACTACAAGGGACATACTTAGTCTCAGTGATGGCTAGGAACACACTTAGTCTCAGTGATGACTAGGAACACACTTAGTATCAGTGACGACAAGGAACACACTTAGTATCAGTGATGGCAAGGAACACACTTAGTATCAGTGATGGCAAGGAACACACTTAGTCTCAGTGACGACAAGGAACACACTTAGTATCAGTGACGACAAGGATCACACTTAGTATCAGTGATGGCTAGGAACACACTTAGTATCAGTGACGACAAGGAACACACTTAGTATCAGTGATGGCAAGGAACACACTTAGTATCAGTGATGACAAGGAACACACTTAGTATCAGTGACGTCTAGGAACACAGTATCAGTGACGGCTAGGAACACACATAGTATCAGTGACGGCTAGGAACACACAGTATCAGTGATGACAAGGAACACACTTAGTATCAGTGATGACAAGGAACACACTTAATATCAGTGATGACAAGGAACACACTTAGTATAAGTGATGACAAGGAACACACACTTAGTATCAGTGATGACAAGTAAAACACTTAGTATCAGTGATGACAAGGAACACACTTAGTATCAGTGATGAAAAGGAACACACTTAGTATCAGTGATGGCAAGGAACAAACTTAGTATCAGTGATGGCTAGGAACACAGTATTAGTGATGGCTAGGAACACACTTAGTATCAGTGACGGCAAGGAACACACTTAATATCAGTGATGGCAAGGAACACACTTGGTATCAGTGACGGCTAGGAACACACTTAGTATCAGTGATGGCAAGGAACACACTTAGTATCAGTGATGGCTAGGAACACACTTAGTATCAGTGACAACAAGGAACACACTTAGTATCAGTGATGGCTAGGAACACACTTAGTATCAGTGATGACAAGGAACACACTTAGTATCAGTGATGACAAGGAACACACTTAGTATCAGTGATGACAAGGAACAAACTTAGTATCAGTGATGGCAAGGAACAAACTTAGTATCAGTGACGGCTAGGAACACACTTAGTATCAGTGACGGCTAGGAACACACTTAGTATCAGTGACGGCAAGGAACACACTTAGTATCAGTGACGGCTAGGAACACACTTAGTCTCAGTGACGGCTAGGAACACACTTAGTATCAATGATGACAAGGAACACACTTAGTATCAGTTATGGCAAGGAACACACTTAGTATCAGTGATGACAAGGAACACACTTAGTATCTGTGACGTCTAGGAACACACTTAGTCTCAGTGATGGCAAGGAACACACTTAGTATCAGTGATGGCTAGGAACACACTTAGTATCAGTGACGGCTAGGATCACACTTAGTATCAGTGACGACAAGGAACACACTTAGTATCAATGATGACAAGGATCACACTTAGAATCAGTGATGACAAGGAACACACTTAATATCAGTGATGACAAGGAACACACTTAGTATCAGTGATGACAAGGAACACACTTAGTATCAGTGATGGCTACGAACACACTTAGTATCAGTGATGACAAGGAACACACTTAGTATCAGTGATGGCAAGGAACACACTTAGCATCAGTGATGGCTACGAACACACTTAGTATCAGTGATGACAAGGAACACACTTAGTATCAGTGACGGCTAGGAACACAGTATCAGTGACGGCTAGGAACACACTTAGTATCAGTGATGGCAAGGAACACACTTAGTATCAGTGACGGCTAGGAACACACTTAGTCTCAGTGACGGCTAGGAACACAATTAGTATCAGTGACGACAAGGAACACACTTAGTATCAAGTGATGGCTAGGAACACACTTAGTATCAGTGACGACAAGGAACACACTTAGTCTCAGTGATGGCTAGGAACACACTTAGTCTCAGTGATGACTAGGAACACACTTAGTATCAGTGACGACAAGGAACACACTTAGTATCAGTGATGGCAAGGAACACACTTAGTATCAGTGATGGCAAGGAACACACTTAGTATCAGTGACAACAAGGAACACACTTAGTATCAGTGATGGCTAGGAACATACTTAGTATCAGTGACAAGAAGGAACACACTTAGTATCAAGTGATGGCAAGGAACACACTTAGTATCAGTGACGGCCAGGAACACACTTAGTATCAGTGATGGCTAGGAACACACTTAGTATCAGTGATGACAAGGAACACACTTAGTATCAAGTGATGGCAAGGAACACACTTAGTATCAGTGATGGCTAGGAACACACTTAGTATCAGTGATGGCAAGGAACACACTTAGTATCAGTGATGACAAGGAACACACTTAGTATCAGTGACGGCAAGGAACACACTTAGTATCAGTGACGGCTAGGAACACAGTATCAGTGACGGCTAGGAACACACTTAATATCAGTGACGGCAAGGAACACACTTAGCATCAGTGATGGCCAGGAACACAGGCTAGGAACACACTTAGTCTCAGTGATGGCAAGGAACAGACTTAGTATCAGTGATGGCAAGGAACACATTTAGTCTCAGTGACGACAAGGAACACACTTAGTATCAGTGACGGCAAGGAACACACTTAACAACAAGTATCAGTGACGGCAAGGAACACACTTAGTATCAGTGACGGCTAGGAACACAGTATCAGTGACGGCTAGGAACACAGTATCAGTGATGGCTAGGAACACACTTAGTATCAGTGATGGCTAGGAACACACTTAGTATCAGTGACGGCTAGGAACACACTTAGTCTCAGTGACGGCTAGGATCACACATAGTATCAGTGACGGCTAGGAACACACTTAGTCTCAGTGATGGCTAGGAACACACTTAGTATCAGTGACGGCTAGGAACACAGTATCAGTGACGGCTAGGAACACAGTATCAGTGATGGCTAGGAACACACTTAGTATCAGTGATGGCTAGGAACACACTTAGTATCAGTGACGGCTAGGAACACACTTAGTCTCAGTGACGGCTAGGATCACACATAGTATCAGTGACGGCTAGGAACACACTTAGTATCAGTGACGGTGTCATATAGAATATTGACCCGCCAAAATAATGACCCGGGTCACTTTTCCATGCCATATCGATCAGCCAGTAAAGCGGGATGGATGAAGTCGTCCCAATTATTTTGCTCATCATTGGTATATTTTACCAATGTATGGACAAGTGTTTGATTAAACCTTTCCATTAAACCATTTGTTTGGGGGTGATATGCACTTGTCTTGCGATGGTCGATGCCAATTAGTCTGCAGATTTCGTCATTGAGCATTGCAAAACTAGTCTATGATATAGATAGTGACCCCTTCCCACTCATAATCTATACATATGGGGGTGATTATCCTCTGATATGGATAGTGACACCCTCCCACTCATATAATCTACACATATGGGGGTGATTATCCTATGATATGGATAGTGACACCCTCCCACTTATATAATCTACACATAGGGGGGTGATTATCCTATGATATGGATAGTGAGCCCCTCCCACTCATATAATCTACACATATGTTGGTGATTATTCTGTGATATGGATAGTGAGCCCCTCCCACTCATATAATCTACACATATGGGGGTGATTATCATATGATATGGATAGTGACACACTCCAACTCATATAATCTACACATATGGGGGTGATTATCCTATGATATGGATAGTGACCCCCTCCCACTCATATAATCTAAACATATGGGGGTGATTATCATATGATATGGATAGTGAGCCCCTCCCACTCATATAATCTACACATATGTAGGTGATTATTCTGTGATATGGATAGTGACACCCTCCCACACATATAATCTACACATAGGGGGGTGATTATCATATGATATGGATAGTGAGCCCCTCCCACTCATATAATCTACACATATGTTGGTGATTATCCTATGATATGGATAGTGAGCCCCTCCCACTCATTTAATCTACACATATGTGGATGATTATTCTATGACATGGAAAAGTGACCCACCGTCACTTGTACTGTGTAAACATAGGGGGGTCATTATTTTATGGCATGGAAAAGTGACGAAAAGTGACCCACTCACTCATATAGTTTACATACAGGGGGTCATTATTCTATGACATGGAAAAGTGACCCACCGTCACTCGTACTGTGTAAACATAGGGGGGTCATTATTCTATGGCATGGAAAAGTGACCCGCCGTCACTCGTACTGTGTAAACATAGGGGGGTCATTATTCTATGGCATGGAAAAGTGACCCCCTCACTCACTCGTGCAGTGTAAATATAGGGGATCATTATTCTATGGCATGGAAAAGTGACCCACCTCATTCATATAGTTTACACACAGGTAGGTCATTATTCTATGGCATCGAAAAGTGACCCCCTCACTCATAGTTTACATACAGAGGGGTCATTATTCTATGGCATTGGAAGTTTGAACTGCCTTCACTCAGATAATCTACATATAGGGGGGTCATTATTCTATGGCATGGAAAAGTGACCTACCCTCAATCAGATATTCTACATTATGGGGGTCACATTCTACATGTATGCATGGAACAGTTTCTTGCACTGAATAGATAGGGAGGCACACGTTATAAAGTAGAATGTTGTCTGTCCTTGCTCATACAATATTAAAATATTACTTATTATGAATGATATAAAACATGTAACCAGTGTATTGGGAACACAGGAAGTGTCACTATTGGTTGCAGTTCCCTAAAAATAAGGTTTTATTGCTTTTCACACCTGTGGCAAAGAAGATAAGGCTTAATATGATCCACAATAGTCAGAATTACAATTGTTAACAACATATTACATAATTGTGCACATTTTCTGGAAAGATTAAGAGAATATGAATAAACATGATAAGAATAGTTTGCTATAATAAGTGGATAACATATTAATTAAATTTGTTAAAGAAATATACACCAATTTCTGCTGTAGAAGCATCCATAGTGCGAGTGTGTTTTTCAATTATTTATCATCACTACTGGTTGCCCATATGAGCGAGTCATTTTAGATTTTTGGAGGATAGTGCAATGATACAGACAGAGACCCATTCCAGGGGGTCATTATTCCATGGCATTGAAAAGTGACCCTCTCTCTCATAATTGTAGTCTATACATAGGGGGTGGGGGTCATTGTTCTTATTTGTTTTATGTTTGTCTTTGTTTTATGTTTGTCTGTGTAAATATTATGCATTATGTGAACCTCCTAGTTATACAGCACCCATCACCTCATGATCATCTTTAGAAATTGATAAGAGACAAATTATCTGCATACCTCTTTTTCAGATTCAATATATTTATGTTATTCTGTACATCGTTAAATCAAAATATATGTTGTTAGGCCTTAAACAGTGCTAACTAACATTTAATAATAATAAATTCAATATTTTCCCACTATATATTGCTATTTGCAATGGGGTCATTTTTCCGCAAGGGGGGTCAATATTCTATGGCTGAATAATGACCCGCGGGTCATTATTTTAAGGGGGGTCAACATTCTATATGACAACGGCAAGGAACACACTTAGTATCAGTGATGGCAAGGAACACACTTAGTATCAGTGACGGCTAGGATCACACTTAGTATCAGTGACGACAAGGAATACACTTAGTCTCAGTGATGGCTAGGAACACACATAGTATCAGTGATGGCTACAAACACACTTAGTATCAGTGATGACAAGGAACACACTTAGTATCAGTGATGACAAGGAACACACTTAGTATCAGTGATGGCAAGGAACACACTTAGTATCAGTAACGGCTAGGAACACACTTAGTCTCAGTGATGACAAGGAATACACTTAGTATCAGTGACAGCAAGGAACACACTTAGTATCAGTGACGGCTAGGAACACAGTATCAGTGACGGCTAGGAACACACTTAGTATCAGTGATGGCAAGGAACACACTTAGTATCAGTGACGGCTAGGAACACACTTAGTATCAGTGATGGCTAGGAACACAATTAGTATCAGTGATGGCAAGGAACACACTTAGTATCAGTGACGGCTAGGAACACAGTATCAGTGATGGCTAGGAACACACTTAGTATCAGTGATGACAAGGAACATACATAGTATCAGTGATGACAAGGAACACACTTAATATCAGTGACGGCTAGGAACACAATTAGTATCAGTGATGGCAAGGAACACACTTAGTATCAGTGATGGCTAGGAACACAATTAGTATCAGTGATGGCTAGGATCACACTTAGTATCAGTGATGACAAGGAACACACTTAGTATCAGTGACAGCAAGGAACACACTTAGTATCAAGTGATGACAAGGAACACACTTAGTATCAGTGATGGCTAGGAACACACTTAGTATCAGTGACGGCTAGGAACATACTTAGTATCAGTGACGGCTAGGAACACACTTAGTATCAGTGATGACAAGGAACACACTTAGTATCAGTGATGACAAGGAACACACTTAGTATCAGTGATGACAAGGAACACACTTAGTATCAGTGATGACAAGGAACACACTTAGTATCAGTGATGGGAAGGAACACACTTAGTATCAGTGACGACAAGGAACACACTTAGTCTCAGTGATAACAAGGAACACACTTAGTATCAGTGATGGCAAGGAACACACTTAGTATCAGTGATGACAAGGAACACACTTAGTATCAGTGATGCCAAGGAACAATCTTAGTATCAGTGATGGCTAGGAACACACTTAGTATCAGTGACGGCAAGGAACACACTTAGTATCAGTGACAGCAAGGAACACACTTAGTATAAGTGACGACAAGGAACACACTTAGTATCAGTGATGACAAGGACCACACTTAGTCTCAGTGATGACAAGGAACACACTTAGTATCAGTGATGGCTAGGAACACACTTAGTATCAGTGATGACAAGGAACACACTTAGTATCAGTGATGACAAGGAACACACTTAGTATCAGTGATGACAAGGAACACACTTAGTATCAGTGATGACAAGGAACACACTTAGTATCAGTGATGACAAGGAACACACTTAGTATCAGTGATGACAAGGAACACACTTAGTATCAGTGATGACAAGGAACACACTTAGTATCAGTGATGGCAAGGCACAAACTTAGTATCAGTGATGGCTAGGAACACAGTATCAGTGACGGCTAGGAACACACTTGGTATCAGTGATGGCAAGGAACACACTTAGTATCAGTGATGGCAAGGAACACACTTAGTATCAGTGATGACAAGGAACACACTTAGTATCAGTGATGACAATGAACACACTTAGTATCAGTGATGGCAAGGAACACACTTAGTATCAGTGATGGCTAGGAACACAGTATCAGTGACGGCTAGGAACACACTTAGTATCAGTGATGGCTAGGAACACACTTAGTCTCAGTGATGGCTAGGAAGACACTTAGTATCAGTGACGACAAGGAACACACTGAGTATCAGTGACGGCAAGGAACACACTTAGTGTCAGTGATGGCTAGGAACACACATAGTATCAGTGATGGCAAAGAACACACTTAGTATCAGTGATGGCCAGGAACACACTTAGTATCAGTGATGGCAAGGAACACACTTAATATCAGTGATGGCAAGGAACACACATATTATCAGTGATGGCTAGGAACACACTTAGTATCAGTGACGGCAAGGAACACACTTAGTATCAGTGATGGCAAGGACCACACTTAGTATCAGTGACGACAAGGAACACACTTAGTATCAGTGACGGCAAGGAACACACTTAGTATCAGTGATGGCTAGGAACACACTTAGCATCAGTGATGGCCAGGATCACAGGCTAGGAACACACTTAGTCTCAGTGATGGCAAGGAACACACTTAGTATCAGTGATGGCAAGGAACACACTTAGTCTCAGTGATGACAAGGAACACACTTAGTATCAGTGACGGCTAGGAACACACTTAGTATCAGTGACAACAAGGAACACACTTAGTATCAGTGATGGCAAGGAACACACTTAGTATCAGTGATGACAAGGAACACACTTAGTATCAGTGACGTCTAGGAACACACTTAGTATCAGTGACGGCTAGGAACACACTTAATATCAGTGATGGCTAGGAACACACTTAGTATCAGTCACGGCTAGGAACACACTTAGTATCAGTGACGACAAGGAACACACTTAGTATCAGTGATGACAATGAACACACTTAGTATCAGTGATGACAAGGAACACACTCAGTATCAGTGATGACAAGGAACACACTTAGTATCAGTGATGACAAGGAACACACTTAGTATCAGTGATGGCAAGGAACAAACTTAGTATCAGTGACGGCTAGGAACACAGTATCAGTGACGGCTAGGAACACACCTAGTATCAGTGATGGCAAGGAACACACTTAGTATCAGTGACGGCAAGGAACACACTTAGCATCAGTGACGGCTAGGAACACACTTAGTATCAGTGACGACAAGGAACACACTTAGTCTCAGTGATGGCTAGGAACACACTTAGTATCAGTGATGACAAGGAACACACTTAATATCAGTGATAACAAGGAACACACTTAGTATCAGTGACGGCTAGGAACACACTTAGTCTCAGTGACGGCTAGGAACACACGTAGTATCAGTGATGACAAGGAACACACTTAGTATCAGTGACGACCAGGAACACACTTAGTATCAGTGACGGCAAGGAACACACTTAGTATCAGTAATGACAAGGAACACACTTAGTATCAGTGATGGCCAGGAACACACTTAGTATCAATGACGGCAAGGAACACACTTAGTATCAGTGATGGCAAGGAACACACTTATTATCAGTGATGGCAAGGAACACACTTAGTATCAGTGATGGCAAGGAACACACTTAGTATCAGTGATGGCAAGGAACACACTTAGTATCAGTGACGGCAAGGAACACACTTAGTATCAGTGATGGCAAGGAACACACTTAGTATCAGTGACGACAAGGAACACACTTAGTATCAGTGATGACAAGGAACACACTTAGTATCAGTGATGGCAAGGAACACACTTAGTATCAGTGATGACAAGGAACACACTTAGTATCAGTGATGCCAAGGAACAATCTTAGTATCAGTGATGGCAAGGAACACACTTAGTATCAGTGACAGCAAGGAACACACTTAGTATAAGTGACGACAAGGAACACACTTAGTATCAGTGATGACAAGGAACACACTTAGTCTCAGTGATGACAAGGAACACACTTAGTATCAGTGATGGCAAGGAACACACTTAGTATCAGTGATGACAAGGAACACACTTAGTATCAGTGATGCCAAGGAACAATCTTAGTATCAGTGACGGCTAGGAACACAGTATCAGTGATGGCTAGGAACACACTTAGTATCAGTGACGGCAAGGAACACACTTAGTATCAGTGACGACAAGGAACACACTTAGTATCAGTGATGGCTAGGAACACACTTAGTATCAGTGATGACAAGGAACACACTTAGTATCAGTGATGACAAGGAACACACTTAGTATCAGTGATGATAAGGAACAAACTTAGTATCAGTGATGACAAGGAACACACTTAGTATCAGTGACGTCTAGGAACACACTTAGTATCAGTGACGGCTAGGAACACACTTAGTATCAGTGACGACAAGGAACACACCTAGTATCAGTGATGGCAAGGAACACACTTAGTATCAGTGATGGCAAGGAACACAATTAATATCAGGGATGACAAGGAACACACTTAGTATCAGTGATGACAAGGAACACACTTTGTATCAGTGATGACAAGGAACACAGGCTAGGAACACACTTAGTCTCAGTGATGGCAAGGAACAGACCTAGTATCAGTGATGGCAAGGAACACACTTAGTCTCAGTGACGACAAGGAACACACTTAGTATCAGTGATGACAAGGAACACACTTAGTATCAGTGACGGCAAGGAACACACTTAGTATCAGTGACGGCTAGGAACACAGTATCAGTGACGGCTAGGAACACACTTAGTATCAGTGACGGCAAGGAACACACTTAGTATCAGTGACGGCAAGGAACACACTTAGTATCAGTGACGGCTAGGAACACACTTAGTATCAGTGACGACAAGGAACACACTTAGTCTCAGTGATGGCTAGGAACACACTTAGTATCAGTAAAGGCTACGAACACACTTAGTATCAGTGATGACAAGGAACACACTTAGTATCAGTGATGGCAAGGAACACATTTAGTATCAGTGACGGCTAGGAACACATTATCAGTGACGGCAAGGAACACACTTAGTATCAGTGATGGCAAGGAACACACTTAGTATCAGTGACGGCTAGGAACACACTTAGTCTCAGTGATGGCTAGGAACACACTTAGTATCAGTGATGACAAGGAACACACTTAATATCAGTGATAACAAGGAACACACTTAGTCTCAGTGATGGCTAGGAACACACTTAGTATCAGTGATGACAAGGAACACACTTAATATCAGTGATAACAAGGAACACACTTAGTATCAGTGACGGCAAGGAACACACTTAGTATCAGTGATGGCTAGGAACACACTTAGTCTCAGTGACGGCTAGGAACACACTTAGTATCAGTGATGACAAGGAACACACTTAGTATCAGTGATGACCAGGAACACACTTAGTATCAGTGATGGCAAGGAACACACTTAGTATCAGTAATGACAAGGAACACACTTAGTATCAGTGATGGCAAGGAACACACTTAGTATCAGTGATGGCAAGGAACACACTTAGTATCAGTGATGGCTAGGAACACACTTAGTATCAGTGACGGCAAGGAACACACTTAGTATCAGTGATGGCAAGGAACACACTTAGTATCAGTGATGGCAAGGAACACACTTAGTATCAGTGACGGCAAGGAACACACTTAGTATCAGTGATGGCAAGGAACACACTTAGTATCAGTGATGGCAAGGAACACACTTAGTATCAGTGATGGCAAGAACACACTTAGTATCAGTGATGGCAAGGAACACACTTAGTATCAGTGATGACAAGGAACACACTAGACAGCAGAAGAACACAGTGTACAGGAACAAGTATCAGTGAGGCAAGGAACACACTTAAGTGACGGCAAGGAACACACTTAGTATCAGTGACGGCTAGGAACACAGTATCAGTGACGGCTAGGAACACACTTAGTATCAGTGATGGCAAGGAACACACTTAGTATCAGTGACGGCAAGGAACACACTTAGTATCAGTGACGGCTAGGAACACACTTAGTATCAGTGACGACAAGGAACACACTTAGTATCAGTGATGGCTAGGAACACACTTAGTATCAGTGATGACAAGGAACACACTTAGTATCAGTGATGACAAGGAACACACTTAGTATCAGTGATGGCAAGGAACACACTTAGTATCAGTGACGGCTAGGAACACAGTATCAGTGATGGCAAGGAACACACTTAGTATCAGTGACGGCAAGGAACACACTTAGTATCAGTGACGGCAAGGAACACACTTAGTATCAGTGATGGCAAGGAACACACTTAGTATCAGTGACGGCAAGGAACACACTTAGTATCAGTGATGGCAAGGAACACACTTAGTATCAGTGATGGCAAGGAACACACTTAGTATCAGTGATGGCAAGGAACACACTTAGTATCAGTGATGGCAAGGAACACACTTAGTATCAGTGATGGCAAGGAACACACTTAGTATCAGTGACGACAAGGAACACACTTAGTATCAGTGATGGCAAGGAACACACTTAGTATCAGTGATGGCTAGGAACACACTTAGTATCAGTGACGGCAAGGAACACACTTAGTATCAGTGATGACAAGGAACACACTTAGTATCAGTGATGACAAGGAACACACTTAGTATCAGTGATGACAAGGAACACACTTAGTATCAGTGATGGCTAGGAACACACTTAGTATCAGTGACGGCTAGGAACACACTTAGTATCAGTGACGGCAAGGAACACACTTAGTATCAGTGACGGCAAGGAACACACTTAGTATCAGTGACGGCAAGGAACACACTTAGTATCAGTGATGGCAAGGAACACACTTAGTATCAGTGATGGCAAGGAACACACTTAGTATCAGTGAGGCAAGGAACACACTTAGTATCAGTGACGAAGGAACACACTTAGTACACACAAGAACACACAGTATCAGTGATGGCTAGGAACACACTTAGTATCAGTGACGGCAAGGAACACACTTAGTATCAGTGATGGCAAGGAACACACTTAGTATCAGTGATGGCAAGGAACACACTTAGTATCAGTGATGACAAGGAACACACTTAGTATCAGTGATGACAACGGCTAGGAACACACTTAGTATCAGTGATGGCTAGGAACACACTTAGTATCAGTGATGGCAAGGAACACACTTAGTATCAGTGATGGCAAGGAACACACTTAGTATCAGTGACGGCAAGGAACACACTTAGTATCAGTGATGGCTAGGAACACACTTAGTATCAGTGATGGCTAGGAACACACTTAGTATCAGTGATGGCTAGGAACACACTTAGTATCAGTGACGGCAAGGAACACACTTAGTATCAGTGACAGCTAGGAACACACTTAGTCTCAGTGACGACAAGGAACACACTTAGTATCAGTGACGGCAAGGATCACACTTAGTATCAGTGACGGCAAGGAACACACTTAGTATCAGTGATGGCAAGGAACACACTTAGTATCAGTGATGGCAAGGAACACACTTAGTATCAGTGATGGCAAGGAACACAGTATCAGTGATGGCAAGGATCACACTTAGTCTCAGTGATGGCCAGGAACACACTTAGTATCAGTGACGGCAAGGAACACACTTAGTATCAGTGATGGCAAGGAACACACTTAGTATCAGTGATGGCAAGGAACACACTTAGTATCAGTGATGGCAAGGAACACACTTAGTATAAGTGATGGCAAGGATCACACTTAGTATCAGTGATGGCAAGGAACACACTTAGTCTCAGTGACGGCAAGGATCACACTTAGTATCAGTGACGACAAGGAATACACTTAGTCTCAGTGACGGCAAGGATCACATTTAGTATCAGTGACGACAAGGAACACACTTAGTATCAGTGACAGCAAGGAACACACTTAGTATCAGTGATGGCTAGGAACATACTTAGCATCAGTGATGGCCAGGAACACAGGCTAGGAACACACTTAGTCTCAGTGATGGCAAGGAACACAATATGTATCAGTGATGGCTAGGAACACACTTAGTATCAGTGACGACAAGGAACACACTTAGTTTCAGTGACGGCAAGGAACACACTTAGTATCAGTGATAGCAAGGATCACACTTAGTATCAGTGATGGCTAGGAACACACTTAGTATCAGTGATGGCAAGGAACACACTTAGTATCAGTGACGGCTAGGAACACACTTAGTATCAGTGACGGCAAGGAACACACTTAGTCTCAGTGACGGCAACGAACACACTTAGTCTCAGTGACAGCTAGGAACACACTTAGTATCAGTGATGGCCAGGAACACACTTAGTATCAGTGATGGCTAGGAACACACTTAGTCTCAGTGACGACAAGGATCACACGTAGTCTCAGGGATGGCTAGGGACACACTTAGTATCAGTGACGGCAAGGATCACACTTAGTCACAGTGATGGCTAGGAACACACTTAGTATCAGTGACGACAAGGAACACACTTAGTATCAGTGACGGCAAGGAACACACTTAGCATCAGTGACGACAAGGAACACAGTATCAGTGACGACAAGGAACACACTTAGTATCAGTGACGGCTAGGAACACAGTATCAGTGACTGCTAAGAACACAATTAGTATCAGTGACGGCAAGGAACAAACTTAGTATCAAGTGATGGCTAGGAACACACTTAGTATCAGTGATGGCTAGGAACACACTTAGTATCAGTGAGGGCAAGGAACACACTTAGTATCAGTGATGGCAAGGAACACACTTAGTATCAGTGACGGCTAGGATCACAATTAGTATCAGTAACGGCTAGGAACACACTTAGTCTCAGTGACGGCTAGGAACACACTTAATCTCAGTGACGGCTAGGAACACACTTAGTATCAGAGACGGCAAGGATCACACTTAGTCTCAGTGACAGCTAGGAACACATTTAGTCTCAGTGACGGCAAGGAACACACTTAGTCTCAGTGATGGCTAGGAACACACTTAGTATCAGTGATGGCTAGGAACACACTTAGTATCAGTGATGGCTAGGAACACACTTAGTATCAGTGACGGCAAGGAACACACTTAGTCTCAGTGACGGCAAGGAACACACTTAGTCTCAGTGACGGCAAGGAACACACTTAGTCTCAGTGATGGCTAGGAACACACTTAATATCAGTGATGGCAAGGATCACACTTAGTATCAGTGACAGCTAGGAACACACTTAGTATCAGTGATGGCTAGGAACACACTTAGTCTCAGTGATGGCAAGGAACACACTTAGTCTCAGTGACGGCAAGGATCACACTTAGTATCAGTGATGGCTAGGAACACACTTAGTATCAGTGACGGCAAGGAACACACTTAGTCTCAGTGACGGCAAGGAACACACTTAGTTTCAGTGATGGCTAGGAACACACTTAGTCTCAGTGATGGCAAGGATCACACTTAGTATCAGTGACGGCTGGGAACACACTTAGCATCAGTGACGGCAAGGAACACACTTAGTATCAGTGACGGCAAGGAACACACTTAGTCTCAGTGACGGCCAGGAACACACTTAGTATCAGTGATGGCTAGGAACACACTTAGTATCAGTAATGGCTAGGAACACACTTAGTATCAGTGACGGCTAGGAACACACTTAGTCTCAGTAATGGCTAGGATCACACTTAGTCTCAGTGACGGCCAGGAACACACTTAGTATCAGTGATGGCTAGGAACACACTTAGTCTCAGTGATGACAAGGATCACACCTAGTCTCAGGGATGGCTAGGGACACACTTAGTCTCAGTGACGGCAAGGATCACACTTAGTCTCAGTAATGGCTAGGAACACACTTAGTATCAGTGACGACAAGGAACACACTTAGTATCAGTGACGGCAAGGAACACACTTAGTATCAGTGACAGCTAGGAACACAGTATCAGTGATGGCTAGGAACACATTTAGTATCAGTGATGACAAGGAACACACTTAGTATCAGTGATGGCTAGGAACACACTTAGTATCAGTGATGGCTAGGAACACACTTAGTATCAGTGATGGCAAGGAACACACTTAGCATCAGTGACGGCAAGGAACACACTTAGCATCAGTGACGGCTAGGAACACAGTATCAGTTACTGCTAAGAACACACTTAGTATCAGTGATGGCAAGGAACACACTTAGTATCAGTGACGGCTAGGAACACAGTATCAGTGATGGCTAGGAACACACTTAGTATCAATGACGGCAAGGAACACAATTAGTATCAGTGACGGCTAGGAACACAGTATCAGTGACGGCTAGGAACACACTTAGTATCAGTGACAGCAAGGAACACACTTAGTATCAGTGACGGCTAGGAACACAGTATCAGTGACCGCAAAGAACACACTTAGTATCAGTGATGACAAGGAACACAGTATCAGTGACGACAAGGAACACACTTAGTATCAGTGATGGCTAGGAACACAGTATCAGTGACGACAAGGAACACACTTAGTATCAGTGATGGCTAGGAAAACACTTAGTATCAGTGACGACAAGGAACACACTTAGTATCAGTGATGGCAAGGAACACACTTAGTATCAGTGATGACAAGGAAAACACTTAGTATCAGTGACGTCTAGGAACACACATAGTATCAGTGACGGCTAGGAACACACTTAGTATCAGTGACGGCTAGGAACACACTTAGTATCAGTGATGTCTAGGAACACACTTAGTATCAGTGATGACAAGGAACACACTTAGTATCAGTGATTACTAGGAACACACTTAGTATCAGTGATGGCTAGGAACACACTTAATATCAGTGATGACAAGGAACACACTTAGTATCAAGTGATGGTAAGAAACACACTTAGTATCAGTGACGACAAGGAACACACTTAGTATCAGTGACGACAAGGAACACACTTAGTATCAGTGATGGCAAGGAACACACTTAGTATCAGTGACGGCAAGGAACACACTTAGTATCAGTGATGGCCAGGAACACACTTAGTATCAGTGATGGCAAGGAACACACTTAGTATCAGTGATGGCTAGGAACACACTTAGTATCAGTGACGGCAAGGAACACACTTAGTATCAGTGACAGCAAGGAACACACTTAGTATCAGTGATGGCAAGGAACACACTTAGTATCAGTGATGGCAAGGAACACACTTAGTATCAGTGATGGCAAGGACCACACTTAGTATCAGTGACGACAAGGAACACACTTAGTATCAGTGATGGCAAGGAACACACTTAGTATCAGTGATGGCCAGGAACACAGGCTAGGAACACACTTAGTATCAGTGACGGCAAGGAACACACTTAGTATCAGTGATGGCAAGGAACACTTAGTATCAGTGATGGCAAGGACACACTTAGTATCATGGACAAGGAACACACTTAGTATCAGTGATGGCTAGGAACACACTTAGTATCAGTGATGCAAGGAACACACTTAGTATCAGTGATGGCAAGGAACACACTTAGTATCAGTGATGGCAAGGAACACACTTAGTATCAGTGAGGACAAGGAACACACTTAGTATCAGTGACGACAAGGAACACACTTAGTATCAGTGATGGCTAGGAACACACTTAGTATCAGTGATGACAAGGAACACACTTAGTATCAGTGATAACAAGGAACACACTTAGTATCAGTGAGGACAAGGAACACACTTAGTATCAGTGACAGCTAGGAACACACTTAGTATCAGTGACGACAAGGAACACACTTAGTATCAGTGACAGCTAGGAACACACTTAGTATCAGTGACGACAAGGAACACACTTAGTATCAGTGACAGCTAGGAACACACTTAGTATCAGTGACGACAAGGAACACACTTAGTATCAGTGATGGCAAGGAACACACTTAGTATCAGTGACGGCAAGGAACACACTTAGTATCAGTGATGGGAAGGAACACACTTAGTATCAGTGATGGCTAGGAACACACTTAGTATCAGTGACGGCAAGGAACACACTTAGTGTCAGTGACAGCAAGGAACACACTTAGTATCAGTGATGGCAAGGAACACACTTAGTATCAGTGATGGCAAGGACCACACTTAGTATCAGTGATGACAAGGAACACACTTAGTATCAGTGATGGCTAGGAACACACTTAGCATCAGTGATGGCCAGGACAACAGGCTAGGAACACACTTAGTCTCAGTGATGGCAAGGAACAGACTTAATATCAGTGATGGCAAGGAACACACTTAGTCTCAGTGACGACAAGGAACACACTTAGTATCAGTGACGACAAGGAACACACTTAGTATCAGTGACGGCAAGGAACACACTTAGTATCAGTGACGGCAAGGAACACACTTAGTATCAGTAATGGCAAGGACCACACTTAGTATCAGTGATGGCCAGGAACACACTTAGTATCAGTGACGGCAAGGAACACACTTAGTATCAGTAATGGCAAGGAACACACTTAGTATCAGTGACGGCAAGGAACACACTTAATATCAGTGACGGCTAGGAACACACATAGTATCAGTGACGACAAGGAACACACATAGTATCAGTGATGACAAGAAACACACTTAGTATCAATGATGACAAGGAACACACTTAGTATCAGTGATGACAAGGATCACACTTAGTATCAGTGACGACAAGGAACACACTTAGTATCAGTGATGGCAAGGAACACACTTGTTATCAGTGATGGCAAGGAACACACTTAGTATCAGTGATGGCAAGGAACACATTTAGTCTCAGTGACGACAAGGAACACACAGTATCAGTGACGGCAAGGAACACACTTGGTATCAGTGACGGCAAGGAACACACTTAGTATCAGTGATGGCTAGGAACACAGTATCAGTGACGACAAGGAACACACTTAGTATCAGTGACGGCTAGGAACACAATTAGTATCAGTGACGACAAGGAACACACTTAGTATCAGTGATGGCAAGGAACACACTTAGTATCAGTGATGACAAGGAACACACTTAGTATCAGTGACGTCTAGAAACACACTTAGTATCAGTTATGGCTAGGAACACACTTAGTATCAGTGACGAGAAGGAACACACTTAGTCTCAGTGACGGCAAGGATCACACTTAGTATCAGTGATGACAAGGAACACACTTAGTATCAGTGATGACAAGGAACACACTTAGTATCAGTGATGGCAAGGAACACATTTAGTATCAGTGATGACAAGGAACACACTTAGTATCAGTGATGACAAGGAACACACTTAGTATCAGTGACGGCAAGGAACACACTTAATATCAGTGATGACAAGGAATACACTTAGTATCAGTGATAGCAAGGAACACACTTAGTATCAGTGACGGCAAGGAACACACTTAGTATCAGTGACGGCTAGATACACACTTAGTCTCAGTGACGGCTAGGAACACACTTAGTATCAGTGACGGCATGGAACACACTTAGTATCAGTGATGGCAAGGATCACGCTTTGTCTCAGTGACGACTAGGAACATACTTAGTATCAGTGACGACAAGGAACATACTTAGTCTCAGTGATGACAAGGAACATACTTAGTATCAGTGACGACAAGGAACACACTTAGTATCAGTGATGGCAAGGAACACACTTATTATCAGTGATGGCAAGGAACACACTTAGTATCAGTGATGGCAAGGAACACATTTAGTCTCAGTGACGACAAGGAACACACATAGTATCAGTGACGGCAAGGAACACACTTAGTATCAGTGACGGCAAGGAACACACTTAGTATCAGTGATGGCTAGGAACACAGTATCAGTGACGACAAGGAACACACTTAGTATCAGTGACGGCTAGGAACACACTTAGTATCAGTGACGACAAGGAACACACTTAGTATCAGTGACGACAAGGAACACACTTAGTATCAGTGATGGCAAGGAACACACTTAGTATCAGTGATAACAAGGAACACACTTAGTATCAGTGATGTCTAGGAACACACTTAGTATCAGTTATGGCTAGGAACACACTTAGTATCAGTGATGAGAAGGAACACACTTAGTCTCAGTGAGGACAAGGAACACACTTAGTATCAATGACGGCAAGGAACACACTTAGTCTCAGTGACGGCAAGGATCACACTTAGTATCAGTGATGACAAGGAACACACTTAGTATCAGTGATGACAAGGAACACACTTAGTATCAGTGATGACAAGGAACACACTTAGTATCAGTGATGGCAAGGAACACACTTAGTATCAGTGATGACAAGGAACACACTTAGTATCAGTGATGACAAGGAACACACTTAGTATCAGTGACGGCAAGGAACACACTTAGTAACAGTGACGGCTAGGAACACAGTATCAGTGATGGCTAGGAACACACTTAGTATCAGTGACTGCAAGGAACACACTTAGTATCAGTGATGGCACGAACACACTTAGTCTCAGTGATGGCTAGGAACACACTTAGTATCAGTGACGACAAGGAACACACTTAGTATCAGTGACGGCAAGGAACACACTTAGTATCAGTAACAGCTAGGAACACACTTAGTATCAGTGACGAGAAGGATCACACTTAGTCTCAGTGATGGCTAGGAACACACTTAGTCTCAGTGATGGCTAGGAACACACTTAGTCTCAGTGACGGCAAGGAACACACTTAGTGTCAGTGATAGCAAGGAACACACTTAGTATCAGTGATGGCAAGGAACATACTTAGTATCAGTGATGGCAAGGAACACACTTAGTATCAGTGACGGCTAGGAACACACTTAGTATCAATGATGACAAGGAACACACTTAGTATCAGTGATGGCAAGGAACACACTTAGTATCAGTGATGGCAAGGAACACACTTAGTATCAGTGATGGCAAGGAACACACTTAGTATCAGTGATGGCAAGGAACACACTTAGTCTCAGTGACGACAAGGAACACACTTAGTATCAGTGACGGCAAGGAACACACTTAGTATCAGTGACGGCAAGAAACACACTTAGTATCAGTGATGGCTAGGAACACAGTATCAGTGACAACAAGGAACACACTTAGTATCAGTGACGGCTAGGAACACATTTAGTATCAGTGACGACAAGGAACACACTTAGTATCAGTGATGGCAAGGAACACACTTAGTCTCAGTGACGACAAGGAACACACTTAGTATCAGTGACGACAAGGAACACACTTAGTATCAGTGATGACAAGGAACACACTTAGTATCAGTGATTACAAGGAACACACTTAGTATCAGTGATGACAAGGAACACACTTAGTATCAGTGATGACAAGGAACACACTTAGTATCAGTGAGGACAAGGAACACACTTAGTATCAGTGACAGCTAGGAACACACTTAGTATCAGTGACGACAAGGAACACACTTAGTATCAGTGATGGCTAGGAACACACTTAGTATCAGTGACGGCAAGGAACACACTTAGTATCAGTGATGGCAAGGAACACACTTAGTATCAGTGATGGCCAGGAACACACTTAGTATCAGTGATGGCAAGGAACACACTTAGTATCAGTGATGGCAAGGAACACACTTAGTATCAGTGATGGCTAGGAACACACTTAGTATCAGTGACGGCAAGGAACACACTTAGTATCAGTGACAGCAAGGACCACACTTAGTATCAGTGATGGCAAGGAACACACTTAGTATCAGTGATGGCAAGGACCACACTTAGTATCAGTGATGACAAGGAACACACTTAATATCAGTGATGACAAGGAACACACTTAGTATAAGTGATGACAAGGAACACACACTTAGTATCAGTGATGACAAGTAAAACACTTAGTATCAGTGATGACAAGGAACACACTTAGTATCAGTGATGAAAAGGAACACACTTAGTATCAGTGATGGCAAGGAACAAACTTAGTATCAGTGACGGCTAGGAACACAGTATCAGTGATGGCTAGGAACACACTTAGTATCAGTGATGGCAAGGAACACACTTAGTATCAGTGATGGCAAGGAACACACTTAGTATCAGTGACGGCTAGGAACACAGTATCAGTGACGGCTAGGAACATACTTAGTATCAGTGACGGCAAGGAACACACTTAGTATCAGTGATGGCTAGGAACACACTTAGTATCAGTGACAACAAGGAACACACTTAGTCTCAGTGATGGCTAGGAACACACTTAGTATCAGTGATGGCTAGGAACACACTTAGTATCAGTGATGGCTACGAACACACTTAGTATCAGTGATGACAAGGAACACACTTAGTATCAGTGATGACAAGGAACACACTTAATATCAGTGATGACAAGGAATAAACTTAGTATCAGTGACAGCAAGGAACAAACTTAGTATCAGTGATGGCTAGGAACACAGTATCAGTGACAGTTATGAACACACTTAGTATCAGTGACGGCAAGGAACACACTTAGTATCAGTGACGGCTAGGAACACACTTAGTCTCAGTGACGGCTAGGAACACACTTAGTATCAGTGATGACAAGGAACACACTTAATATCAGTGATGACAAGGAACACACTTAGTATCAGTGATGACAAGGAACACACTTAGTATCAGTGATGGCTACGAACACACTTAGTATCAGTGATGACAAGGAACACACTTAGTATCAGTGACGGCAAGGAACACACTTAGTATCAGTGACGGCTAGGAACACACTTAGTATCAGTGATGGCTACGAACACACTTAGTATCAGTGATGACAAGGAACACACTTAGTATCAGTGATGACAAGGAACACACTTAGTATCAGTGATGACAAGGAACACACTTAGTATCAGTGACGGCAAGGAACACACTTAGTATCAGTGACGGCTAGGAACACAGTATCAGTGACGGCTAGGAACACACTTAGTCTCAGTGACGGCTAGGAACACACTTAGTATCAGTGATGACAAGGAACACACTTAGTATCAGTTATGGCAAGGAACACACTTAGTATCAGTGATGACAAGGAACACACTTAGTATCTGTGATGTCTAGGAACACACTTAGTCTCAGTGATGGCAAGGAACACACTTAGTATCAGTGACGACAAGGAACACACTTAGTATCAGTGACGGCAAGGAACACACTTAGTATCAGTGACGGCTAGGAACACAGTATCAGTGATGGCTAGGAACACACTTAGTATCAGTGACGGCAAGGAACACACTTAGCATCAGTGATGGCCAGGAACACAGGCTAGGAGCACACTTAGTCTCAGTGATGGCAAGGAACACACTTAGTATCAGTGATGGCAAGGAACACACTTAGTCTCAGTGACGACAAGGAACACACTTAGTATCAGTGACGGCTAGGAACACACTTAGTATCAGTGACTACAAGGAACATACTTAGTCTCAGTGATGGCTAGGAACACACTTAGTCTCAGTGACGACTAGGAACACACTTAGTATCAGTGATGGCAAGGAACACACTTAGTATCAGTGATGGCAAGGAACACACTTAGTCTCAGTGACGACAAGGAACACACTTAGTATCAGTGACGACAAGGATCACACTTAGTATCAGTGACGGCTAGGAACACACTTAGTATCAGTGATGGCAAGGAACACACTTAGTATCAGTGATGACAAGGAACACACTTAGTATCAGTGACGTCTAGGAACACAGTATCAGTGACGGCTAGGAACACACATAGTATCAGTGACGGCTAGGAACACACATAGTATCAGTGATGACAAGGAACACACTTAGTATCAGTGATGACAAGGAACACACTTAGTATCAGTGATGACAAGGAACACACTTAGTATAAGTGATGACAAGGAACACACACTTAGTATCAGTGATGACAAGTAAAACACTTAGTATCAGTGATGACAAGGAACACACTTAGTATCAGTGATGAAAAGGAACACACTTAGTATCAGTGATGGCAAGGAACACACTTAGTATCAGTGACAGCAAGGAACACACTTAGTATCAGTGATGACAAGGAACACACTTAGTATCAGTGATGACAAGGAACACACTTAGTATCAGTGAGGACAAGGAACACACTTAGTACCAGTGACAGCTAGGAACACACTTAGTATCAGTGACGACAAGGAACACACTTAGTATCAGTGACGGCTAGGAACACACTTAGTATCAGTGACGACAAGGAACACACTTAGTATCAGTGACGGCAAGGAACACACTTAGTATCAGTAATGGCAAGGAACACACTTAGTATCAGTGATGGCCAGGAACACACTTAGTATCAGTGACGGCAAGGAACACATTTAGTATCAGTGATGGCTAGGAACACACTTAGTATCAGTGATGGCAAGGAACACACTTAGTATCAGTGACAGCAAGGACCACACTTAGTATCAGTGATGACAAGGAACACACGTAATATCAGTGATGGCAAGGACCACACTTAGTATCAGTGACGACAAGGAACACACTTAGTATCAGTGATGGCTAGGAACACACTTAGCATCAGTGATGGACAGGAACACAGGCTAGGAACACACTTAGTCTCAGTGATGGCAAGGAACAGACTTAGTATCAGTGATGGCAAGGAACACACTTAGTCTCAGTGACGACGGAAGGAACACACTTAGTATCAGTGACGACAAGGAACACACTTAGTATCAGTGATGGCAAGGAACACACTTAGTATCAGTGACGGCTAGGAACACAGTATCAGTGATGGCTATGAACACACTTAGTATCAGTGACGGCAAGGAACACACTTAGCATCAGTGATGGCCAGGAACACAGGCTAGGAGCACACTTAGTCTCAGTGATGGCAAGGAACAGACTTAGTATCAGTGATGGCAAGGAACACACTTAGTCTCAGTGACGACAAGGAACACACTTAGTATCAGTGACGACAAGGAACACACTTAGTATCAGTGACGGCTAGGAACACACTTAGTATCAGTGACTACAAGGGACATACTTAGTCTCAGTGATGGCAAGGAACAGACTTAGTATCAGTGATGGCAAAGAACACACTTAGTCTCAGTGACGACAAGGAACACACTTAGTATCAGTGACGACAAGGAACACACTTAGTATCAGTGACGGCAAGGAACACACTTAGTATCAGTGACGGCTAGGAACACAGTATCAGTGACGGCTAGGAACACACTTAGTATCAGTGACGGCAAGGAACACACTTAGTATCAGTGACGGCAAGGAACACACTTAGTATCAGTGACGGCTAGGAACACACTTAGTATCAGTGACGACAAGGAACACACTTAGTCTCAGTGATGGCTAGGAACACACTTAGTATCAGTAAAGGCTACGAACACACTTAGTATCAGTGATGACAAGGAACACACTTAGTATCAGTGATGGCAAGGAACACATTTAGTATCAGTGACGGCTAGGAACACATTATCAGTGACGGCTAGGAACACACTTAGTATCAGTGATGGCAAGGAACACACTTAGTATCAGTGACGGCTAGGAACACACTTAGTCTCAGTGATGGCTAGGAACACACTTAGTATCAGTGATGACAAGGAACACACTTAATATCAGTGATAACAAGGAACACACTTAGTCTCAGTGATGGCTAGGAACACACTTAGTATCAGTGATGACAAGGAACACACTTAATATCAGTGATAACAAGGAACACACTTAGTATCAGTGACGGCAAGGAACACACTTAGTATCAGTGATGGCTAGGAACACACTTAGTCTCAGTGACGGCTAGGAACACACTTAGTATCAGTGATGACAAGGAACACACTTAGTATCAGTGATGACCAGGAACACACTTAGTATCAGTGATGGCAAGGAACACACTTAGTATCAGTAATGACAAGGAACACACTTAGTATCAGTGATGGCCAGGAACACACTTAGTATCAATGATGGCAAGGAACACACTTAGTATCAGTGATGGCAAGGAACACACTTATTATCAGTGATGGCTAGGAACACACTTAGTATCAGTGACGGCAAGGAACACACTTAGTATCAGTAATGGCAAGGAACACACTTAGTATCAGTGACGGCAAGGAACACACTTAGTATCAGTGATGGGAAGGAACACACTTAGTATCAGTGACGACAAGGAACACACCTAGTATCAGTGATGGCAAGGAACACACTTAGTATCAGTGATGGCAAGGAACACAATTAATATCAGGGATGACAAGGAACACACTTAGTATCAGTGATGACAAGGAACACACTTTGTATCAGTGATGACAAGGAACACAGGCTAGGAACACACTTAGTCTCAGTGATGGCAAGGAACACACATAGTATCAGTGACGGCTAGGAACACAGTATCAGTGACGGCTAGGAACACACTTAGTATCAGTGACGGCAAGGAACACACTTAGTATCAGTGACGGCAAGGAACACACTTAGTATCAGTGACGGCTAGGAACACACTTAGTATCAGTGACGACAAGGAACACACTTAGTCTCAGTGATGGCTAGGAACACACTTAGTATCAGTAAAGGCTACGAACACACTTAGTATCAGTGATGACAAGGAACACACTTAGTATCAGTGACGGCAAGGAACACATTTAGTATCAGTGACGGCTAGGAACACATTATCAGTGACGGCTAGGAACACACTTAGTATCAGTGATGGCAAGGAACACACTTAGTATCAGTGACGGCTAGGAACACACTTAGTCTCAGTGACGGCTAGGAACACACTTAGTATCAGTGATGACTAGGAACACACCTAGTATCAGTGATGGCTATGAACACACTTAGTATCAGTGATGACTAGGAACACACTTAGTATCAGTGATGACAAGGAACACACTTAGTATCAGTGACAGCAAGGAACACTCTTAGTATCAGTGACGGCTAGGAACACAGTATCAGTGACGGCTAGGAACACACTTAGTATCAGTGACGGCAAGGAACACACTTAGAATCAGTAATGGCAACGAACACACTTAGTATCAGTGATGGCCAGGAACACACTTAGTATCAGTGACGGCTAGGAACACACTTAGTCTCAGTGATGGCTAGGAACACACTTAGTATCAGTGATGACAAGGAACACACTTAATATCAGTGATAACAAGGAACACACTTAGTATCAGTGACGGCAAGGAACACACTTAGTATCAGTGACGGCTAGGAACACACTTAGTCTCAGTGACGGCTAGGAACACACTTAGTATCAGTGATGACAAGGAACACACTTAGTATCAGTGACGGCAAGGAACACACTTAGTATCAGTGATGGCAAGGAACACACTTAGTATCAGTGATGGCAAGGAACACACTTAGTATCAGT
>CM026392.1:50660530-50722620 GCA_014843695.1 Archivesica marissinica | reverse complement strand
GATGGCAAGGAACACACTTAGTATCAGTGATGGCTAGGAACACACTTAGTATCAGTGACGGCTAGGATCACACTTAGTATCAGTGACGACAAGGAACACACTTAGTATCAATGATGACAAGGATCACACTTAGAATCAGTGATGACAAGGAACACACTTAATATCAGTGATGACAAGGAACACACTTAGTATCAGTGATGACAAGGAACACACTTAGTATCAGTGATGGCTACGAACACACTTAGTATCAGTGATGACAAGGAACACACTTAGTATCAGTGATGGCAAGGAACACACTTAGCATCAGTGATGGCTACGAACACACTTAGTATCAGTGATGACAAGGAACACACTTAGTATCAGTGACGGCTAGGAACACAGTATCAGTGACGGCTAGGAACACACTTAGTATCAGTGATGGCAAGGAACACACTTAGTATCAGTGACGGCTAGGAACACACTTAGTCTCAGTGACGGCTAGGAACACAATTAGTATCAGTGACGACAAGGAACACACTTAGTATCAAGTGATGGCTAGGAACACACTTAGTATCAGTGACGACAAGGAACACACTTAGTCTCAGTGATGGCTAGGAACACACTTAGTCTCAGTGATGACTAGGAACACACTTAGTATCAGTGACGACAAGGAACACACTTAGTATCAGTGATGGCAAGGAACACACTTAGTATCAGTGATGGCAAGGAACACACTTAGTATCAGTGACAACAAGGAACACACTTAGTATCAGTGATGGCTAGGAACATACTTAGTATCAGTGACAACAAGGAACACACTTAGTATCAAGTGATGGCAAGGAACACACTTAGTATCAGTGACGGCCAGGAACACACTTAGTATCAGTGATGGCTAGGAACACACTTAGTATCAGTGATGACAAGGAACACACTTAGTATCAAGTGATGGCAAGGAACACACTTAGTATCAGTGATGGCTAGGAACACACTTAGTATCAGTGATGGCAAGGAACACACTTAGTATCAGTGATGACAAGGAACACACTTAGTATCAGTGACGGCAAGGAACACACTTAGTATCAGTGACGGCTAGGAACACAGTATCAGTGACGGCTAGGAACACACTTAATATCAGTGATGGCAAGGAACACACTTAGCATCAGTGATGGCCAGGAACACAGGCTAGGAACACACTTAGTCTCAGTGATGGCAAGGAACAGACTTAGTATCAGTGATGGCAAGGAACACATTTAGTCTCAGTGACGACAAGGAACACACTTAGTATCAGTGACGGCAAGGAACACACTTAGTATCAGTGACGGCAAGGAACACACTTAGTATCAGTGACGGCTAGGAACACAGTATCAGTGATGGCTAGGAACACAGTATCAGTGATGGCTAGGAACACACTTAGTATCAGTGATGGCTAGGAACACACTTAGTATCAGTGACGGCTAGGAACACACTTAGTCTCAGTGACGGCTAGGATCACACATAGTATCAGTGACGGCTAGGAACACACTTAGTCTCAGTGATGGCTAGGAACACACTTAGTATCAGTGACGGCTAGGAACACAGTATCAGTGACGGCTAGGAACACACTTAGTATCAGTGACGGTGTCATACCCGCGGGTCACTTTTTCCTATAGAATATTATAGAATAATGACCCCCTTATAGAATAATGACCCCCCATCCCAAAAACAATGTTATCAATATATTTTATTAATAATTGCATAAGCTATAAAATTAACAATTATCAATAAAATTATATTGAATTTATGTATGAAAAGAGACATACACTCAACTTAATTGGTATTTGAAACCATGCAGCTCAAAATAAATACCATAAAATAGCACAGTACTAACCATTCTTATCATATTCATGCATGTTCTCTTAAACTTTCCAGAAAATATATAATATGCTGTTAACCATTATAATTCTGACTGGTGTGGCTAACTAATTTTTCCACAGGCGTGAAAATCCCCATAATAAAGCAATAAAACCTTATTGTTGGAGCACTGCAATCAACTGTGACACTTCCTGTGTTACATGTTTTATATCATTCATAATACATAATATTTTATTATTGTATGAGCAAGGACAGATAACATGTGCCTCCCAGTGCAAGAAACTTTTCTATGCCATAGAATAATGACCCCCCTATGTTTACACAGTAAGAGTGAGAGTGGTCACTTTTCCATGCCGTAGAATAATGACCACCTAACTGTATGTATGTAAACTATATGAGAGAGGGGGGAGGGTCACTTTTCCATGCCATAGAATAATGACCCCCTGTATATTAACTATATGAGTGAAGGGGGGTCACTTTTCCATGCCATAGAATAATGACCCCCCTGTATATTAACTATATGAGTGAAGGGGGGTCACTTTTCCATGCATATAGAATAATGACCCCCCTGTATATTAACTATATGAGTGAAGGGGGTCACTTCCATGCCATAGAATAATGACCCCCCCTGTATATTAACTATATGAGTGAAGGGGGTCACTTTTCCATGCCATAGAATAATGACCCCCCCTGTATATTAACTATATGAGTGAATGGGGTCACTTCCATGCCATAGAATAATGACCCCCCTGTATATTAACTATATGAGTGAAGGGGGTCACTTCCATGCCATAGAATAATGACCCCTCTGTATATTAACTATATGAGTGAAGGGGGGTCATTTATCCATGCCATAGAATAATGACCCCCCTGTATATTAACTATATGAGTGAAGGGGGGTCACTTTTCCATGCCATAGAATAATGACCCCCCCTGTATATTAACTATATGAGTGAAGGGGTCACTTTTCCATGCCATATAGAATAATGACCCATGTATATTAACTATATGAGTGAAGGGGGGTCACTTTTCCATGCCATAGAATAATGACCCTCTGTATATTAACTATATGAGTGAGGGGGGGGTCACTTTTCCATGCCATATCGATCAGCCAGTAAAGCGGGATGGATGAAGTCGTCCCAATTATTTTGCTCATCATTGGTATATTTTACCAATGTATGGACAAGTGTTTGATTAAACCTTTCCATTAAACCATTTGTTTGGGGGTGATATGCACTTGTCTTGCGATGGTCGATGCCAATTAGTCTGCAGATTTCGTCATTGAGCATTGCAAAACTAGTCTATGATATAGATAGTGACCCCTTCCCACTCATAATCTATACATATGGGGGTGATTATCCTCTGATATGGATAGTGACACCCTCCCACTCATATAATCTACACATATGGGGGTGATTATCCTATGATATGGATAGTGACACCCTCCCACTTATATAATCTACACATAGGGGGGTGATTATCCTATGATATGGATAGTGAGCCCCTCCCACTCATATAATCTACACATATGTTGGTGATTATTCTGTGATATGGATAGTGAGCCCCTCCCACTCATATAATCTACACATATGGGGGTGATTATCATATGATATGGATAGTGACACACTCCAACTCATATAATCTACACATATGGGGGTGATTATCCTATGATATGGATAGTGACCCCCTCCCACTCATATAATCTAAACATATGGGGGTGATTATCATATGATATGGATAGTGAGCCCCTCCCACTCATATAATCTACACATATGTAGGTGATTATTCTGTGATATGGATAGTGACACCCTCCCACACATATAATCTACACATAGGGGGGTGATTATCATATGATATGGATAGTGAGCCCCTCCCACTCATATAATCTACACATATGTTGGTGATTATCCTATGATATGGATAGTGAGCCCCTCCCACTCATTTAATCTACACATATGTGGATGATTATTCTATGACATGGAAAAGTGACCCACCGTCACTTGTACTGTGTAAACATAGGGGGGTCATTATTTTATGGCATGGAAAAGTGACGAAAAGTGACCCACTCACTCATATAGTTTACATACAGGGGGTCATTATTCTATGACATGGAAAAGTGACCCACCGTCACTCGTACTGTGTAAACATAGGGGGGTCATTATTCTATGGCATGGAAAAGTGACCCGCCGTCACTCGTACTGTGTAAACATAGGGGGGTCATTATTCTATGGCATGGAAAAGTGACCCCCTCACTCACTCGTGCAGTGTAAATATAGGGGATCATTATTCTATGGCATGGAAAAGTGACCCACCTCATTCATATAGTTTACACACAGGTAGGTCATTATTCTATGGCATCGAAAAGTGACCCCCTCACTCATAGTTTACATACAGAGGGGTCATTATTCTATGGCATTGGAAGTTTGAACTGCCTTCACTCAGATAATCTACATATAGGGGGGTCATTATTCTATGGCATGGAAAAGTGACCTACCCTCAATCAGATATTCTACATTATGGGGGTCACATTCTACATGTATGCATGGAACAGTTTCTTGCACTGAATAGATAGGGAGGCACACGTTATAAAGTAGAATGTTGTCTGTCCTTGCTCATACAATATTAAAATATTACTTATTATGAATGATATAAAACATGTAACCAGTGTATTGGGAACACAGGAAGTGTCACTATTGGTTGCAGTTCCCTAAAAATAAGGTTTTATTGCTTTTCACACCTGTGGCAAAGAAGATAAGGCTTAATATGATCCACAATAGTCAGAATTACAATTGTTAACAACATATTACATAATTGTGCACATTTTCTGGAAAGATTAAGAGAATATGAATAAACATGATAAGAATAGTTTGCTATAATAAGTGGATAACATATTAATTAAATTTGTTAAAGAAATATACACCAATTTCTGCTGTAGAAGCATCCATAGTGCGAGTGTGTTTTTCAATTATTTATCATCACTACTGGTTGCCCATATGAGCGAGTCATTTTAGATTTTTGGAGGATAGTGCAATGATACAGACAGAGACCCATTCCAGGGGGTCATTATTCCATGGCATTGAAAAGTGACCCTCTCTCTCATAATTGTAGTCTATACATAGGGGGTGGGGGTCATTGTTCTTATTTGTTTTATGTTTGTCTTTGTTTTATGTTTGTCTGTGTAAATATTATGCATTATGTGAACCTCCTAGTTATACAGCACCCATCACCTCATGATCATCTTTAGAAATTGATAAGAGACAAATTATCTGCATACCTCTTTTTCAGATTCAATATATTTATGTTATTCTGTACATCGTTAAATCAAAATATATGTTGTTAGGCCTTAAACAGTGCTAACTAACATTTAATAATAATAAATTCAATATTTTCCCACTATATATTGCTATTTGCAATGGGGTCATTTTTCCGCAAGGGGGGTCAATATTCTATGGCTGAATAATGACCCGCGGGTCATTATTTTAAGGGGGGTCAACATTCTATATGACAACGGCAAGGAACACACTTAGTATCAGTGATGGCAAGGAACACACTTAGTATCAGTGACGGCTAGGATCACACTTAGTATCAGTGACGACAAGGAATACACTTAGTCTCAGTGATGGCTAGGAACACACATAGTATCAGTGATGGCTACAAACACACTTAGTATCAGTGATGACAAGGAACACACTTAGTATCAGTGATGACAAGGAACACACTTAGTATCAGTGATGGCAAGGAACACACTTAGTATCAGTAACGGCTAGGAACACACTTAGTCTCAGTGATGACAAGGAATACACTTAGTATCAGTGACAGCAAGGAACACACTTAGTATCAGTGACGGCTAGGAACACAGTATCAGTGACGGCTAGGAACACACTTAGTATCAGTGATGGCAAGGAACACACTTAGTATCAGTGACGGCTAGGAACACACTTAGTATCAGTGATGGCTAGGAACACAATTAGTATCAGTGATGGCAAGGAACACACTTAGTATCAGTGACGGCTAGGAACACAGTATCAGTGATGGCTAGGAACACACTTAGTATCAGTGATGACAAGGAACATACTTAGTATCAGTGATGACAAGGAACACACTTAATATCAGTGACGGCTAGGAACACAATTAGTATCAGTGATGGCAAGGAACACACTTAGTATCAGTGATGGCTAGGAACACAATTAGTATCAGTGATGGCTAGGATCACACTTAGTATCAGTGATGACAAGGAACACACTTAGTATCAGTGATGACAAGGAACACACTTAGTATCAGTGACAGCAAGGAACACACTTAGTATCAAGTGATGACAAGGAACACACTTAGTATCAGTGATGGCTAGGAACACACTTAGTATCAGTGACGGCTAGGAACATACTTAGTATCAGTGACGGCTAGGAACACACTTAGTATCAGTGATGACAAGGAACACACTTAGTATCAGTGATGACAAGGAACACACTTAGTATCAGTGATGACAAGGAACACACTTAGTATCAGTGATGACAAGGAACACACTTAGTATCAGTGATGGGAAGGAACACACTTAGTATCAGTGACGACAAGGAACACACTTAGTCTCAGTGATAACAAGGAACACACTTAGTATCAGTGATGGCAAGGAACACACTTGGTATCAGTGATGACAAGGAACACACTTAGTATCAGTGATGCCAAGGAACAATCTTAGTATCAGTGATGGCTAGGAACACACTTAGTATCAGTGACGGCAAGGAACACACTTAGTATCAGTGACAGCAAGGAACACACTTAGTATAAGTGACGACAAGGAACACACTTAGTATCAGTGATGACAAGGACCACACTTAGTCTCAGTGATGACAAGGAACACACTTAGTATCAGTGATGGCAAGGAACACACTTAGTATCAGTGATGACAAGGAACACACTTAGTATCAGTGATGCCAAGGAACAATCTTAGTATCAGTGACGGCTAGGAACACAGTATCAGTGATGGCTAGGAACACACTTAGTATCAGTGATGGCTAGGAACACACTTAGTATCAGTGATGACTAGGAACACACTTAGTATCAGTGATGACTAGGAACACACTTAGTATCAGTGATGACAAGGAACACACTTAGTATCAGTGATGACAAGGAACACACTTAGTATCAGTGATGACAAGGAACACACTTAGTATCAGTGATGACAAGGAACACACTTAGTATCAGTGATGACAAGGAACACATTTAGTATCAGTGATGACAAGGAACACACTTAGTATCAGTGATGACAAGGAACACACTTAGTATCAGTGATGGCAAGGCACAAACTTAGTATCAGTGATGGCTAGGAACACAGTATCAGTGACGGCTAGGAACACACTTGGTATCAGTGATGGCAAGGAACACACTTAGTATCAGTGATGGCAAGGAACACACTTAGTATCAGTGATGACAAGGAACACACTTAGTATCAGTGATGACAATGAACACACTTAGTATCAGTGACGGCAAGGAACACACTTAGTATCAGTGATGGCTAGGAACACAGTATCAGTGACGGCTAGGAACACACTTAGTATCAGTGATGGCTAGGAACACACTTAGTCTCAGTGATGGCTAGGAAGACACTTAGTATCAGTGACGACAAGGAACACACTGAGTATCAGTGACGGCAAGGAACACACTTAGTGTCAGTGATGGCTAGGAACACACATAGTATCAGTGATGGCAAAGAACACACTTAGTATCAGTGATGGCCAGGAACACACTTAGTATCAGTGATGGCAAGGAACACACTTAATATCAGTGATGGCAAGGAACACACATATTATCAGTGATGGCTAGGAACACACTTAGTATCAGTGACGGCATGGAACACACTTAGTATCAGTGATGGCAAGGACCACACTTAGTATCAGTGACGACAAGGAACACACTTAGTATCAGTGACGGCAAGGAACACACTTAGTATCAGTGATGGCTAGGAACACACTTAGCATCAGTGATGGCCAGGATCACAGGCTAGGAACACACTTAGTCTCAGTGATGGCAAGGAACACACTTAGTATCGGTGATGGCAAGGAACACACTTAGTCTCAGTGATGACAAGGAACACACTTAGTATCAGTGACGGCTAGGAACACACTTAGTATCAGTGACGGCTAGGAACACACTTAATATCAGTGATGGCTAGGAACACACTTAGTATCAGTCACGGCTAGGAACACACTTAGTATCAGTGACGACAAGGAACACACTTAGTATCAGTGATGACAATGAACACACTTAGTATCAGTGATGACAAGGAACACACTCAGTATCAGTGATGACAAGGAACACACTTAGTATCAGTGATGACAAGGAACACACTTAGTATCAGTGATGGCAAGGAACACACTTAGTATCAGTGACGGCTAGGAACACAGTATCAGTGATGGCTAGGAACACACTTAGTATCAGTGATGGCAAGGAACACACTTAGTATCAGTGATGGCAAGGAACACACTTAGTATCAGTGATGGCTAGGAACACACTTAGTATCAGTGATGACAAGGAACACACTTAGTCTCAGTGATGGCTAGGAACACACTTAGTATCAGTGATGACAAGGAACACACTTAATATCAGTGATAACAAGGAACACACTTAGTATCAGTGACGGCAAGGAACACACTTAGTATCAGTGACGGCTAGGAACACACTTAGTCTCAGTGACGGCTAGGAACACACTTAGTATCAGTGATGACAAGGAACACACTTAGTATCAGTGATGACCAGGAACACACTTAGTATCAGTGATGGCAAGGAACACACTTAGTATCAGTAATGACAAGGAACACACTTAGTATCAGTGATGGCCAGGAACACACTTAGTATCAATGATGGCAAGGAACACACTTAGTATCAGTGATGGCAAGGAACACACTTATTATCAGTGATGGCTAGGAACACACTTAGTATCAGTGACGGCAAGGAACACACTTAGTATCAGTAATGGCAAGGAACACACTTAGTATCAGTGATGGGAAGGAACACACTTAGTATCAGTGACGACAAGGAACACACCTAGTATCAGTGATGGCAAGGAACACACTTAGTATCAGTGATGGCAAGGAACACAATTAATATCAGGGATGACAAGGAACACACTTAGTATCAGTGATGACAAGGAACACACTTTGTATCAGTGATGACAAGGAACACAGGCTAGGAACACACTTAGTCTCAGTGATGGCAAGGAACAGACCTAGTATCAGTGATGGCAAGGAACACACTTAGTCTCAGTGACGACAAGGAACACACTTAGTATCAGTGATGACAAGGAACACACTTAGTATCAGTGACGGCAAGGAACACACATAGTATCAGTGACGGCTAGGAACACAGTATCAGTGACGGCTAGGAACACACTTAGTATCAGTGACGGCAAGGAACACACTTAGTATCAGTGACGGCAAGGAACACACTTAGTATCAGTGACGGCTAGGAACACACTTAGTATCAGTGACGACAAGGAACACACTTAGTCTCAGTGATGGCTAGGAACACACAGATCAGTAGGCAGAACACACTTAGTATCAGTGATGACAAGGAACACACTTAGTATCAGTGACGGCAAGGAACACATTTAGTATCAGTGACGGCTAGGAACACATTATCAGTGACGGCTAGGAACACACTTAGTATCAGTGATGGCAAGGAACACACTTAGTATCAGTGACGGCTAGGAACACACTTAGTCTCAGTGATGGCTAGGAACACACTTAGTATCAGTGATGACTAGGAACACACCTAGTATCAGTGATGGCTATGAACACACTTAGTATCAGTGATGACTAGGAACACACTTAGTATCAGTGATGACAAGGAACACACTTAGTATCAGTGACAGCAAGGAACACACTTAGTATCAGTGACGGCTAGGAACACAGTATCAGTGACGGCTAGGAACACACTTAGTATCAGTGACGGCAAGGAACACACTTAGTATCAGTGATGGCAAGGAACACACTTAGTATCAGTGATGGCCAGGAACACACTTAGTATCAGTGACGGCAAGGAACACACTTAGTATCAGTGATGGCTAGGAACACACTTAGTATCAGTGATGACAAGGAACACACTTAGTATCAGTGATGGCAAGGAACACACTTAGTATCAGTGACGGCAGGAACACAGTTCAGTGACAGGAACACACTTAGTATCAGTGAGGCAAGGAACACACTTAGTATCAGTGACGGCAAGGAACACACTTAGTATCAGTGACGGCTAGGAACACACTTAGTATCAGTGACGGCTAGGAACACACTTAGTATCAGTGATGGCAAGGAACACACTTAGTATCAGTGATGGCAAGGAACACACTTAGTATCAGTGATGGCAAGGAACACACTTAGTATCAGTGATGGCAAGGAACACACTTAGTATCAGTGATGGCAAGGAACACACTTAGTATCAGTGATGGCAAGGAACACACTTAGTATCAGTGACGGCAAGGAACACACTTAGTATCAGTGATGGCAAGGAACACACTTAGTATCAGTGATGGCAAGGAACACACTTAGTATCAGTGACGGCAAGGAACACACTTAGTATCAGTGATGGCAAGGAACACACTTAGTATCAGTGATGGCAAGGAACACACTTAGTATCAGTGATGGCAAGGAACACACTTAGTATCAGTGATGGCAAGGAACACACTTAGTATCAGTGATGGCAAGGAACACACTTAGTATCAGTGATGGCAAGGAACACACTTAGTATCAGTGACGGCAAGGAACACACTTAGTATCAGTGATGGCAAGGAACACACTTAGTATCAGTGATGGCAAGGAACACACTTAGTATCAGTGATGGCAAGGAACACACTTAGTATCAGTGATGGCAAGGAACACACTTAGTATCAGTGATGGCAAGGAACACACTTAGTATCAGTGATGGCAAGGAACACACTTAGTATCAGTGACGGCAAGGAACACACTTAGTATCAGTGATGGCAAGGAACACACTTAGTATCAGTGATGGCAAGGAACACACTTAGTATCAGTGATGGCAAGGAACACACTTAGTATCAGTGATGGCAAGGAACACACTTAGTATCAGTGATGGCAAGGAACACACTTAGTATCAGTGATGACAAGGAACACACTTAGTATCAGTGATGGCAAGGAACACACTTAGTATCAGTGATGGCAAGGAACACACTTAGTATCAGTGATGGCAAGGAACACACTTAGTATCAGTGATGGCAAGGAACACACTTAGTATCAGTGATGGCAAGGAACACACTTAGTATCAGTGACGACAAGGAACACACTTAGTATCAGTGACGGCAAGGAACACACTTAGTATCAGTGACGACAAGGAACACACTTAGTATCAGTGATGGCAAGGAACACACTTAGTATCAGTGATGGCTAGGAACACACTTAGTATCAGTGATGGACAGGCTAGGAACACACTTAGTATCAGTGATGGCTAGGAACACACTTAGTATCAGTGATGGCAAGGAACACACTTAGTATCAGTGACGGCAAGGAACACACTTAGTATCAGTGACGGCAAGGAACACACTTAGTATCAGTGATGGCAAGGAACACACTTAGTATCAGTGACGGCAAGGAACACACTTAGTATCAGTGATGGCAAGGAACACACTTAGTATCAGTGATGGCAAGGAACACACTTAGTATCAGTGATGGCTAGGAACACACTTAGTATCAGTGATGGCAAGGAACACACTTAGTATCAGTGATGGCAAGGAACACACTTAGTATCAGTGATGGCAAGGAACACACTTAGTATCAGTGACGGCAAGGAACACACTTAGTATCAGTGATGGCAAGGAACACACTTAGTATCAGTGATGACAAGGAACACACTTAGTATCAGTGACGGCAAGGAACACACTTAGTATCAGTGATGGCTAGGAACACACTTAGTATCAGTGACGGCTAGGAACACACTTAGTATCAGTGACGGCTAGGAACACACTTAGTATCAGTGACGGCAAGGAACACACTTAGTATCAGTGACGGCAAGGAACACACTTAGTATCAGTGACGGCAAGGAACACACTTAGTATCAGTGACGCAGGAACACACTTAGTATCAGTGATGGCAAGGAACACACTTAGTATCAGTGATGGCTAGGAACACACTTAGTATCAGTGACGGCAAGGAACACACTTAGTATCAGTGACGGCAAGGAACACACTTAGTATCAGTGATGGCAAGGAACACACTTAGTATCAGTGATGGCAAGGAACACAGTATCAGTGATGACAAGGAACACACTTAGTATCAGTGATGACAAGGAACACACTTAGTATCAGTGATGGCAAGGAACACACTTAGTATCAGTGACGGCAAGGAACACAGTATCAGTGATGGCAAGGAACACACTTAGTATCAGTGATGGCAAGGAACACACTTAGTATCAGTGACGGCAAGGAACACACTTAGTATCAGTGATGGCTAGGAACACACTTAGTATCAGTGACGGCAAGGAACACACTTAGTATCAGTGACGGCAAGGAACACACTTAATAACAGTGATGGCAAGGAACACACTTAGTCTCAGTGACATGGCAAGGAACACACTTAGTATCAGTGATGGCAAGGAACACACTTAGTATCAGTGACGGCAAGGAACACACTTAGTATCAGTGACGGCAAGGAACACACTTAGTATCAGTGATGACAAGGAACACACTTAGTATCAGTGATCAAGGAACACACTTAGTATCAGTGATGACAAGGAACACACTTAGTATCAGTGACGACAAGGAACACACTTAGTATCAGTGACGGCTAGGAACACACTTAGTATCAGTGATGGCTAGGAACACACTTAGTATCAGTGACGACAAGGAACACACTTAGTATCAGTGATGACAAGGAACACACTTAGTATCAGTGATGACAAGGAACACACTTAGTATCAGTGATGACAAGGAACACACTTAGTATCAGTGACAACTAGGAACACACTTAGTATCAGTGACAGCTAGGAACACACTTAGTATCAGTGATGGCAAGGAACACACTTAGTATCAGTGATGACAAGGAACACACTTAGTATCAGTGATGACAAGGAACACACTTAGTATCAGTGATGACAACGAACACACATAGTATCATTGATGACAAGGAACACACTTAGTATCAGTGACATCAAGGAACACACTTATATCAGTGACGGCAAGGAACACACTTAGTATCAGTGATGGCTAGGAACACACTTAGTATCAGTGACGGCAAGGAACACACTTAGTATCAGTGACAGCAAGGAACACACTTAGTATCAGTGATGGCAAGGAACACACTTAGTATCAGTGATGGCAAGGAACACACTTAGTATCAGTGACGACAAGGAACACACTTAGTATCAGTGACGACAAGGAACACACTTAGTATCAGTGATGGCAAGGAACACACTTAGTATCAGTGATGACAAGGAACACACTTAGTATCAGTGATGACAAGGAACACACTTAGTATCAGTGACAGCTAGGAACACACTTATATCAGTGATGGCAAGGAACACACTTAGTATCAGTGATGGCAAGGAACACACTTAGTATCAGTGACGGCTAGGAACACACTTAGTATCAGTGATGGCTAGGAACACACTTAGTATCAGTGATGGCTAGGAACACACTTAGTATCAGTGATGGCAAGGAACACACTTAGTATCAGTGATGGCAAGGAACACACTTAGTATCAGTGATGGCAAGGAACACACTTAGTATCAGTGATGGCAAGGAACACACTTAGTATCAGTGACGGCAAGGAACACACTTAGTATCAGTGACGGCAAGGAACACACTTAGTATCAGTGATGGCAAGGAACACACTTAGTATCAGTGACGGCAAGGAACACACTTAGTATCAGTGATGGCAAGGAACACACTTAGTATCAGTGATGGCAAGGAACACACTTAGTATCAGTGATGGCAAGGAACACACTTAGTATCAGTGATGGCAAGGAACACACTTAGTATCAGTGACGGCAAGGAACACACTTAGTATCAGTGATGGCAAGGAACACACTTAGTATCAGTGATGGCAAGGAACACACTTAGTATCAGTGATGGCAAGGAACACACTTAGTATCAGTGATGGCAAGGAACACACTTAGTATCAGTGATGACAAGGAACACACTTAGTATCAGTGACGGCAAGGAACACACTTAGTATCAGTGATGACAAGGAACACACTTAGTATCAGTGATGACAAGGAACACACTTAGTATCAGTGACGGCAAGGAACACACTTAGTATCAGTGATGGCAAGGAACACACTTAGTATCAGTGATGACAAGGAACACACTTAGTATCAGTGATGACAAGGAACACACTTAGTATCAGTGATGGCAAGGAACACACTTAGTATCAGTGATGACAAGGAACACACTTAGTATCAGTGATGACAAGGAACACACTTAGTATCAGTGACGGCTAGGAACACACTTAGTATCAGTGATGACAAGGAACACACTTAGTATCAGTGATGACAAGGAACACACTTAGTATCAGTGATGACAAGGAACACACTTAGTATCAGTGATGACAAAGAACACACTTAGTATCAGTGATGACAAGGAACACACTTAGTATCAGTGACGACAAGGAACACACTTAGTATCAGTGATGACAAGGAACACACTTAGTATCAGTGATGACAAGGAACACACTTAGTATCAGTGACGGCAAGGCACACACTTAGTATCAGTGATGGCTAGGAACACAGTATCAGTGATGGCTAGGAACACACTTAGTATCAGTGACGGCAAGGAACACACTTAGTATCAGTGATGGCAAGGAACACACTTAGTATCAGTGATGGCTAGGAACACACTTAGTATCAGTGATGACAAGGAACACACTTAGTATCAGTGATGACAAGGAACACACTTAGTATCAGTGACGGCAAGGAACACACTTAGTATCAGTGACGGCAAGGCACACACTTAGTATCAGTGATGGCTAGGAACACAGTATCAGTGACAGCTAGGAACACACTTAGTATCAGTGACAGCAAGGAACACACTTAGTATCAGTGACGGCAAGGAACACACTTAGTATCAGTGACGGCTAGGAACACACTTAGTATCAGTGACGACAAGGAACACACTTAGTCTCAGTGATGGCTAGGAACACACTTAGTATCAGTGATGGCTACGAACACACTTAGTATCAGTGATGACAAGGAACACACTTAGTATCAGTGATGGCTACGAACACACTTAGTATCAGTGATGACAAGGAACACACTTAGTATCAGTGACGACAAGGAACACACTTAATATCAGTGATGACAAGGAACACACTTAGTATCAGTGACGGCAAGGAACACACTTAGTATCAGTGATGGCTAGGAACACAGTATCAGTGACAGCTAGGAACACACTTAGTATCAGTGACGGCAAGGAACACACTTAGTATCAGTGACGGCTAGGAACACACTTAGTCTCAGTGACGGCTAGGAACACACTTAGTATCAGTGATGACAAGGAACACACTTAGTATCAGTGACGACCAGGAACACACTTAGTATCAGTGATGGCAAGGAACACACTTAGTATCAGTAATGACAAGGAACACACTTAGTATCAGTGATGGCCAGGAACACACTTAGTATCAATGATGGCAAGGAACACACTTAGTATCAGTGATGGCAAGGAACACACTTATTATCAGTGATGGCTAGGAACACACTTAGTATCAGTGACGGCAAGGAACACACTTAGTATCAGTAATGGCAAGGAACACACTTAGTATCAGTGACGGCAAGGAACACACTTAGTATCAGTGATGGGAAGGAACACACTTAGTATCAGTGACAACAAGGAACACACCTAGTATCAGTGATGGCAAGGAACACACTTAGTATCAGTGATGGCAAGGAACACAATTAATATCAGGGATGACAAGGAACACACTTAGTATCAGTGATGACAAGGAACACACTTTGTATCAGTGATGACAAGGAACACAGGCTAGGAACACACTTAGTCTCAGTGATGGCAAGGAACAGACCTAGTATCAGTGATGGCAAGGAACACACTTAGTCTCAGTGACGACAAGGAACACACTTAGTATCAGTGATGACAAGGAACACACTTAGTATCAGTGACGGCAAGGAACACACATAGTATCAGTGACGGCTAGGAACACAGTATCAGTGACGGCTAGGAACACACTTAGTATCAGTGACGGCAAGGAACACACTTAGTATCAGTGACGGCAAGGAACACACTTAGTATCAGTGACGGCTAGGAACACACTTAGTATCAGTGACGACAAGGAACACACTTAGTCTCAGTGATGGCTAGGAACACACTTAGTATCAGTAAAGGCTACGAACACACTTAGTATCAGTGATGACAAGGAACACACTTAGTATCAGTGACGGCAAGGAACACATTTAGTATCAGTGACGGCTAGGAACACATTATCAGTGACGGCTAGGAACACACTTAGTATCAGTGATGGCAAGGAACACACTTAGTATCAGTGATGGCTAGGAACACACTTAGTCTCAGTGATGGCTAGGAACACACTTAGTATCAGTGATGACTAGGAACACACCTAGTATCAGTGATGGCTATGAACACACTTAGTATCAGTGATGACTAGGAACACACTTAGTATCAGTGATGACAAGGAACACACTTAGTATCAGTGACAGCAAGGAACACTCTTAGTATCAGTGACGGCTAGGAACACAGTATCAGTGACGGCTAGGAACACACTTAGTATCAGTGACGGCAAGGAACACACTTAGTATCAGTAATGGCAACGAACACACTTAGTATCAGTGATGGCCAGGAACACACTTAGTATCAGTGACGGCAAGGAACACACTTAGTATCAGTGATGGCAAGGAACACACTTAGTATCAGTGATGGCTAGGAACACATTTAGTATCAGTGATGGCAAGGAACAAACTTAGTATCAGTGACGGCTAGGAACACAGTATCAGTGATAGCTAGGAACACACTTAGTATCAGGGACAGCAAGGAACACACTTAGTATCAGTGACGGCAAGGCACACACTTAGTATCAGTGACGGCTAGGAACACAGTATCAGTGACGGCTAGGAACACACTTAGTATCAGTGACGGCAAGGAACACACTTAGTATCAGTGATGGCTAGGAACACACTTAGTATCAGTGATGGCAAGGAACACACTTAGAGTCAGTGATGGCAAGGAACACACTTAGTATCAGTAATGGCAAGGAACACACTTAGTATTAGTGATGGCCAGGAACACACTTAGTATCAGTGACGGCAAGGAACACACTTAGTTTCAGTGATTGCAAGGAACACACTTATTATCAGTGATGGCTAGGAACACACTTAATATCAGTGACAGCAAGGAACACACTTAGTATCAGTGATGGCAAGGAACACACTTAGTATCAGTGATGGCAAGGACCACACTTAGTATCACTGACGACAAGGAACACACTTAGTATCAGTGATGGCTAGGAACACACTTAGCATCAGTGATGGCCAGGAACACAGGCTAGGAACACACTTATTCTCAGTGATGGCAAGGAACACACTTAGTATCAGTGATGGCAAGGAACACACTTAGTCTCAGTGACGACAAGAAACACATTTAGTATCAGTGACGACAAGGAACACACTTAGTATCAGTGACGACAAGGAACACACTTAGTATCAGTGACGACAAGGAACACACTTAGTATCAGTGATGACAAGGAACACACATAGTATCAGTGATGAAAAGGAACACACTTAGTATCAGTGATGGCAAGGAACAAACTTAGTATCAGTGACGGCTTGGAACACAGTATCAGTGATGGCTAGGAACACACTTAGTATCAGTGACGGCAATGAACACACTTAGTATCAGTGACGGCAAGGCACACACTTAGTATCAGTGATGGCCAGGAACACACTTAGTATCAGTGATGGCAAGGAACACACTTAGTATCAGTGATGGCAAGGAACACACTTATTATCAGTGATGGCTAGGAACACACTTATATCAGTGACAGCAAGGAACACACTTAGTATCAGTGATGGCAAGGAACACACTTAGTATCAGTGATGGCAAGGACCACACTTAGTATCAGTGACGACAAGGAACACACTTAGCATCAGTGATGGCTAGGAACACACTTCGCATCAGTGATGGCCAGGAACACAGGCTAGGAACACACTTAGTCTCAGTGATGGCAAGGAACACACTTAGTATCAGTGATGGCAAGGAACACACTTAGTCTCAGTGACAAGTAACACATTTAGTATCAGTGACGACTAGGAACACACTTAGTATCAGTGACGGCTAGGAACACACTTAGTATCAGTGACCGCTAGGAACACACTTAGTATCAGTGATGGCAAGGAACACACTTAGTATCAGTGACATCTAGGAACACACTTAGTATCAGTGACGGCTAGGAACACACTTAGTATCAGTGATGACAAGGAACACACTTAGTATCAGTGACATCTAGGAACACACTTAGTATCAGTGACAGCTAGGAACACACTTAGTATCAGTGATGGCTAGGAACACACTTAGTATCAGTGACGGCTAGGAACACACTTAGTATCAGTGATGACAAGGAACACACTTAGTATCAGTGATGACAAGTAACACACTTAGTATCAGTGATGACAAGGAACACACATAGTATCATTGATGACAAGGAACACACTTAGTATCAGTGACATCTAGGAACACACTTAGTATCAGTGACAGCTAGGAACACACTTAGTATCAGTGATGGCTAGGAACACACTTAGTATCAGTGATGACAAGGAACACACTTAGTATCAGTGATGACAAGTAACACACTTAGTATCAGTGATGACAAGGAACACACATAGTATCATTGATGACAAGGAACACACTTAGTATCAGTGACATCTAGGAACACACTTAGTATCAGTGACAGCTAGGAACACACTTAGTATCAGTGATGGCTAGGAACACACTTAGTATCAGTGATGACAAGGAACACACTTAGTATCAGTGATGACAAGTAACACACTTAGTATCAGTGATGACAAGGAACACACATAGTATCATTGATGACAAGGAACACACTTAGTATCAGTGACATCTAGGAACACACTTATATCAGTGACGGCTAGGAACACACTTAGTATCAGTGATGGCTAGGAACACACTTAGTATCAGTGACGGCAAGGAACACACTTAGTATCAGTGATGGCAAGGAACACTCTTAGTATCAGTGATGGCTAGGAACACACTTAGTATCAGTGATGGCAAGGAACAAACTTAGTATCAGTGACGGCTAGGAACACACTTAGTATCAGTGACGACAAGGAACACACTTAGTATCAGTGACGGCTAGGAACACACTTAGTATCAGTGATGACAAGGAACACACTTAGTATCATTGATGACAAGGAACACACTTAGTATCAGTGACATCTAGGAACACACTTATATCAGTGACGGCTAGGAACACACTTAGTATCAGTGATGGCTAGGAACACACTTAGTATCAGTGACGGCTAGGAACACACTTAGTATCAGTGACGGCAAGGAACACGCTTAGTATCAGTGATGGCTAGGAACACACTTAGTATCAGTGATGGCAAGTAACACACTTAGAGTCAGTGATGGCAAGGAACACACTTAGTATCAGTAATGGCAAGGAACACACTTAGTATCAGTGATGGCCAGGAACACACTTAGTATCAGTGACGGCAAGGAACACACTTAGTATCAGTGATGGCAAGGAACACACTTATTATCAGTGATGGCTAGGAACACACTTAATATCAGTGACAGCAAGGAACACACTTAGTATCAGTGATGGCAAGGAACACACTTAGTATCAGTGATGGCAAGGACCACACTTAGTATCACTGACGACAAGGTACACACTTAGTATCAGTGATGGCTAGGAACACACTTAGTATCAGTGACGGCAAGGAACACACTTAGTATCAGTGATGGCAAGGAACACTCTTAGTATCAGTGATGGCTAGGAACACACTTAGTAACAGTGATGGCAAGGAACAAACTTAGTATCAGTGACGGCTAGGAACACACTTAGTATCAGTGATGACAAGGAACACACTTAGTATCAGTGACGGCTAGGAACACACTTAGTATCAGTGATGACAAGGAACACACTTAGTATCATTGATGACAAGGAACACACTTAGTATCAGTGACGACAAGGAACACACTTAGTATTAGTGACGGCTAGGAACACATTTAGTATCAGTGATGACAAGGAACACACTTAGTATCATTGATGACAAGGAACACACTTAGTATCAGTGATGACAAGGAACACACTTAGTATCAGTGATGACAAGGAACACACTTAGTATCAGTGATGACAAGGAACACACTTAGTATCAGTGACGGCTAGGAACACACTTAGTATCGGTGATGACAAGGAACACACTTAGTATGATTGATGACAAGGAACACACTTAGTATCATTGATGACAAGGAACACACGTAGTATCAGTGATGACAAAGAACACACTTAGTATCATTGATGACAAGGAACACACTTAGTATCAGTGACGACAAGGAACACACTTAGTATCAGTGATGACAAGGAACACACTTAGTATCATTGATGACAAGGAACACACTTAGTATCAGTGACGGCAAGGCACACACTTAGTATCAGTGATGGCTAGGAACACAGTATCAGTGATGGTTAGGAACACACTTAGTATCAGTGACGGCAAGGAACACACTTAGTATCAGTGACGGCAAGGAACACACTTAGTATCAGTGATGGCTATGAACACACTTAGTATCAGTGATGACAAGCAACACACTTAGTATCAGTGATGACAAGGAACACACTTAGTATCAGTGACGGCAAGGAACACACTTAGTATCAGTGACGGCAAGGCACACACTTAGTATCAGTGATGGCTAGGAACACAGTATCAGTGACAGCTAGGAACACACTTAGTATCAGTGACAGCAAGGAACACACTTAGTATCAGTGACGGCAAGGAACACACTTAGTATCAGTGACGGCTAGGAACACACTTAGTATCAGTGACGACAAGGAACACACTTAGTCTCAGTGATGGCTAGGAACACACTTAGTATCAGTGATGGCTACGAACACACTTAGTATCAGTGATGACAAGGAACACACTTAGTATCAGTGATGACAAGGAACACATTTAGTATCAGTGATGACAAGGAACACACTTAGTATCAGTGACAGCAAGGAACACACTTAGTATCAGTGACGGCTAGGAACACACTTAGTATCAGTGACGGCTAGGAACACATTATCAGTGACGGCTAGGAACACACTTAGTATCAGTGACGGCTAGGAACACACTTAGTCTTAGTGACGGCTAGGAACACACTTAGTATCAGTGATGACAAGGAACACACTTAGTATCATTGACGACCAGGAACACACTTAGTATCAGTGATGGCAAGGAACACACTTAGTATCAGTGACGGCAAGGAACACACTTAGTATCAGTAATGGCAAGGAACACACTTAGTATCAGTGATGGCCAGGAACACACTTAGTATCAGTGACGGCAAGGAACACACTTAGTATCAGTGATGGCAAGGAACACACTTATTATCAGTGATGGCTAGGAACACACTTAGTATTAGTGACGGCAAGGAACACACTTAGTATCAGTGACAGCAAGGAACACACTTAGTATCAGTGATGGCAAGGAACACACTTAGTATCAGTTACGGCAAGGAACACACTTAGTATCAGTGATGGCTAGGAACACACTTAGCATCAGTGATGACCAGCAACACAGGCTAGGAACACACTTAGTCTCAGTGATTGCAAGGAACACACTTAGTATCAGTGATGGCACGGAACACACTTAGTCTCAGTGATGACAAGGAACACACTTAGTATCAGTGACGGCTAGGAACACACTTAGTATCAGTGACGACAAGGAACACACTTAGTATCAGTGGTGGCAAGGAACACATTTATCAGTGATGACAAGGAACACACTTAGTATCAGTGACGTCTAGGAACACACTTAGTATCAGTGACGGCTAGGAACACACTTAGTATCAGTGACAGCTAGGAACACACTTAGTATCAGTGACGACAAGGAACACACTTAGTATCAAGTGATGGCAAGGAACACACTTAGTATCAGCGACGGCCAGGATCACACTTAGTCTCAGTGATAGCTAGGAGCACTCTTAGTCTCAGTGACGGCTAGGAACACACTTAATATTAGTGACAGCTAGGAACACACTTAGTATCAGTGACGGCTAGGAACACACTTAGTATCAGTGATGGCTAGGAACACACTTAGTCTCAGTGATGGCTAGGAACACACTTAGTATCAGTGATGGCTAGGAACACACTTAGTATTAGTGACGACAAGGAACACGCTTAGTATCAAGTGATGGCAAGGAACACACTTAGTATCAGTGACGGCCAGGAACACACTCAGTATCAGTGATGGCTAGGAACACACTTAGTATCAGTGATGACAAGGAACACACTTAGTATCAAGTGATGGCAAGGAACACACTTAGTATCAGTGATGGCCAGGAACACACTTAGTCTCAGTGATGGCTAGGATCACACTTAGTCTCAGTGATAGCTAGGAACACACTTAGTCTCAGTGACGGCTAGGAACACACTTAATATCAGTGACAGCTAGGAACACACTTAGTATCAGTGACGGCTAGGAACACACTTAGTATCAGTGATGGCTAGGAACACACTTAGTCTCAGTGATGGCTAGGAACACACTTATGCACTATCTGTGCAATGTTCCTGTAGTATGTGTCCGCTCTCGCGAGTTCCGTTATTCCTAGCATCCTATTAGTGTATCTGTATGCACTATCTGTGCAATGTTCCTGTAGTATGTGTCCGCTCTCGCGAGTTCCATTATTCCAGATCTTTGTTAATGTTGACGACCCATTGCTCTATCTGAACTATGGAATGTTTGCATGGTATTTGTCCTCCTTCGAGTTCTCCTTATTTCAGATGCTCCATTGGTATATCTGGGCTGTGTAATGTGTCCATGGCATGTGTCCTCTCACCAGTTCTTCTTATCTTTGTAGTGCATCTGGAATGTTGAATGCTTAAATGGTATGCGTCTTCTCTAGTTAGTTCTCCTTGGTATTCCAGATGCTTTGTTATTGCATTTGGACTATGGAATGATTCCATGGTATGCGTCTTCTCTTGTTAGTTCTCCTTGGTATTCCAGATGCTTTGTTATTGCATTTGGACTATGGAATGATTCCATGGTATGCGTCTTCTCTAGTTAGTTCTCCTTGGTATTCCAGATGCTTTGTTATTGCATTTGGACTATGGAATGTTTCATGGTATGTATCTGAGTTATTCAGGATTACCCATTAGTGCACATGCACTCTATAATGTTTCCATGGTATGTGTCTGATCTCTCGAGTTCGTCTTGTTATTCCTGGCTACCCATTAGTACATCTGCACTGTGTAATGTTTCTATAAAATGTGCCTGCTGACATGTGCACTTATTGTTATTTACTGATATTCCATTAGTGCATCTGCATCGTGGAATGTTTCTAACACTAGTTTAACATAGTCATGTCTCTCTGCAACAACATACAGTCAATCCTGCCTTAAGCAGCCATCCAAGGGAATCACAGCAAGTTGCTGCTTAGTACAGGTGGCTGCTTAATAGAGGTCAAATGTATAATGAAACAATATGTTGGGAGTCTGAAAACTGGCTGCTTAATGCAGGTTGGCTGCTTAATAGAGGTGACTACTAACACAGGTTTGACTGTACATGATATTATCAATTATTGTTATTGGTATATTGGTGAGTAGCCTGGGTTCCAGTCTGTTGAATTTTCACTAATTTATTATCAGAAACACAATACGGCCCAATTAATGGTCTTGGTGTTAAAATATATAACTGACCAGGCAAAATATATCAACGCCTGTTCCCAAGCTAATTGGTGAGCTGTGATTTGAATTGTTTGACTTTATTGTTCTTCGTATTCTAAACCATATACAACACACATTAATATAATTATGTACCTAGTACATTGATGAGAACTTAGTCTATTATATCTCGCCCAGTACATATTAACATTCCATATATAACAGTCTATTATATCTCGCCCAGTACATATTAACATTCCATATATAACAGTCTATTATATCTCCCCCAGTACATATTAACATTCCATATATAACAGTCTATTATATCTCCCCCAGTACATATTAACATTCCATATATAACAGTCTATTATATCTCCCCCAGTACATATTAACATTCCATATATAACAGTCTATTATATCTCCCCCAGTACATATTAACATTCCATATATAACAGTCTATTATATCTCCCCCAGTACATATTAACATTCCATATATAACAGTCTATTATATCTCCCCCAGTACATATTAACATTCCATATATAACAGTCTATTATATCTCCCCCAGTACATATTAACATTCCATATATAACAGTCTATTATATCTCCCCCAGTACATATTAACATTCCATATATAACAGTCTATTATATCTCCCCCAGTACATATTAACATTCCATATATAACAGTCTATTATATCTCCCCCAGTACATATTAACATTCCATATATAACAGGGAACACCTGCTTTTCTGAAGTGTGTACAGTCAAACCAGTATTAGTGGTTATGTCTTATTAGCAGCAAACCTGCAATAAGCAGCCAGTTTCCAGATGCCCCGATATGTTGTTTTATTATACATATGCCCTATATTATACAGCCACCTGTGCTAAGCAGTCACTTTCAATAAATCCCTTGGCTGGCTGCTTCAGACATGTTTGACTGTATATCACAATACTATTGATTTCGCTGTATATCACAATATTATTGATTTCGCTGTATATCACAATACTATTGATTTCGCTGTATATCACAATACTATTGATTTCGCTGTATATCACAATATTATTGATTTCGCTGTATATCACAATACTATTGATTTCGCTGTATATCACAATACTATTGATTTTGCTGTATATCACAATATTATTGATTTCGCTGTATATCACAATATTATTGATTTCGCTGTATATCACAATACTATTGATTTCGCTGTATATCACAATGCTATTGATTTCGCTGTATATCACAATATTATTGATTTTGCTGTATATCACAATACTATTGATTTTGCTGCACAATTTCCTGATGGATATGGTATCAAATGAGGGCGATATTTCTTGTTCATTTGGTATAAAATGAGGGGGCAATTTCCTGGTGCATATGGTTCAAAATGAGGGGGCAATTTCCTGGTGCCTATGGTATAAAATGAGGGTGCACTTCCCTGGTGTATTTGGTACAAATTGTGGGCGCAATTTACTGGTGCATATGGTATAAAATGAGGGCGAAATTTCATAGTGCATATGGTATAAAATGAGGGCGCAATTTCCTGGTGTTTATTGTATAAAATGACGGCGCAATTTCTTGGTACATATGGTACAAATTGAGAGCGCAATATCCTGGTGCATATGGTATAAAATGAGCGGGCAATTGCCTGGTGCATATGGTATAAAATGAGGGCGAACATTCCTGGTACATATGGTATAAAATGAGGGCACAATTTCCTGGTACATATGGTATAAAATGAGGGAGCAATTTCCTGGTGCATATGGTATAAAATGAGGGCACAATTTCCTGGTACATATGGTATAAAATGAGGGCACAATTTCCTGGTGCATATGGTATAAAATGAGGGTGCAATATCCTGGTACATATGGTATAAAATGAGGGCACAATTTCCTGGTACATATGGTATAAAATGAGGGAGCAATTTCCTGGTGCATATGGTATAAAATGAGGGCACAATTTCCTGGTACATATGGTATAAAATGAGGGCACAATTTCCTGGTGCATATGGTATAAAATGAGGGTGCAATATCCTGGTACATATGGTATAAAATGAGGGCACAATTTCCTGGTACATATGGTATAAAATGAGGGAGCAATTTCCTGGTGCATATGGTATAAAATGAGGGCACAATTTCCTGGTACATATGGTATAAAATGAGGGCACAATTTCCTGGTGCATATGGTATAAAATGAGGGTGCAATATCCTGGTACATATGGTATAAAATGAGGGCACAATTTCCTGGTACATATGGTATAAAATGAGGGAGCAATTTCCTGGTGCATATGGTATAAGCAGCAGGGGGGGTGAGTAACAAAATAAATGGGAGCCTCGGCGCCCCACGTTGAGCCCTCCCTCCATGTTCCGGGTGAACAGACCTCTTAATTTGGGCCGAGGAGGCTCCCAGCCCCATTTCAGACAGCCAAAAAACACCCATATATGAGCCAGGGGACGGACCACAACCCTCGCCGGCCCAGGGCTCTCAGACACTACGTGCCAAAAAAGAAATGACAAACCACTTACCTGTCGGGGGTGAATCTCAATGATTATTAAGCCTTTTGGTCGTACCCCGGGCGCCAACACAGCTCTCACCATCCGCTGACGAGCGAATATCAATCGGGTATAAAAAAGGGCGAATATCAATCGGACATAAAAGGACGAGCCGTTCGAATCCGTACTACAAAATGGAAAGCCCTAGTCTAGTCAAATGGTCCATTTAAAGGGGGAAGTGAGTTAACGGAGTGAGTGGTAAACTTGTGTCGAAAAATCGAGCGCTATTGTCAAATGGTGCGGGAAATAATCGAAATTGGGGGGTTAAAATATCGACCTAAAATTGTTATCGAAGAATATACCCTCGGAAATAAATATATATAATAAAAAAATAACGTAATCAACGCAAAAAAAAAGATTCTTAAATAATATTTCTAATATAAGAGATATTATTTAAGAACCCTTTTTTTCCCCTTAAGTCGAAAATGTTTAATATTCTGGAGCACTAGGGATTGCTCGAGGCGTGTAATTTGGGGGACTTTCACGTTCGAGAGGACCTCCCCACATACATAAACACACTACGCGCTTAGTTGTTTTAACACTTTTTTTCTCTCGTCCGATCTACCGTCAGCGATTAATTTATCGATGTTGGCCTTCGATAATACATCGGGAGATGCTCTACATTTAGTTCGGATATCCTCTTTTAAGGATTGGTATCGATCCCATTCTTCGCATACTATTTTAAATTCGGGGTCGGATATTACGTTATCCCGAATAGCTTCGCTTATTATGAGATCGATACTGTTTTTCTTAGATTGGGCGGCAATCGCTATACGATCGTGTTTTTTACTTTTATTTTCTAGATGGCGTACGACTTTTCTTCCTACCATGCATAAAAGTCCGCTAGCCGCGGCAGCTACACCCAATCCTATAGCTATCGGAGTTCCTACGATCGTCGTTGTTATAGTAACGCTTCCGACTCCGCTAACTATAGAACCCGTAGCGTATATTGTATTAGCTCCTTCGACGATATTCGCTAATCGTTTATATTTTTTAGATATAGTTACCCGATTATTACGTTCGTTATGTAGTAAGGTTTGAATCTCTACGATTCTCCCCATTCTAAAAATCGAGGGATCTACATTAATCTCTTCCGTTATAGGTATAGTTGGGTATAACGCCATCTTTTTTTTACTCTTTCATATTATAAATCTAGTTCAACTATTATAGCTACAACACTAATAGCGTCTAACGGTCTAGCCGAAGTCGTTACAAAGTTTATAACATTACCCGCCATCACTTCAATAGGATTAGCAAAAACTATATACGCCGATCGAACGTCCTTAATTTTTGTAATACTTTCTTTTTGTGTAATTCCGTTAATTACGGGATGTACCGTAATCGTATCTAAACCATCACCTCCGCTACCAGTTTTTATGGAAGAAATAGACATGCGTAAAATTCTACCCGCTATAGTCATAGGGTATCCGGAATATTTATTATTAGCGCTATTACCGAATGCCCATCCCAATACATCGCGTAAAGGATCCCTTTCCTCGGCCCATATAGTAATAATATCTTTTCTAGGTTTATCTAATATAGTTGACGTTACGGCAATTAATCCGTCTAAGTGTTTTTCTAGAGTATTTAATTTACGAGTATCCGAATCGGGTTTATTTAATATAGTCGACGTTACGGCAACTAATCCGTTGTTTTTCTATACTATTTAATTTAGCCGATTCGGATTTATCTAATATATTTGACGACGTTATGGCTATAAATTTATTTAATCGTTTTTCTAGATCATTTAATTTACCGTTACCTTTAATATATTCTTTACGACTACCCGGCCCGTAAATACTCATTTTACTTCGAGTACTACGGAGATCGGAAATTCGTGATTGTCTAACTTTCTTCCGTTATCATCTCTGATAGTAATATCCAATTCGTTAATACAACCGCGTTCCAAATGTTTGAATTCTGGATTAGGATAATCTATAACAACGGGTTTCCCGAAGAAAGCATTTCCCGCATCTATTATCTTAAGGAGTGTACTCGGAGCTCCATCACATACGTTATACGACGTATTTAATTGTTCTAAGTGCACTCGAATAGTTTTAGTTAAGGCAAAACTTACCGGTTTTTCGCCGACGTATATACCGGGTTCCAACCAACCTTTATTAGCGTTATACGTTTTAAATATACCTAGTATGTCACACATACCAGGTGTCAGTGTTATTTTTTCGCGTTTGACATTTAGGGTTGCGATTCCATTAGATTTACAAATGCTGATACTCGCGAAGTCGGTAAATTCTGTATCTATAAATGTTTGTAAATCCTCGAAATTCCATAAACCCGGTGATAATTTTACCGCGACTATAGTACCCTCTTTTAGGTACCCAAATCCTTCGTTTATGATCGTATTATACCAACCGACCGTAAGTGTTATTGATCTAAGGCCAACGCGTAGATCCCCGCCGCGGTTATCAATATATTGTTGGAGGCTTGTGGCCTCACCCCTTTGAACATCAGTGATTGTTTGAAACATAGTTATAATAAAATATGGCTAATACTTTAAATAGAACTTTCGGCTATAATCCTTCGGTTACTTATAAAACCGGCGGTGTATATAAACGCCAGCTTGAGGCCGTGAACCTAACCACCCTGATGACACGGTCGGCCCGAACGAGGTCTTCTACACCGAGGTTACGAATATCTGGCGAAAATACAGGCTACCTTCTGTCAAGACGGACACCGTGGCGCAGGCTTGGAACAACACACCGATGCAGTTTTGGCAGAATCAGCTCAACTTCGCCATGTGGTGTGCCACCACAGGCTGCGGTGTGTCTTTCAATGATCATCTTAAGGGCGAAACACAGCCACTTATGCAGTCGGTCTTCCTGTTCCACGTGTACTATACCACGCGGAGGGTCCTGTGCGAGCTAAATTCCGCGCTACCACAAGACAGAGCGTATGACCCCGTCTCAAATACGTATGACCGGCGGGCGTATGAGCGGCTCTGCGCAGAGTTTAAGGTCAGCCCGATGACCGACTGGCGGCAGAAGAGCTTCCCGAACAGCAACGGGCTCGGCGATGCCTACACCAAAGGAAATACCGCGTGGAAGCAGACCGATTTCAGGAACGACAGCCCGGATAAACACATTGCCACCCAGGATGCCGGAAATTGGGACCCGGCGAAAATGACATTCGGGGCAGAGGTCTCTGGCGGGCGTCGCTGTGGTGTTTCATCCTGCAACTGGCTACCGCCAAAAAAGGCTCATATTGATCATATTCTGCAAGATCCGGACGTAGACGGCGTCTGGGGCACATTTGTGCTAGATAAGTCAAACGGGTTCACCCAGGCCGGTGTTTCCCGCCTGAATGATTCAATCCGGACCTATGTCTGGGCTCTCCTGGGAGCCCAATCACAGACGAGGTCCTGCATCGTGGGAGTTGGCACGGCATTTGACGCACAGAAGCAGTTTCTAGCGAATATTGAAGACGCCATGAACGCCCCGGTGGACATCCCGTCGGCAATCAATCGGTACCAAGACGTTCTTCAGTATGCGAAGAGTCAGGTAGATTTCGTCTTCGGCCACAGCCTCTACATGGCCCCGAGCGACATGTTGCTGCGAATCGGTCATCAGGCCGGATACAACAATGAAATCGTGATAGCTAGCTCCAACCTGTCCTTAGGTCGCAATGACGATGTCAACGGGGTGGCTGTCATACCAACAACTCACGGGAGCTTCTCCGCCGGTCCGCTTCATCAAAAGATTGCCGAGCCGGAACCAGGCCCACCGGTAGCGGTTCCCACGGGAACGACTGATGAAGAACAGCATGAAGATGAGAAAAATGCGCTCATTGTGGTTGGCGTCATCTCAGGGTTGGCAATTCTTTGGCTATTACCCTAGTAATGTACTAACCTAGGCCGCGCCAGGCTGCAACATACAGTAGCCCGCCGACGGCAACGACCAGTGCCCATATATTTTCTGAGAGCCACCTCGCCGTCTTGCTCAAGAAGGTGAGGAGCCAGGAGGCAATGTCACCGATAATGCCAGGAAGCGCTGCCGCAGCCTTTCCGGCGAGTTTTGCCAGTGCCCTACCAAAATATTTCAACACCTTTTTAGGCCACTCCTTGATGCCCTCCTTAGCGGGAACCGCTGCAGCGGCCCCCGCAGCAACCCCGCCTGTAAGAGCCAGCACAAGCGTACTCACAATAAACCCGAGTGCAGTCATAATGCTTACTAGTGTGACGCCCTGCTCTCTGAACAACGTGCGAAGACGCTCGCCGAGCGTGGTGTCCTCATGGAGGACCCGTGATATAGTTTCGCGGATCCGATTGATTTTTGTACGGAGCGCCTCCCGGTTGGCAGAGGCGGCCTCCAAGCGGGCTGCTCTTTCATCCTGCAACCCCTGCAGGCGCTCAGTGATCCGCCGCTTATCGTGTGTTGTGTCGGCCTCGGCTAGTTTCCTTTTTTCTAGCCCGATGTGTTCATCGAGTTCCGTCAATTAGGCGAGGTTGTTGGTTAGCTCGCCCCGGACCGTCTGCATAGTTTTATTAAGCCCGCGGAGTTCACGACGTTTTAACGGCGGATCATCCATTGTGCTGAGTATGTCTTCTATCTGATTATCGGTGGCGACTTGCAGGATCTCGTTGAGCTCAACTGTTTCTATTTTGGCTGCTGCTCCACCTAGCTCAGTGGTAGCTGCATGGAGGGCCTCTACTGCCCGGGCGGATATAATTTTTTTACCTCGCACCCAATCCGTGAATCCAAGCTCGTCTTTGATGATTTTGCCGCCACCCCGCTTCCCGGCAATGGTATTTAATGAGAGTGGCTCGCCGGTGCGGGCATTGACAATCTCGATGTTAGAGGCGGATTTCAGGTGCAATCTACGATACCGATTCAATTCAAACTTGGAGTAGTCACGGCCAACCGACGGGACCATGCCTTTTTCTGCCAGTTCGCCGTAGTAGGCATCTACTGCGGATCCGAGCAGTTCCTGACTAAGAGGCACGAAGGCCCCCCCAGGAGTGACATTTTCGTACGCCTGCGTCCCGCCAGGCAACATACCGGTATCATAGGTGTCTTCTACATCATCTTCTACATCATCATCGTGTACGAAATCATCCATATCAATGTCTGCCATCGTATTGAATGCTACCACATTTGGGTTCAATATAGTAATGGCTTCAACTCAATACGGACGCAAACTCAATCCATACAGCAGTCTGCGGGAGCCCCTCGGGGCAAAGGGCATAAGACAGAGCGTGGTCATTACGAACAACCCCTCGACGATTGACCAGAACCAGCAGCTCTTGGTCCGCTTCCCCAGCCTTGGAGCTAACGACGTGATTGTGCCAGGGACCGTTCGCCTCGCTTTCACGATCTCACTGACGTCGACAGACGTAAATCGAACCGTCGTCCAGAACCTGGGCCGCGCCATAGTCAAGAAAACGACTATCAAAATCAGTGGTAATGAGATTATGTCTATCGACGACTCCGATGTCTACTACTGTTACTGTTACTCTACTACTAACCAGACTTAGAATCGATGCTGGTAACAAGGCAGATAACGTTGCCGCGCACAACGCAATTTCTGCGACATACGGTAACCGCTACCACATCCCACTCGACTTTGAGCTGCTGGAGAGCCACATGCCATTCTATCAAAGCGCACTGGCAGACCGCCTGGAATACGAACTACCGTTCAACGACTATAGCCGTGTTCTCATCGCTACAGACGTGAACTCGACGTATGCGGTGGAAAACATTTCACTGGAGTACGACATGGTCACGCTGCCCGACCTCGCACGAAGGATTAGAGAGCAGTATACCGGGCGGCTTGCAATCCTTTATGACAGAGTTCTTCGTCATCGCAAAATAACGAAAAACAAAAACGACACCCTGTGGAACAATATCAACGTCCCGGCCCGCTCGACGAAGGGAATCCTGATGCTGTTCGAGGAGGCCGGGGCTAGAGAAACCGAAAGCTTCTACAATCCCAAAATTACCAAGGTTGAGGTGACAATTGAGGGTGTCCCCAACCAGCTGTACAGCAAGGCATGCGCGCCTACCAGCAGTGGGATGAAGCCAACAAGCAGTTTGCATGCGGCTCTAAGCGCGCCCCAGAGGTTGCTGCGGTCGCCAAAGACCTACATCTCGCGGACGTCTCTCTGGCAGAGTTCCTAACTTCGAAATACGCATTGTGGCTCGATTTGCGGACCAGTGATGATGACCAACTCCATGGCAGTGGGCGCAGAGTGGAGAATGCCAACGAGGGTGTAACAATCCAGATAGCCAAAGATGCAGACGTCGATGGCGCATTGAACGTGTATCTGTACATCATTACAGATGCACAGCTCAACATCGAAGATGGTCGATTCGTCAGTGCGCTCTACTGATCTGCTACCCCGCGACCCCCACTCGGCCGTCATATGCGGTCAGACTGGTTGCGGTAAAACTGTATTCATACTGGACTTGCTCGAGGGCCCCTACCGCGGGATCTTTCGGCACATAGTGATCCTCTGCCCCACGATTGCGCATAGCGCAACTTACCAGAGCCGCCCTTGGATCTGGAGGTACCCCGAGGTCTACATACTAGACCCCTGTGAAAAGTTACATACCTGGCTACTGGTCTTCTACACCATGTTCCAGGGTGAGCCCACCCTGTACGTGATTGACGACTGCTCGGCCAAGACAGCTATGACATGCTGTCAGAGCTGGCCTTCAGCGGGCGGCATGCACTGCAAAGCGTCTGGGTGTTGACCCAGAAATACAACTCAGTTCTGAAGGTTCTCCGCGAGCAGACACGCTGGGCCGCAGTCTTTCACTGCAAAGATCGTGACTCCTTCGAAGAGTGCCTTCGAGAGAATGACGTCATTCCCACGTACGAAGAGCGAGCCACGGTACGGCAGACGCTTGCAGGAACAAAACACAGCAAGCTGCTGTTAATGACGGACCAACCAGCTGCTAATAAAGTGCTTTTCACAGCTTAGCATGTGGGAAGCAATTCTGCTGATCAACCAGATCATAATTTCCGCCACACTGGGGTGGTGTGTGTGGCAGTATGTTAGACTAAAGAGGCGGGTACGGATAGCACTCAGAAAAATAAACTGCGACGAACTTCTTGATCAGCTGATGGATGCCGCTGCCCCGATTGATGGGACGACGGAAACAGCGGTCCCGACTGCAGAGACGCCGGGAGACGAGAGCTCCCGTCAAGACGACAAGCGTCAACGACTTGCAGCACTAGCAGCAGGGGGGCAGACTAAACAATATCTAGGGCGACAGCTCACAGCCGACCAGGTTGACACTATGGCAGACAATGACGTCGAGAGGCTCTACGCGCGCTATGAAGCGAAGCTCGGGGCCGCGATGACAAAAACCTTAGGGGCCGCAGCCCTTCAGTTCTACGCAGCAGTAGCAAGTATGGTTCTACCCATACAACCAGAAACTCAACCGAGACTAGTTGCCGACCTCGAAGCTGATCCGTTCGTCAGCCACGCGTTAAGCACAGCCACGTGCGAGCTATACCATAGGTATGGCATGTACCTTGCACCGCTCACCGCGGCGTTAACCACTGCGAAGCATTGCCAATTTGGACACATATGTCCGCTTACCATAGCTGACGATGTCTACACCGGAGAGAGTGACAGATCCTGTAGTTCTATCACCAGAGACGACGCCTGCGAAGCTGCAAACAGCACGGCGGAAGCATCCTAAAAAACAAGCGGCAGGGCGGGCAGGGGCTGCGGCTCGGAAGGCCAAGGAAGATAAAATACGTGCCGAGCTCAGAGATGCCAAAGCCACGTTGTAAACATCGAAACTCGAGAATCACAAACCCTCAGTTGCTGTCGCCCCGGTGGAACAGGGTAACGCTGGAGAACAAACGGTTGTCGCCCCACAGCATGTTTCAGCGGTGGAAACCGCGACGGAACACTGGTACCAGTGTAGCGAGGTCTGGACCCCGTGGATCGTTGGCGGTCTTGAATGTGCCTTATGGGTTGTTGTGAACAGTAGGCGGGAGGCGCATAAACCTATGCCCGCCCGAGCTAACATTGTCGTTCCGACAGCGAGTCATTTAAAGACTTCGCTTGACCCATTCTATATGCAATAGTCGCGCGAAGAAAAACAATGTCTACTGACGGAAACATGTTAGCCAATGCGGCGTATCATTCGGTTGTGGTATCTGGCCTGGCTGTGGGTTATGCACGCCTGGGTAAGATGGCCTTCAAAGCAGCTACCCCCAAGCTGGACTTCAATGGTTATGACGTCGGCACGGTAGTTCTTGATGTGGGCCTGGCCATGGCCACGAAAGATATGCTAATTAAACATGGGATCATACCTGCAGATATCATGAAGTAGACGTATGTATAACAACGATGGCCTCGATCGCAATGCTAGTTGGGGGCGCCCTGGTCAACGCCATGGCCTTCAGCGGTAGCAACTCGAAGCTGCGAAGCTCCGGCGTTGACGAGGAGCGCAAACGGCACGACACAGCTGTAGAACAGCTCCAGGCCGCGCAGTCAGCATGGTCCAACAAACGGGCTGAACGCCTTGACTTTCCGGGACGTCAACACGGCGATCCGTGAGTACGCGCAGGTATTTCCGCATGTCGCGCCGCTGGTGTCGGAACGACAGCCCCGGTTCTCAGACTTCTATACACCTAGCGATGACCAGAAATAACGTGAGATTGTCTTCGCCGTCCTGGGGATGACAGCGACAGTCCTCGTGGCATACAAACTCGCCAAGTAATTGTCGCGCTTGAGATTTTGTTTCCTTTCTATATAGATATGGGTTTACCAGAGGAGCTGTACTTTGTAATGCTTGAGGTCGGGTACTGTGCCAAGCGAGACAAACATCCTGGCCCCCTTGGCCGTACTATGATAAACACGGCGCGGCTATCTTTGGAGTCGTGGCGTACCGACCAAGCTGCTGTGCAGAAATTCGCTACCAGGGTCCTATCAGGCCCAACTGACCTTAGAGCTGCAACGGGGTTGCTAGCTCCGATGACACGCAGGGCATGTTGGAGACTCATAGGATTATTAGAATACATTCGCGCGCTGGAGAGCGAAACAACCATGTCACAAGCTTAGCATATACAATGTCCGACAGTAATCTTAGCTCGCTATACTACAGTCCCCGCGGTTACTGGAAGGGGCTCGCAACCATAAAAAACCTCGCAGCGGCCGCTACGGTCTCCGAGGATGTGACACGGGGTTGGCTGAAGAAGCAGGCCATCTGGCAGATCTACCTCCCCGCCCCACGACACATACCGCGACCCAAGTTCGACGTACCGGTGCCAAACGACGTCCACCAGACCGACCTCCTATCGTTCAAGTACGCCCTCACCATCGTTGACGTGGCCTCCCGGTACAAAGAGGCAGAGCCCCTGGCCACGAAAGAGGCTAAAGAGGTATCAGCCGCCCTTGAAAGGATTTACAGGCGGAGCCCCCTGAAATGGCCAAAGTTGCTTCAGGTCGATCCGGGGCGCGAGTTCATGGGTGCGGTGAACCAACTGCTGGCCAAACACGGTGTCTCTGTCAGGCGTGGCCGTGTGGATATCCATCGAGACCAAGGGGTTGAGGAGCGTTTCAATCGCACTCTGGCAGAGCGGCTCTTTGGGCACCAATACGCCCAAGAGATAAGACTTCCGTCTGGAGAACGATCGGCCGAATGGGTGGCTCGGCTGCCTGCCGTGATATCGGCTTTGAACGGCGAAGTGACCAGATTGACCGGCAAGAAGCCTTCTAATGCCATCAAGGCCAACAGTGTGGCGCAAAAGCCCTCATTCGTGGTCGCAGCTTCATCGCACCGTCCCGTTGGCTCGTCGGAGCGAAAGCTCCCCTCGGGTGTTGGCGTTCGCTACCTCTACCAACCCGGCGAACTAGAGGGTGGCCGTCGTCGTGCGACCGACACTGTGTGGTCCCTCCAGGTATACCGGCTTGGTCGCTCGGTTACCAAGCCTGAAAAGCCCGTGCTCTACTATCTGCTGGATGGCCCTCAGTGGGGGTTTGTCCGGGAAGAGCTGCTTCTGGTGGCTCCTGATACCGTGCTGCCACCTGATGGGATTCTTAAGCGTTGAGGACCGCGTAACCACTTTTTCTGTTGCATTCCAGGCACGTCAGCCGGATATTGTCACGGGTATGGCATCGGGTGTTGTCCAGCCGGTCGACACTGAACTGCTGGGTATCTGTGGGTTGGCATACCCAGAGGAGCTCGATGTTGCATGCCGCGCAGCGGTTCTGCTGGCCGTCTTTGAGTGCGAGGATGTGATCGACCTTGAGATTGAATCCCTGGAGACATTTGGCCAGATCATGGCGCTTGTATGCCACAAGCTTTCTCTGGATGACTTTGCGGAGCTGCTGCTCAGTGAGTGGCTCTGCCACATCGGAACCCTCTTCCGGTGGGCAGACTACTCGTTCGAGCTGGTGCATGTACTCCACGCGGCTGACGGCGAGGTATGCGAGGTTCGACCATTGGAGATAGTCGTCGATAATCCAGACTTTTTGCGGATCGCGGATTGTGAGCCCCTGGCTCGAGTGGACTGTCATGGCATAGCCGAGAGCCCAGTCTTGTCCCCACGTGCCGTCCATAGCTTCTTTGGCATAGTGGACAGGCACCTCAACGATGTCATTGAGGACGAGCTCTTCCTACTCTGGCCTACCAGGCCCTGGGATGGTCACCATAATGTTTTGTCTTCGGGTGTCTTTTGGGCGATAGAGGAGGGGCACCGGCTCGTCAGGGAAGTGCTCCTTATGGTAATGGAATAGCAGCTCTTGTGCGCGGTTGTGCAACCGCGCACCTTCTGTCTCGAGGTCAAGATACGGTCGCCTGGCTTCCATACTGCAATGAATCTGTCCCATCCGAGGCAGGTGGATAGGGCCTTTCTCATGGCCGAGAACTGCACCCGATCCGGCCGGAGGCGGATCTCCCCTTTGAGGGCTTTGAGGGCCGGGTCTTTCGCTCTGTGGTCAACCTCAACCTCTTCATAGTAGTGGGCAGCATGTCGCAGCCAGTCATGTGGCATCTCGCCTGCAATTGGTGGTGGCTGACCCTGGTCACCACAGCAGATGATGTGGACCCCTCTCTGGTCTAACCAGTCTAGGAACACTTCCAGAATTGGCTTTCGGACAGTGCAAACCTCGTCCCAGATGCTCACGCGGGGGATGTACTTTTGGCCCATCCTTTCTGGGGTCCAGTCAGTCTGGCCACTCCAGCGGAAGAAGCTATGGTAGGTCTGAGCCTTGACCCCTCTGACCCGCATCTCTTTGGCCAGACGGTGGGTCGGGGTGAACACCAGGGGGTCTATTGTGCGGAACGATTCGATCGCTCACGTGGTTTTGCCACCACCACCCCCACCATTCAGGTAGCTCAACTGGTGCCGAGTCAGTGGGTCATTGAAGCAGGGGCCCTGACTCGGTGGTAAGTGTTTTTGTTGGCCTTGGTATACCAGCCTGGGGACATATGCAGCATGTTCCTGAGGCATATACATCTGATCACCCTTGTCTCTCCACTGGGCTGGTTCTACTGAGGGCAGATACTCTATTCCCAGGAGACAATTCACGCACAAGTCAATTTCACAGTTGCAGGTCATGTGGGCAACATAGGCCTCGACATCCTTGAGCTTGTGCAGTGCCGTCTTCTGGATGTATATGCTGTCAGTGGCCACCCGGACAGCCTCCTTGGCGTCGAAACGCTGGAGCATGCTGAGGAGATTGATGTGGGCATAAGCGAGCATGCTCGCCCTCAAGTGAGCATACTGTGGCTGGCTTCCGTCATAGTACGTGAGAACATGTCCAAGGGGGCACTTTTGGGGTGCTCCGACAAGAGTGCCACTCTGTCGAGTGTCCCTCACCAGGTAATCCAGCTCTACCTGGTCAGTAAGGAGGCGCCGCGTCAGTCGCTTGCTTTCAGTTTTGGCGCCCTGTATGAACTTACCAATAATGCTGCATCCCTGATCACGATCCTCGAGGAGCCAGACCTCCTCCTGCTTGGTATAGGAGATGATTGCCTCCCGGACATGCAGGTGAGTCAAGAGCCCAGATTCGGTGAGGTATGCGAGGAGGGGTGTGGGGGCCCACCCCCTCTCCTCAAAATGATTCCCAAACCAGGCAGGGATTACGGGATGACTGTCTTGTTTGAACACCCACTCTGTGACCTCAGCAAACCCTGCGCTCATGTCTTTGGGCAAGGGCCCATTAATAGCCACTCTCGCCATCCTGTGGGTAGGGCGGCCAAACCGCTCAAAGTATGATTTCGCTTCGCCGAGGCCTTGGAAGCTAGCAGGGTAGCAGGCCTTCATGTCGATGCTGACAACGTCTCTCGTGTCATAGTCCATGGAGTTCCAGAGGCCACCATGGCCGTGTTCTACACAGGCTTTTTGGATATCATCTGCGAAGAACGTCGGGGTGGGCTTCCAGCCGTTCCTTTCTTTGGCCACTATGCTCGCCGCATGGTTTACCCCAAAGGCCATGTCGGCAAGAGATTCGTCACCTAGATGGGCGCAGGCCTCCTGGAGCCTTTGGTGGTCCTCCTGAGTTATGTAGGTGCGGCCATCCTGCAGGACAAACTGGTCTACACTCAGCTGCTTGCCTTGCCTGCCACACAAGAGACAGACTGCGATTGGCTCATCCTGGGTTGTGTGTCGGATTGCTTCCCACACATCGCATTCACAGATGTGGACCTGCCTGGACTGTGGGAAGTGGAGGTCTTTGGGCCAGGCGTGGCCGTTGCGGCAGATGAGTTCTACCCTCCCATAACTTCTGGTACCCCGTCTCTGGTACTTGCCACTGTTATATATGTCCTCGCCGGCGATGTCCTTCAAGATGATTGCACGCTGGAGAATACTCTCCAGTCCGGCCACATCGTCGACCGTGGCACCAGACTCATGGGGGCTTCGGCGCTTCCGGGATGTCGAGCCGCTCGTGAAGAATTTCGGGACCTTCCCTCGCGATCGCGCGGGCTTGGGGTTCTTTCGAGCCCTTGGTCAGGCCGTGTAGATCCGGCCTCCTCAAGCGTTCCGTGATCTTGCGGAGATGCGGTAGGCGCTCTCGCGGCCGCCTCGCGACCCGGGCGGCGTACTTCCCGGCCCGCAGCGCCGCATCGACTTCGGCCTTGAGCTGCCCCGCCTTACGGACATGCTGGGCTTTTTTAAGAGGGTTATATCTCCTGAGTGCGGGGAATCGCCCCGTCTTTGCCGCCCGCCGGAGACGTCTCGCGTATTCGCGGGGGGGACTTTCGCGATCGCCTCTAAGAGCTCTCATTTCTTGAGCCTTGATCTCCCACGAATAACCAACTCGTGAGCTTTCAATCGCAGTTCGGTAACTGTGACCATTATATGGGTATACCTTAATGTACACTATTCTCTAAATCTGAAGCAACTTTGTACGTGATAGTATATTATAACGTACAACTATGAACAGTATATTATAACGGATATTATTTCTCTAAATCTAAATTATTGTATAGATGATAGTATGTTATAACGTACAACTATGAACCGTATATTATAACGGATATTATTTCTCTAAATCTAAAATTATTTTATTTGCACTTCCAACTTGGACCAAGACCTTCTCAAATTTTATCCGGGCACGACGTTCGGCGTATGCCAATTTATGCTTGATACGTTCACCTCCTCAAGGTTGATAAAACTTACCCTCACTCTGGGTTCCCACCCCGCAATTCCTGCATGGCACGGGTTCGACCGGCCGCCTACGGAGCTGGGCTCGATGCTGCTTACAAGACGCAGCTCTTTCCACAAGGAATGTGGGAACCAATCACAATCCACCGACAATTAGTATGACCTTGAGGCATGATCGTTGTTATCTTCCGATATATATCCATTGAGACAAACCTTTAATTAGTAGTTTACAATGGAGAATTTTGGTCCTTTTTTATGTCCGATTGATATTCGCCCTTTTTTATACCCGATTGATATTCGCTCGTCAGCGGATGGTGGGAGCTGCGTTGGCGCCCAGGGTACGACCAAAAGGCTTAATAATCATTGAGATTCACCCTCGACAGTTAAGTGGTTTGTCATTTCTTTGTTGGCTCGTAGTGTCTGAGAGCCCTGGGCCGGCGAGTGTTGTGGGCCGTCCCCTGGCTCATATATGGGTGTTTTTTGGCTGTCTGAAATGGGGCTGGCCCGGAACATGGAGGGAGGGTTCAACGGGGGGCGCGAAGGCTCCCATTCATTTTGTTACTCACCCCCTGCTGCTACTTCTGTATTTTAGCTATTTCCTGACTATCATGAACAGAAACTCAATACGGCCCAATTAATAGTCTCGGTTGTTGGTATTTTATAGAAACTCAACTATTTTGGTATATCTGGTTCAGTTTACAAATAGTTCCCTTCACAGATTTGTCAAATAGAAACCAGCAGGCGATTGTATTAGGTGAGTATCATGTTTCACATACTATTTGGTGTTATCATGTTGGCATATTATGTGATGCTATCATACTGACATATTATGTGGTGTTGTCATACTGACATCGTATGTGGTGTTATCATACTAGTATAATATGTGGTGTTATCATGTTGGCATATTATGTGATGTTATCATACTGACATATTATGTGGTGTTGTCATACTGACATCTTATGTGGTGTTATCATACTAGTATAATATGTGGTGTTATTATACTGACATAGTATGTGGTTTTATCATGTTTCACCTATTTAATAGAAACATCTACATTTACAAATAAACGACAAAGCCGCATGTTGGCCACTGGTGGTTTTTATGAATGCACTGCAACTCACACATATTACAACGGAGATGTTCATACAAATGAATATACCTATTTGGTGACCTCGGGGCGAAAGTACGGCAACAGCAAAATTGCAGGCATGTGTGGTGTTTTGGCACTGATTACACATTGTGAATAACACGATGGAAGCTCAAATGAAATTGCAAGCAGCATAATAATTTTGAAATGACTACATGTTAATTACATCCACTATATTAAATCAAGTTGAGACATTTCTTCGCCCCAGGTAAAAAATCTCGCTTATCCGGACAGACATTGTTGCAAAATCAAAATGAAACATATCGCTATAACAAAACAGGAGACTACAGTAGTACAGTGTGATCAATAGTGCCGTGTTAGTCAATAGCAAAAAGCTTACTGACGATTCTCTCTTGTTTTAATATATTAAAATAGAATGCTTAGCAATTACCTAATGAGGAACATAGAATATTGAGTCACTGATAGAGTACAATTCTCAAAGCTATCATTATATTTCTTCTGCGTGATTACTAGAACAAACTGAACATTTCAATTGTAATCCTCTTATGTGATGGATGCAACAGAAACAAAAATGGAAAATATATCTTCAATTGATTTTATATATTTTAGATATTCATTGCAGTCGAGAATATACTGTCACATTGCATATTGGATTTGGACGATTGTACCATTTATTCTTTTTGCAATCGGAATATGTGGAAATATTTTGAATATAATTGTGCTCTCGCGGCCTCGGATACGTATATATTCAACTACAGTTTATCTTCTGATTTTAGCCGTATCAGATACAACATTTCTCTGTACATCAGTCATGCCATACACAATATACGGCATAACAGGAGTTAAGTTTGCAAACCTGTCAGAACTATGCTGCATACTGGATGGATGGCTACGCTACACATCGGCAGCGTTTTCCTTGTGGCTATTAGTGCTGATGACCATTGAACGAACAATTATTTCTAAAGCTACTTTATTTGCAAGGGTTAGATTAACCCCTAAAATGTCACTAATCTGTTTCCTTCTCACATTACTAATACTGGCACTAGCAAATAGTCATATGATTATTGGATACACATTGCGCATATCTGCACGTGATGTTCCAAACGATTATAGTGGTAAGGGTATGATCATTTCGTGCACATATTCTACAGGATATTATAAGCGGTTCAAGAAAGAAGTGTGGCCTATTCTAGTTCTTGTGTTTTACACAGTAATACCTGCGACTATAATATTTATAGGAAACGCAAATATAGCTATTGTTATTCTGATGCAACAGAAACACTTTTCTCGTGTACAACCAACCAGTGCTCGAACAGGATTGCAGTCCTCAAATATAGATACAACGATGCAACCAACACACATACGTACATCGGTACAGCAATCAAGTATAAGCACAATAGTCCAACCAGAAAGCATGCGAATGACGGAACAGCCATCACATATGAGCGCGCAAGTTTCTCAAGCTCCAGGTACATCCTGTGCTGGACCACCTTCTGACCGGAAGCATAATAGTATTACCTATGCTCTGTCAAAGGTGAAACCTAATCAAGATCCCAGAGTAGCAAGAAAGGAGACACGTGATAACCTAGTTTCAACAACAGTACGTAGGAATACGAATCGGAGTAAATCGTCAACAAGGCTCCTCTTCACTCTCAGTGTATTTTTCCTGATAACGACTCTACCATACAGTATCTATAGTATTGTTAGTGAGCAACATGAAGTGTTGGAGGAAGATGAAATTGACAAATGGCGACTTGTATTTGCCATCGTATACGTCTTACTCTATAGTAATTGTACTTTTAATTTCCTGTTGTATTTCGTCAGTGGCAATGCACCGATTGGATGAAGCAGTTGTCAATCATGTAATCATATGGAAGGCAAAATGAATACTATTATGAAGAAATGGAACAAAATCTTTGCAACTGGTAATCGTCTATTTTAGTAAGCTGCAGTTTGATATTGCTAAAGGACGATGCATTAATTGGATTAAGCAGGCACAAGTGAAATGTTTTAAGCTTCCGATTTAATTCATTTTCGTTTTGCATACAATGTATATGTAATGTACATTATTATCGAATAAATATGTTTAAACCAAGTGAAATGGTATAATTTGAACATGCAGAATGTTAATTATTATGATGAAATGGAACATAATTTTAGTAAAAGTATAAGCTACATTAATGTACATTAATGATTCGAATCCTTTAGCTTGTTGTATGTTGGTATACTATTAGGTAGAGGACAACTGCATTACTTTGAGTATCAAAGGGAATGGTAGGACAGGTAATCTATGTATTATTATGAAGAAATGGAACATATTTCTGTAATGTAAGCTAAATTATTTATTTATTTTAGTGCGGTGTTGTAGTTGGGAAAGTATACTCGAGTAACTACAACAAGAATTTAAGGGAGTTGCATCGTAATTTGCAAACTACGAAACCGGCACAACACATTAACCCGGAAGTCATTAACGGAAGAACATTGCAGCTAAATAGTATGGCATAGGTCATGCAAAATCCACACTAGTTAAATATTGTTGTTATAGACGGACTGATGATCTAAAAAATAACGTTAGAAATTAGACTTTTATTTATTTTACAACGATTGCTAAGCATATTTTAGCAACTTATATTAATCACTTTCTTTGGCGCGGATGAAAGCGTAAATGTGGTCATTCGTATCGGAGTAAACGGGAGTACCCGGAGGAAACCAACATGTCCGAACTGGCGACCACCGTACCATCTCACATACTTCCCGGTCCGAGGATCGACTCCGGTTTGCATTGGCTTGAAGCGAACGCGCTAACCACTGCACTAATCGGACATCCACGATTGTTACATTGATGATGGTAGTGAGCTGATGCAGACATTTTCAAATTGCATCATTTGGACATGCATTGTATATTATTATGAAGAAATGTAGTGAACGTTTGAACAATGCTTACACATGTGTGATTCAGCTGTGTTGTATATTGATTATGGTAAATGTTCACTGTATTAATAGGGTAAAAGATATGCTACATGAATTCCTTAGCACAATCAAAGTGAATTGTATTATTATGAACGGGATACGGATTATAGAAAAACATGAACATGATATCTACTTTGCTAACAAATGGCATGTTGTTCGGAGTTGCACTGCTGTGCCCATATATAGCCATCAAATAGTATGTACAGAAGATACGTATACGTACCCTGGTCCAACCAGAAGTCATGTGAAGGACGGAACAACCGACAAAGATGGTAAAATTGAAATATGTCAGACTTTCTAGTTAATGGCATCATTGGTTTTCCCACTTTTAAATAATAGTTTGACTTTTAAAAATGTCTTAGCATTAGGACAAGTTGAAATTTGTACATACATATTTATTATTATTATTATTTTATTAACAGATAAATGTTTACAGCGATATCAGCTGAACGTTTTATCAGCTTTGATCACGTTATTATTGTTCCCTGTATCCATAGAAGCGTAAAGGTCGAGTAATAGCTTTATGATAGTATTCATTGTAATTTCTGATAATACAAACATTATTTCTGCACGACAGTAAAAATTAAATTGCACGTAAAATCTTTAATATAATCAAAGTATAAGTCACCGGGGGCTGGATCTTTGATGTTGGTTGCAACACTGACTAAGAATTCAAATACATCTGCCATTTCAACATTATGAGAGCAAAGAACTCCTTTATTGTAAATGAGTGAATAATGTTATCAGATTGTGTCGATTTCACAGAACGAAACTCTTTACAAATATTTCAAACATTATGAGGTTTGGTTTTTTCCAGAATATATGCTTATTCACATGACTCCCCAGCAGCATGGATTAATCGGCACGATAAAGGACACAAAGCGTATTCTCGGATATCGGTCCTGATGCACACTGATGGCGGTTCGTCTTCCAACTATTTTCAGAATATTACAACTCCATATTTGAATGTGGAGAGGATTTCACTATCTCGTTGTGCACGAAACAGTTTGGGAAGAAAACAGTCTGGAAATATTGACATAGTTCTTCACTAACATATTTTAACCAGTGTGCCATGTGTTTCAATCGTTTGAGTGTTTTACGTTTATTTATCGTCGCTACCGGTTGCCCATATGAGCGACGCCTCCTGAAGAGATTAGTCATTTTAGATTTTTGGATGATGGTGTCATGTCAGAGATCCATTTTTCAACGGTTTATTTTAAATTAAAAGATCGTGAGTGATTAATATTAAGTTGTATAACTTGTTTCTCAATCGAGTTTAAATACTTAGTATTGACTAGAATAACAAAGATTAATAGTTAACTGTATCAAATTATGCTAACTGCTACAACGACCTACATTAATAGTGTCCGTATTCGCTGTCTAGTAGCACATGTCTGCAATTTCCGCGGCGTTTCGCTTGACGGATTACTGACATTGGTGTCGAAATGTCCGACATTCAAAATAAATGGGGGTTAAAAGAAAATGAAATGGTATTATCATTTTAGCGGCATTACTGGGAATACAGCTTTATTGTTCGGCGTGCTCTAAACGTTTGTCATTTCAAATTGTCTTCGCAGCGCGCTAACTGTGTGTTGTTTGTTTGTTCTTGTTTTACGTCTGCATCAGCACTATATTGGGTTATATCGCCAGCGGGCAGTTCACATAACAACACATTTTCTGAGTGGGGCTCGAACCCGTGACCATCAGTGATGACAGGTTACACTGGTATGTACGTCAGCGACCGTAATAAATCGACATCTGAGGCGGTTACTATATACTGAGGCATGGCAAACTGCTAATGTACTGTCCTACATTTAAATCAGGTGATCTTTCTCTTGTTTGTAATTATTGACATTGTGTCTTATTTATTGATACCATTCGTTGGAAACGTGTTTGAGAAGAACTATGTTTAAGCATGTTCTCAACCACCTGTAGCCTGGGATTCTTGTGTGAATCAACTAAGTAAACGGTCATTTACAATAATTCTAATCCAGCAATATATTCTGGAAATGAAGTACGACCAATATTCTGTGACAAATGTAACGCTTTTGAGTACGGCATGTTGGTATTTCACATACAATCAACTATTTTGGTATATGTGGTTCAGCTTACAATTAGTTCTCTTCATATTTGTCAAATCGAAAACAGCGTTTAGTTATTTCTAGCCACAAATAAAAGTGGAACGACATAACAGCTGGTGTTCCACAGGGATCCATCTTGTGCCCTTTGCTATTAATTATATAGACATTGTTAAAACTATTGCTGCTAATATCAAACTATTTGCTAATTATAAATGAGAGTAGTCTCTATATTGTTGTCGATAACCTCACCTCAGCCGCTTCTATTATCCAGTCCGATTTAGACTATTGCTAATTGTACTAAACAATGGCTTGTTGAATTTAATCAGTCCGAAATAAAGTATCTGATAATATCTCGAAAACGTAATCAGCCGTACCATCCACCTGACAGTGTTCGTATGGGCAACCAATCAACCGACTGGTCAAATCGACGCGTCAAATCAAAATCATATAGGCCTTCACTTTTCCGATGATCTAAACTGGAAACATCACTTGAACCATATGTCTTTCCAAAGCTTATCAGATAATCAGTATTCTTCGTAGATTAAAATGCATATTAGACCGCCGTTATTATGATGTGTGTATATTACATTCACACGTCCACTCCTTGAATATGGTGATGCTATTTTTGATAACATGTCTAGTTTAGCTAAAGACGAACTTGAAAAATATACCAAGAAGCAGCAATAATACACAAATCGTACACCGTCGACCACTGTGTCCATTTCTTTCTTTTTTTGAATTTCGATGTTTTTTATTCAAACAATTGTACATATTACATAGGTATATACACAAATAACAATTGTACACAATGGTATAATACAAAAGTTTGCTTTTTAATAAATAAGCTTGGGACTAGCTATTCCATCAATAAAGCGTTGTTCAACGAGACTGAATTTAGATTATAACAATTGTCAAATGAATTGTTTGTGTGTGTTACGGAAAGGATTCCTACTTAAAACAACAACATATGTTAAAACTAGGCATGCTCACTAGTAGTGTTATTGGAGTTGAGAAAATCTCTCCATTGGATTTCAAATTTACGATTGTGTTCATTTCTGCAGACGATTGTACTAGGTGATTGTCATGTTTCACATACTATGTCGTGTTATCATGTTGGCATATTATGTGTAGTTATCATGCTGGTATATTATGTGGTTTTATCATGTTTCACATATTTAATAAAAAACATCTTCATTTATAAATAAACGACAAAGCCGCTGGATTTTATGAATGAACTTCAACTCTCACATTTTGCGATGGAGATGTTCATACAAATGAATATACCTATGTGGTGACCTCGGGGCGAAAGTACGGCAACTGCAAAACTGCAGGCATGTGTGGTGTTTTGGCACTGATTACACATTGTGAACAACACGAAGGAAGCTCAAATGAAATTGCATGAAGCATAATAATTTTGAAATAACCACATGTTTATTGCATCCACTATAGTAAATCAAGTTGTGACATTTCCTCGGCTCAGATAAAAACTCTCGCTTATTCGGACAGCCAGTATTGCAAAATCAAAATGATACAAGTGTGATGAATAATGCCATGTTAGTCAATAGCAAAAGGCTTACTGAATATTCTCTCCATACATTAGACTCTATTATTTTAATAGGTACAAGTACAAAGCTTAGCAATTACTTAATCAGGAACAATTATAACACAGCTTAATACCCATAATAACTGAACCATAGAATATTGAGTCGCGGACAGATTACAATTCCCAAGCTATCATTATATTTCTTCTGTGTGGCTACAAGACCGAACTGAACATTTCAATTATAATCCTCTTATGTGATGGATGCAGCAGAAACAAGAATGGAAAATATATCTTCAATTGATTTTAAATATATTAGATGTTCATTGCAGTCGAGCATATACTGTCACGTTGCATATTGGATTTGGACGATTATACCGTTTATTCTTTTTACAATCGGAATATGTGGAAATGTGTTGAATACAATTGTGCTCTCGCGACCTCGCATACGTAAATATTCAGCTACAGTTTATCTACTGATTTTAGCCGTATCAGATTCAACAACTCTCTGTATAGCAGTCATGCCAGATACAATATACGGCATAACAGGAGTTAAGTTTGCAAACCTGTCAGAACTATGCTGCAGACTGGATGGATGGCTACGCTACACATCGGGGGCATTTTCTGTGTGGCTTTTGGTGCTGATGACCATTGAACGAACAATTATGTCTAAAGCTCCTATATTCACAAGGATTAGATTAAACTCTCAAACGTCACTAATCTGTTCCCTTCTCACACTGCTAATTATAGCATTAGCAAATAGTCATATACTTGCTGGATATACACTGCGCATATATCAGCCTAAAATTGGAAACGACTATTATAGTGGTCCCGGTGTGCACATTACCTGCACATATTATACAGGAGATTATGAGCGATTCATGAAAGGAGTGTGGCCTAGTCTAGTTCTTGTGTTTTACACAGTAATACCTGCGACTATAATATTTATAGGAAACACAAATATAGCTATTGTTATTCTGATGCAGCAGAAACGCTTTCCACATGTACAATCATCCATGGCTCGAACAGGATTACATTCCTCAAATATAGATAACATAGATACAACGATGCAACCTGAACACATAGTTACAACGATGCAACCAACACACATACTTACATCGGCACCGCAATCAAGTATAAGCACAATAGTCCAACCAGAAAGCATACGAATGACGGAACAGCCATCACATATGAGCGCACAAGTTTCTCAAGCGCCAGGTACATCCTGTGCTAGACTACCTTCTGACCGGAAGCAAAATATTATTACCTATGCTCTGTCAAAGGTGAAACCTAATCAAGATTCCAGAGCAGCAAGAAAGGAGACACGTGATAACCTAGTTTCAACAACGGTGCATAGGAATACGAATCGGAGTAAATCGTCAACAAGGCTACTCTTCACTCTCAGTGCATTTTTCTTAATAACGACTCTACCATACTGTATCTATATTATTATTAGAGGGCAACATGAAGAGTTGGAGGAAGATGACATTGACAAATGGCGACTTGTATTTGCCATCGTATACGTCTTACTCTATAGTAATTTTACTTTTAATTTCCTGTTGTATTTCGTCAGTGGTACGCTATTTCAGCAGGAATGGAACAGGCTTCTGGTAAAGGCTAAGACATTTATGAATCAATTATTTTAGTGCTTTGTGGTTTAAAATTGACATAGATCCAATGCACGAATTGGATGAAGCAGATGTCAAATGTAATCATATGGAAGGCACAGTGGATACTATTATGATGAACTGGAACAAAATCTTTGCAACGGGTAATCATCCATTTTAATAAGTTGCAGTTTGATATTACTAAAGGACGAGGCATTAATTGGATTAAGTAGGTAAAGGTCAAATGGTATACCAGGAAGTCATTAACGGAAGAACATTGCAGCTAAATAGTATGGTATAGGTCAAGCAAATCCATATTAGTTAAATAGTGTTGTTATAGACGGACTGATGATCTAAAAATAACGTTAGAAATTAGACCTTTATTTATTTATTGGCCTTGTATCCTATTGATACCATCCAATCAATTACGAGCATTTACATTTACAATAAAGGACGATGCATTAATTGGATTAAGTAGGTAAAAGTCAAATGGTATAATGTGAACATGCAGAGTGTAAATTATTATGATGAAATGGAACATAATTTTAGTAACATTATAAGCTACATTAATGTACATTAATGAAGCGACTCTTTTAGCTTGTTGTATGTTGGTATACTATTTATTTAGGTAGAGGACAGCTGCATTAATTTGGGTGTCAAATGTAATGATATGACAAGTAAACTATGTATTATTATGAAGAAATGGAACATATTTCTTTAATATAAGCTAAATTATTTATGAACCAACTACTTTAGTGCGATGTAGTTGAGAAAGTGTATTCAAGTAACAACAACAAGAATTTAACGGGAGTTGCATTGTGACCGGCGAACTATGAAACCGGCACAACACATTAAACCGGAAGTAATACCGGAAGAACATTGGCGCTAAATAGTATGGCATAGTTCATACAAAATCCACACTTATAAAATACAAAGTGTTTTCTTTTTGTTCCCAGTGAGGGAAAATTAAATAAACTTAGTTCTGTTGGTAGAATAGTATCAGTACTTGAAACCTTTGTGTGTATACATGTATGTGTGTGTCATCTGAAGCAGCCTATTCGGTTAATTTGGCAAATTGCATATTTTCAATAATAACTATAATTACAATTAAACAAATATAAGTGAACAGATTGTACACTATATCTGAATTGTACAACACACTAAACTATTAATACAATACTTATCTTTGCACATGATTTTGATCAATTCTTATCAACCCTTTGAAGCCTCTGGAAGTGTATTCCATTGTGGTATCCAACTGTTGCTTTCTCTTGTCCATCCCAACTCTGGAGATGGCAGATAAGGGCATCTGATGAGCATCTGGTCCCATATGTGGCCACTTTGGTAGACAGCTCTTAGTGCATGCATGACGAGTGCACTATGTGATGGCGGAACCTTGTCAATAGTCCTATTACCATAGCAAAACATTGTTTCCTAGCATCATTTCCTCGCTCATATGGCTACAACAAATCTCTCGAGCACTGCTGTGTCTTCATCAGGAACGTGATCAGGCGCTGAAGATAATCTCTTGAAAAATGCATAGATTTCCATATGTTGAATACCGTCCTCATACCAACACCATTTAATGCAGAGACCGTTTCACAGCCGGATATAGCATGGAATAGTAGGAGTCCCCAAGAGACATCTTGACCAATCTTGTCAGATATTTCATGTCAAGGTATGGAGCAGAAATGCTTGTCATGGCATAAGGCAACCCACAGACAGCAAGTAGAAGCTGTATGTAAATTGTGCACAGCATTTGCTAACATCACAACGTTATTATCAATAGCCTGGATACGTACTCTCTTGCAACCTGTATTGAAAGAATGCGCTGCATGGAGAAGCATTCTGTCGGCTGCTTCTTCCTGGTTACAGGGTTGAAGGTCAGTCACATCAAAGTCGATCTCTGTGTTCGATTTCAAGACATTATCTCCATGTGTTGATATAACAGTTTTACCTGCCATGAAAGTGTAGCTCTCAATGCATTGTGATAGGTACTCATATAATGCAAGCCAACCACTCCCATCTAACCAATCTCCAATAACCTTCAAGAAGGCCACCCATCAACAACATGCAATTTCCAGGTCCATACCCGGTACTATGTGGGCCATAACCATTGTATCTTCTTGGTTGATCGACTGTGATCTGGCCAGGGTTCTTAGCTTCAGTGACATGCTTGATAAGTGGCATTCCATGCTTTACCTTAGCCGCAGTAAACACAGAGTCACGAAACAATGGGAATAGTGCTGTTATGGCTGGTGCTCTTGTGTCAATTGAGAGGTGTTGTGCAAAGAATGGTGACAAAGAACGATTCGTTTTGACCTACCGTTGTCTTTCCAAGATTTTCTAACCACTGGAGTATGTCCATGAAAGGTATGCGATATGGCGCAAAATGGTGTTGATGAAGCCTTAAAACATGACATTTCCACAAATATGTGTTTGTGTTTTTCATTTGTCATTTTCCGATTTCACAAATAAACTGCGGCTCACTTACTACTCAAGCATTACATAGCCTACACTGGCGGGAATCATATAAATAACACTGTGTAAAAAGGAAGGCTATTGTAGAATAGTCCGAGTCTATTTACTGTAGGTGTAGGTGGTGTTATTTAGTCTGTATAAAGATAAACGATGATAGCGTTGGCTTGGGAATGCCATGGTCGGGTAGTTGTGCATCAGGGTTGCATCTCAAATGTGTGTTTAGTATTGGGATTTAAAGTCGCAACAACAGCCTAGGTCATATTGCGACTCTCCAGCTATTATTGGTGGAAGAAGACCCCGGATGCCCCTCCGTGCAATATTGCAGGCACGAACTGGCATCCGAGTAGGACCACCGGCAATGGAAATGTCATTAAAAGTTGCTTGACTAAGGACACCACCATCGTCGTTCTGGTGGGGCTCCAACTCAAATATAATCGAAAATAAGAAGGCTCTATCTCTTCCTGTGGATGCAATCAACTACTGTGCTTATATACATCACAATATAATTAATGAAAACAAGAACATAAATTTTGAAAACAAATGGATTAACTCATTTACATTGTACTTTATTTTATTATTAATTAATTAATTAATTGTGATATACATGTATAGTTGTATATGCATGGATATCAGAAGTACAATCCTAAACCATAGAAACAACCAACTCTTCTGTAATTAAAACAGAAAAACCAAGAAAAAAACCCAAGAAATTATCATTAGTGAAAGTACATTGTACATTTATTAAAATTATCATAATTTGGTCTTGACCAAACTCGATAAAGAGACCACCCCGCTAATAATACCACTATTTGGAGGTCACATAGGTGGTCTTATTATAGGGGTTTTACTGTAGTTAGTTGATCATTATTACATTCTCAAGTCAATAATGCTTTTATTTGTTCAGTTGCACTTAAGTCCCTCCGTCTATATACATTTACGTTATCTTTTAACCATCCCAGAGAAGCTGCCGTCTTGAATTTAGACGACATGTCCGCATCATGCGCGAAGCCTAGTTGTTCAAATATGTTCCTCACGTATTCAAATGTTCTGAGGTTCACATGGGAGTACCCACCCTGTCCTAGAAATATACATAAAATAAGGCATAATAAGTAGTTGTACAGATTGCCCTAGTTTGAATCCAATCAAAAGCCTCTATTTCGTTCAATATATCGTGAACTTATTTCCATATTCCGACTACAATATATTACTGATTGACTGCATGTCGACATTGGATATTGGACGTTCCGCCTGTCGAGTTGCAGACATAATGTACATGCGCAACTCGAATTGTGGAGCTTAATGTGTTGTGAGTTTTACGTTTATTTATCGTCGCTACCGGTTACCCATATGAGCGACGCCTCCTGAAGAAATTATTCATTTTAGATTTTGGAGGATAGTGCAATGATACAGACAGAGACCCAGTCCAGAGTCTCATCTGGTTCTTTTACGTGCACGGTGTAAAGCACCGACACGAGACCTCGGTTTAACGTCCCATCTGAAAGACTGTTAATTTTATTAGTGTCAGACTGGGGATCGAACCTGCGATCCCTGGATTATCAGTCCAGCGTGTTACCACTGGACTACAGATCCGTCAATGTACTGTGCATGTAGATTTATACAGACGATGGTGTATGATGTCAAATTGGGTGGAGCAAACTGCCAATAATCGAAGGTGCGTGCGTGGATCTATCCACTGCTCAGGTAACATGCGCGGTGAGCATCAAGGTCAAAGTAATGATGTAATTACCGGAGGGGCATGCTGTAAGTTTTGTATTGATTAAAGCACTAACGTTCCCTAGCTCTTATGTTGCATATAACCCTATATATGATCAATAACCAATACATAGTCGCTATTTATTACATGGAAATATTCAGCTTGATCTTAAAACAATAGATAAAAGAAGTGTGTATTCATATGGTTTTTTGATTATATGCGAATACATGTACTCAGAATCACCTAAAGTAGTCACAACATAGAATATAGTATGTAGTCGGATTTTTTATTTCTTACATGCATATATCCAAGTTGATCTAAAAATAGACACACCGTATATTATTTCTTACATGCACATATCCAGCTTCATCTAAAAATAAACACAACATAGATTATTTCTTAAATGCATATATCCAACTTGATCTAAAATAGACACACCGTAGATTATTTCTTACATGCATATATCCAGCTTGATCTAATAATAGACACAACGTAGAATATAGTATGGTGTATTAATTATACGCGAATACTCGGCTTCGCCTAAAATTAGACACAACATAGAAATTTGCCAAATTAACCTACTTTCAGTTGTACGCGTAAACGTCATCTTCTTCCTGTAAGGCATGCAAATAGGACAACGACTCATTCAGTTATTGTTATCGGCAACTGTACATTCATGGGCGTTTTCACAAATGAAGCATTGAACTGCTTTCCGTTGAAGGGTGTTTGTTTTTCACATGATTATTCAGATTGATGTTGTACCCGAATATGCTAAGTACAATATTGAGCAGTTAATTATTCACGAAAGTGCTAATTGAGACTTGTCATTTAGCACATAGTGGCGAAACCTAAGAATTGTTCACAGTCTTATACACTCGCCAATCACGAACAGGAAACTGGCTGTCGTTTTCGCAATCAAATCTTCAATTAGCCAAACAAACAATTAACATAATCAAAGTCCATTTACCAATCAGTGCAGTTGAAAGAAGCAATCAAACAAATCAAGTGAACACATTATGAGCCCAAAACTAAGGTCAAAGATGGACAAAATATCACAATGTGACACAATATTACTTATACAGAAATAAAATAAAGCTTGTTAATGTGATTTTCTACGGGGGATATTGTCCGCCTTGTCTTTTTGATGGGGGGGATATTGTCCGCCTGGGTCAAAATATACGGGGGGGGGGATATTATCCGTTCCCCTCTCAGCCCACTCTGTCGTTTGGACATCTTTTTTAACATATTTAAGAAAGACCAAACTAACATGGGTTACCCTTAAAAACATAAATATTTACTAAACCCATATTTCTTGCAGTAAGCTGCAATAAGTTTTACTTGAAACATAGTATGTTACAGAGGATGTGATTTTGTGTTCCCTCATATTCCCACCCCCATGTTTTATATTCCCCCGTGTACTGGGATCATTAATTATTATAAGATAACAACTATACCCCTGTGTGACAACATTTATGATCAGTACGTTAAAAACAACACTTCCGTAGCAATTCCAATGGTCACCTTAATAGAGCCAGTAAAATTGTAATACCGGTAATGTTTAAAATATACTTAAATATTTACATTAAAGAACAGTCATCCAGGGAATAGCCAAACAAATAATAACCGTAGATCCTTGTTGTATCAAAAACCCGTATGGCAGTAATCCGGTTCCGTTGTTTATGTTCGGTTTTTCGGAGATAGACCGACAGCATGTATTGTTCACAACAAGATTATTCCCATGGCTAGGGGGTTTGCTGTCATAATGTTCCTACATGTACTAATTTTACTAAACTAAACTGGACACTTGCATGGATCTTGAAGATTTACATAAAACGGTGACAAGAAATGATATCCGAAATGTCCTCTAATACCCTAGCATAATTCCAGGGATACATTATTAAAGGAACATTTTTGCAAGAATCTTGAGACATATGGTGTTCATATTAGCATTCCCGGTCACTAATATTTACACTATTTAGAGAAAGTGACTTATTATGGGAATACATAATGAAGAAAGATAAGTTTGAAATACACAGAAAGTATGAACTTATATGAAGGTTGTTAAAAGGACACGTGTCTGTCGGAGAGATGTTGACAGCTCATAATGTGTCCTCCATATCTCCCAAGATCATTGTTATTACATTATCAAACTGGGAGAGTACCATGAGCGAGTCCAGATATATATTGTGTACCAAATGAGCTGGGCAAGTTAGCCCATGTTCATCATCACAATATTTCATATTGTATATGTAAATCTACTTAAAATTAAATGATTATGACAGCCCTACCCATCCATGGGTATGTCCAATACAAAGATCTTCTGCATAAGTTTCAGCCGGATAAGTCACTTATATCATTTATGATATGAGTATTATAGACATACCCCTCATACAAAATTCAGTTTCCTGCACATAGGGAGGCACATAAGCAGGACTTGTCAACCTGGACCAGAGGATAGAGGACGTCGCCTCAGGATGTCTACAACACACACATACATTATATGATACTGGAATGGGTCTCTGTCTGTATCATTGCACTATCCTCCAAAAATCTAAAATGACTTATATCTAGAGTCTCATCTGGTTCTTTTACGTGAACGGTGTAAAGCAACAACATGAGACCTCGGTTTATCATCACATCTGAAAGACTGTTAATTTTGTTAGGGTCAGATGGGGGATTCAGAACCTGAGAACTTATTATAAATGATATAAAACATGTAACCAGTGTATTGGGAGCACAGGAAGTGTCACTGTTGGTTGCAGATCCCTAAATATAAGGTTTTATTGCTTTTCACACCTGTGGCAAACAGGATAAGGCTTAATTTGGTCCACAATAGTCAGAACTTGTGGTGGCACACGGCCTCAAGGGTGTTCAGGTAGCAGACTTCAGACCGGACCAGCGGACCTGGCACCGCCCTGGATGCTACCAGTAGTTACCTGAGATCCAGTGATAGATATTACAATATCGAGCAAAGTGAAGAAATCTGATCTGGATCACCTCGCCAGATTGGAAGTACAATGCCATATTGAGGAAAACTACAGCAATCACCTCAAAATATAATTATACAGATGGATCAAAATGGCCCGATTCTGACAAAGTAGCTGCAGCTGTAGTCATACAATGTGAATATGTAGAAAGTTGCTGGATAGTAGATAATAATTCACCGAAAAATGTGATATTATCTGACTCACTTTCATCACTGGTCTCATTACAATCAAGGAATAGTAAGTCTAGACCAGATCTAATCAAAGGCATAGGTAAATTACATAATGATGGTTTGAACTGGGACCGTCAGGGGCTGAAACAATTACCCGTTGGAGCCAAACTTAATATGATAGGCCTTTTAAACAAACCTATAAGTTGAGCTCTGTGGGGCTCAGTTGACCGGTGCCTAATATTCCCATTCTATAAAACTAGATAAGTGCATTTAAGTAGACTGAGACTGGGGACAAATCTGTTGCCTGGTAATGATGGACAACATATACTTAAATTGGATCCGGTTTGTCCCACATGTCGGGTGACGTACACCACCGAACATTTTCCGCTAGACTGAAGTGTGCACGGGACTCATCGAGCTGATCTGCGGGCTGCTGTTGCAATCTTGAGAATGTCCTCAACCCCAGAAAGGCTGCCCAAACATCAGTATACAAAGCTCTGGAGACCTACATCTTAGACTGTCAGATGTCCGACAAAATATAGAGGACCTGTGCAGTTATGGCTGGCTCAGACACAAGTTCCCATACTTTTGCAGCTTGTTAGTAGATCAATAAACCAGTTAGTAGTGTAGAAACTAGCCTCACTAGAGTCCTTTCCGAAAAGCAATCTTATTGCCGGTTTCTCATCATTTGAGTGGGAGATTTTTGACCCCAGGTGAAAGAGATTACTTAAATTTCATCTTAGGGCTCTTTTAGGGCTACAGTCATCACTATAACTTAAATCAATATAAATTTGGGAAAATCTACAACGACCTGGAAAAAATAAATTTTATATATATATATCAATACCCCCCGCAAATAGAACCCTTTGGACAGATCCCAAGCTTATGCCTCTGTCCACACAGCCACGTTAATATATTATGAAATTAGATAACTACTTATCAGCTAATACAATAGTTTCAGTAATATAAGTAATTACTTATATGACCCCCCTATTTTTGTATTAATATCGCCTCTCCCCCCTGTAACTAAACATGTAGGAGACAAACATTTGTTCATCTCTTCATAACATCTGCCGTAAACTAATAGATTTAATCATATATATGGGAATAATATTGTCTGAGTCAGACCAGGTGAAATCCAGAGTCCCTGGTCCAATCCACCCAGAGTAGTAGGTAAGATAGCACGCAGAACAATTGATAAGTACAGCCAGGCTAGGTACCAAACCAATGATCAATTGTATCGGGATGCCAGGGGCTGCGGTTTTCGATCTTCTCATTTGGGCTAGTCCGAGGCGAGGAATACTCTATACCTATTGGGTGTTCTATGTACCTAATAGGATGTTACACTTAGTGTAAATGTCCCTGGTTATCCTGACCAGATCATGATAATAGAAATTTGAATATCCCTTATCAAAACTGACCAAACATAGAGATTACTTCAAAAACAAATATTTAGCACAATTTTGAACCCAGTATTTTCTCAAATTATCTGATTTATCCAGATTATTTGTATATTTTTCAGAAGCATTAACATGTTATTGACCCAAAATTATCAATTAAGGTAGCCTGATTATAGTAGGATCATAATTGAGGCCCCTATGCTATGACATATGTGTAATGTCAAAACATAGTGTTTGTTCAGTTTTTGGTCAATTACACAAAAGATTGAAAGTATAAAGGGATAAAAAAAATCCCCATGTATACATAATAAAATATTATATACATAATTAAACTAGAGTGAGGTTGGTAAAATTTCCAAGAAAATGCCCTTTGAGATTGTTGCCATATAAAGTGAGAAATCTGATTTATTATACCACATGTGTCATGCATACACCATAACCTAGTTTTTATGATCATTTATCTAATATCACCAGAATGTTTATGCCTTTCTATAAACATCAATATGATATGGACTTCAAATAATCAAATAAGGATACATAACTGTATTATTACCACAGTTGAGGCCCTTATGCTATGACATATGGGCAATGTTGTCCAATTCTGACTTTTTGGGATTATATGCATACATAACCTAGTTTGTATGATCATTTATCTAATATCCACAGAATGTTTATGCTTTTCTATAAACATCAATATGATATTGACTTCAAATAATCAAATAAGGATACCTAACTGTATTATTACCACAGTTGAGGCCCTAATACTATGACATATGTGTAATGTCAAAACGTAGTGTTTTTGTTCAGTTTTTGGTCAATTACACAAGATTGAAACGAATAAAGGGATAAAAATCCCCATGTATACATAATAAAATATTATATACATAATTAAACAAACTAGAGTGAGGTTGGTAAAATTTCCAAGAAAATGCCCTTTCAGATTTTCTCCATATAAAGTGAGAAATCTGATTTATTATACCACATGTGTTCATGCATACATAACCTAGTTTTTATGATCATTTATTTAATATCCACAGAATCTTTATGCCTTTCTATAAACATCAATATGATATTGACTTCAAACAATTAAATACGGTTACATAACTGTATTATTACCACAGTTGAGGCCCTTATGCTGTGACATATATATCGGCAATGTTGTCCAATTCTGACTCTTTGTTTTGGGATTATATGTGCTCAGTCAAACTATCCTGTTTGTGCTTCTTGGGATAAATATCCTAAAATGTATAGAATATAACACTATACTTATTGCAAGCTGTTATAATTTCCCCTTACCCCCTAGAACCGCACCTGAAATAACCCTTTCTGGTCTGTATTTTGATCCCCACGCTAACAAAGGTCAACTCGGTACACATTTCTGAGGCAGAGGAATGATAATATGAACATATATCTCAAAATTCTTGCAAAAATGATACTTTATCCCTGGAATTATACTAGGGTGTTCGAGTAAATTTCAATTATCATTTCAGGTCACCTTTTTATGTAATTCTTCATTGTCCAAATCCATGCAAGAATCCAGTTTAGTTTAATTTAGTAAAAGAAGCATAGATAGGAACATTATGACAGCAAACCGCATATCAATGGGAATAGTCTTGTCGCGAAAAACGCCTGCGTGCTGTCGGTCTATCTCCAAGTAAGCATGAACAACCGAACCGGATTACTGCCATACAAGTTTTTTCATTCGACAAGGATCTACGGTTAGTATTTGTTTGGCTATTCCCTGTGTGACTGTCTTTTTAATGTAAACACTTGAGTATATTTCAAACATTATTACAATTTTACTGGCTCTACTAAGGAGACCATTGGAATTGCTACGGAAGTGTTTTTTAACGTACTGATCATAAATGTTGTCACACAGGGGTATAGTTGTTATTTTATAACAATTAATGATCCCAGTACATGGGGAAATATAAAACATGGGAGCGGGACTATGAAGGAGGGAACACAAAATCACATCCTCAGTAACCTACTAGGTTTCTAGTGAAAATGAACTTTCACTTATTGCAGCTTACTGCAAAGTAATATGGGTTTAGTTATATATTTATGTTTTTAGGGGTAACCCATATTAGTTTGATCTTTCTTAAAATGTTAAAAAAGATGTCCAATCGACATAGTGGGCCAAGGACACAAATGTAATATATAAACACAATTTGAATTATAATTTCCCATGTATATGGGAGATTTGTTATTACCGGCTATATATCTGTATGACTGGTTATAATTATATGTACTCGGGGGATAAGTTATGAACTATCATAGTACAGATACATATTAAGACAGTCCACTTGCTCTTAATCTTCTTAGTACACATATTTTAAACTTCGTAGTCTTAACTAAAAGTATTTTAGTCCATAACTCTGTAATTTTAATGCATAATGTTGGATGCTGGATCCATGGATATGGGTACAAGACTTTATTGTCTTGTGACATGTAGATCACAGTATTACAGTATAACGCGATATTGCACATGTAACAAGGTATTCTTGTTGTATTAGAAATGGTAAACATATTTATATATATATATATATGCAAGACATCTTAGAAGTATATGTGCACCGGGTATTGTATTCACCCGGTCTACCCCTGACTGTCGCTGACACAAATCCCTGTGTGAGTGACAGTTGGCGATATGAAAACCAAACACACACTGAGATTACAGCATGAGATTACAGCAGCCCTCATAGTCCACTAAACATCTAGTTATAATAATTGAGATAGGCAAAACCATCACTTAGATGATGGACATTTTAATTATCTTAGAAAACTCGCCCAAATGCGTCTATGCGGGTGACTTTAAATAAACTTATTAGTCCGACATATTAATTAAATTTATTAAAGAAATATACATCAATTTCTGCTGAATAAGCATCCAACTAGCATTTTAACTTGATGTGTGTGTGTGCGTTTTACGTTTATTTATTGTCGCTACAAGTTGCCCATATGAGCGACGTCACCTAAAGAGATTAGTCATTTTTGGATAGTGCAATGATACCGACAGAGACCCATTTACATGCACGGTGTAAAGCACCGACACGAGACCTTGGTTTCAAGTCCCATCTGAAAGACTGTTAATTTTATTATGTCAGACGGGGGATCGAACCTGCGATCCCTGGGTTACCAGTCCAATAGTTAACCGCTGGACTACAGTCCACCTGTCACCCTAAATCATAGGGTAGTCATTAATCTATGGCATCGAAAAGTGACCCTCTCTCTGATACATGTATAGTCTACACATAGAGGGGTCATTATTCTATGGCATCGAAAAGTGACCTGCCCTCACTTGTTCAGTGTATACATAGGGGGTGGGGGTCATTGTTATTATTTGTTGTATGCTTTTCTGTGTAAATATTATGCATATACATTATGTGAACCTCCTAGTTATACAGCACCCACCATATCATCGTTAGAAATTGATAGAGACAAATTATCTGTGTACTTATATTTTCATATTCAATATATTTATGTTATTCTGTACATCATTGATTCAAAATAAATGTTGCTAGGCCTTAAACAGTGTTAATTAACATTTAATTATAATAAATTTAATATTTCCCCACTATATATTGCCATTCGCAAGGGGAGTAATTGTTCCGCAAGGGCGTCAATATTCCATGACCGACTAATAACCCGAGAGACATTATTTTGATGGGGGTCAATATACTATACACCAGGTTCAATACTCGGTCAGGCCACATATGTAGTGTCATCGAGGTAGGCGTCTCACACATTGCTTAGTACTGTTAACCGCTTAGGTCGGCTAAGACTGCCCAGTCAGGCCGGCTAAGCCTGCCTAGTCAGGTCGGCTAAGCGTGTCCAGGAAAACAAGCGTAGTTCCTCGCAAGGGGTTTGACATTATTGGCAGATATTAAGTCAATAAGGTGTAATTTTAATAAATAGTTAAACAAATAGTTAAACACAAGCTGCCTCGTTCTTATATCGGTATTTCTATATGTTGGAGAACAGTCTATTTCTACAAAAATGTAAGTGGCATACTTTCCGTCCTCGTTCGATATTTCGGATAAATGTGAAAATATATATGATTATTAACGTTTCTATTCATTAGAAAAATAAAAAAAATAATAATAAAAATTAAAAAAATAATAATAAAAATTAAAAAAAATACAAACGGGTAAATTAATAAATGACTTTATTTCGAATGGTAAATAGTGAGTGCAACAATACCTATTACT
>CM026392.1:50604678-50659530 GCA_014843695.1 Archivesica marissinica | reverse complement strand
TATGAATACTAGATTATGCATATTCAAATGCAAATCTGTGTACACTGTGTTGTCTCTGGCATGAACCATACCGAGAAGCATTTGTGCGCTCCAAGTGTTCTTTAAACTTGAGTCTTCAGCATTGAGACCTCCTTGTCCTCATCTAATAAAAGATCAGCCAGTTGCCAGAGTTACACAGGTATTCCGGCTGCCTTAAAACATATATCGAACGAAGCAAGTACAGCTTTAGAATTATAGTGGCATGAGTACGGTAGAGAGCATTTCTTGAAAATGTTGTCGATTTCGGAGTACTGAATAGATATGCCCTGTTCACTGTTCCACAATTCTTTCTGGATGTTAGGAACCGTGTGTTCTCTAGAATATCAGGACAGAGTAGTACATAAATGCATAACTAGCCCATCGTCATAGCCGATGTAGTAATTTTAATCTTAGCCTGGGTGCATACAGACTTTGCTTCAAAAATGTACCAAAATTGACATTGGCCAGGGCAATATTTAATTTAATGAACTAATAATAACTTAATTTGTGTTGTAAATACTGTTTGCATATGGCTCAAATTTGTTATTGTAGTTTGATATTGGTAATATTACTTGACAAGCATCAAATATTTATAGAGCTCAGTGAAATTGTCAGGGGTAAACTGAATATATATTTCAAAATATATGCAATGTAAAAAATGTTTTTACCATTTATTATTGAATATACACATAAAGCCAGACAGACCAGTTCAGTGTTAACAAATGCCGCGTTTTGCAAAATGAGATCAACATTTCACACGAGTCAAAATGTAAAAACAAATGTCACTTATCACACTGGACGACGTGGTGTTAGTGACTTATTAAAATCATTGTTTCTGTTGAAAATACTGGTTCCACATGACTCAAAATTGTTATGGTAGTCTGTTAAATATTGTATTACATGAAAAGCAATAACTAATTACATAACACATGTTTTTTTTTTGTTATAACACAACTTGATATCCACCATAACATGTTTGTAGAATATTGACTCGCTGATAGATTACAATTCCCATCCCAAGCTATAATTATATTTCCACTGCGTGTTTACTAGAACGAACTGAACATTTCAATTCCAATCCTCTTATGTGATGGATGCAACAGAAATAAAAATGGAAAATATATCTTCAATTGATTTTAAGTATTTTAGATGTTCATTGCAGTCGAGCATATACTTTCACGTTGCATATTGGATTTGGACGACTGTACCATTTATTCTTTTTGCAATCGGAATATGTGGAAATATTTTGAATATTATTGTGCTCTCGCGGCCTCGGATACGTAAATATTCAACTACAGTTTATCTTCTGATATTAGCCGTATCAGATACAACATTTCTCTGTATAGCCCTCATGCCATATACAATATACGACATAACAGGAGTTAAGTTTGCAGATTTGTCAGAAATATTGTGCAGGCTAGATGGATGGCTACGCTACACATCGGCAGCATTTTCTTTGTGGCTATTGGTGTTGATGACCATTGAACGAAAAATTATGTCTAAAGCTCCATTATTTGCAAGGGTTAGATTAACCCCAAACACGTCATTAATCTGTTCCATTCTTACACTGCTAGCAATAGCATTAGCAAATAGTCATACGCTTGCTGGATTTACACTGCGCATGTCTCCACGTGAAATTCGAAACGATTATAGTGGTAATATTGTGACCATTTCGTGCACATATTCTACAGGAGATTATGAGCGGTTCATGAAAGGAGTGTGGCCTAATCTAGTTCTTGTGTTTTACACAGTAATACCTGCGACTATAATATTTATAGGAAAGGCAAATATAGCTATTGTTATTCTGATGCAGCAGAAACGTTTTTCTCGTGTGCAACCATCCAGTGCTCGTACAGGATTACAGTCCTCAAATATAGGTATAACGATGCAACATGAACACATAGTTACAATGATGCAACCAACACACATACGTACATCGGTACAGCAAACAAGTATAAGCACAATAATCCAACCAGAAAGCATACGAATGACGGAACAGCCATCACATATGAGCGCACAAGTTTCTCAAGATCCAGGTACATCCTGTGCTGGACTACCTTCTGAACGGAAGCATAATAGTATTAGCTATGCTCTGTCAAAGGTGAAACATAATCAAGATTCCAGAACAGCAAGAAAGGAGACACGTGATAACCTAGTTTCAACAACGGTACGTAGGAAAACGAATCGGAGTAAATCGTCAACAAGGCTACACTCTCAGTGCATTTTTCCTGATAACGACTCTACCATACTGTATCTATATTATTATTAGAGGGCAACAGGAAGAGTTGGAGGAAGATGAAATTGACAAATGGAGACTTGTATTTGCCATCGTATACGTCTTACTCTATTGTAATTTTTCTTTTAATTTCCTGTTATATTTCGTCAGTGGTATATTATTTCGACAGGAATGGAACAGGCTTCTGGTAAAGGCTAAGACATTTATGAATCAATTATTTTAGTGCTTTGTGGTTTAAAATTGACATAGATCCAATGGACGAATTGGATGAAGCAGATGTCAAATGTAATCATATGGAAGGCACAGTGGATACTATTATGATGAAATGGAACAAATCTTTGCAACGGATAATCATCCATTTTAATAAGTTGCAGTGTGATATTGCTCAAGGACGATGCATTAATTGGATTAAGTAGGTAAAAGTCAAATGGTATAATTTGAACATGCAGAGTGTAAATTATTATGATGAAATGGAACATAATTTTAGTAAAATTATAAGCTACATTAATGTACATTAATGACTCGACTCTTTTAACTTGTTGTATGTTGGTATACTATTTATTTAGGTAGAGGACAACTGCATTACTTCGGATATCAAATGGAATGATAGGACAGGTAATCTATGTATTATTATGAAGAAATGGAACATATTTCTGTAATATAAGCTAAATTATTTATGAGCCAACTACATTTAGTGCGGCGTTGTAGTTGGGAAAGTATACTCGAGTAACTACAACCAGAATTTAACGGGATTTGCATCGTAACCGGCAAGCTACGAAACCGGCACAACACATTAAACCGGAAATAATACCGGAAGAACATTGGCGCTAAATAGTATGGTATAGTTCATACAAAATCCACACTAGTTAAATATTGTTGTTATAGACGGACTGATGATCTAAAAAATAAGTTAGAAATTAGACTTTTATTTATTTTACAATGATTGCTAAGCATGTTTTAACAACTTATATTAATCACTTTCGTTGGCGCGGATGAAAGCGTAAATGTGGTCATTCGTATCGAAGTAAACCGGAGTACCCGGAGGAAACTCACCTGTCCGATCTGGCGACCACCGTACCATCTCACATACTTCCCGGTCCGATGATCGACTCCGAGTTGCACTGCACTAATCGGACAGCCACATATGTTACATTGATGATGGTAGTGAGCTGATGCAGACATTTTCAAATTGCATCATTTGGACATGCATTGTATATTATTATGAAGAAATGTAGTGAACGTTTGGAAAATGCTTACACATTTGTGATTCAGCTATGTTGTATATTGATTTTGGTAAAAGATATGCGAAATGAATTCCTTAGCACAATTAAAGTGTATTGTATTATTATGAACGGGATACGGATTATAGAAAAACATAAACATAATATCAACTTTTCTAACAAATGGCATGTTGTTCGGAGTTGCACTGCTGTGCCCATATGTAGCCATCAAATTGTCTGTACAGTAGATACGTATACGTACCCTGGTCCAACCAGAAGTCATGCGAAGGACGGAACAACCGACAAAGATGGTAAAATTGAAATATATCAGAATTTATAGTTAATGGCATCATTGGTTTTTCCACTTTTAAATAATAGTTTGACTTTTGCAAATGTCTTAGCATTAGGACAAGTTGAAATTTGTACACACATATTTATTATTATTATTATTTTATTAACAGATAAATGTTTACAGTGATATCAGCTGAAAGTTTTATCAGCTTTGATCACGTTATTATTGTTCCCAGTATATATTGAAGCATAAAGGTCGAGTAATAGCTTTATGATATTAATCATTGTAATTTCTGATATTACAAACATTACTTCTGCACGACAGTACATTAAATTGCACTGACTAAGAATTCAAATACATCTGCCATTTCAATATCAGAGCAATGAACTTCTTTATAGTATAAATAATTGAGTGAATAATGTTATCAGATTGTGTCGATTTCACAGAACGAAACTCTTTACAAATATTTCAAACATTATGAGGTTTGTTTTCCCCCAGAATATATGCTTATTCATATGACTCCCCAGCAGCATGGATTAATCGGCACGATCAAGGACACAAAGCGTATTGTCGGATATCGGTCATGAAGCGCACTTATGTCGGTTCGTCGTTGCAGAATATTACAACTCCATCTTTGAATGTAGAGAGGATTTCACTATCTCGTTGTGTACGAAACAGTTTGGGAAGAAAACAGACCTGGAATATAGACATAGGTATTCACTAACACATTTTAACCAGTGTGCCATGTGTTTCAACCTTTTGAGTGTTTTACGTTTATGAATCGTCGCTACCGGTTGCCCATATGAGCGACGCCTCCTGAAGAGAGTAGTCATTTTATATATTTGGATCATAGTGGCATGATACAGACAGAGACCCATTTTTCAAAATGTTAATTTAAATTAAAAGATCGTGAGTGATTGATATTAAGTTGTAGAACTAGTTTCTCAATCGAGTTTAAATACTTAGTATTGACTAGAATAACAAAGACTAATAGTATACTCTATCAAATTCTGCTAACTGCTACAACGAACTACATGAATAGTGTCCGTATTCGCTGTCTAATAGCACATGCTTTCAATTTCCCCGGCGTTTCGCTTGCCGGATTACCCGCACTGGTGTCGAAATCTTTTGTCAGTTCAAATTGTTTTCGCAGCACGCTAACTGTGTGTTGTTTGTTTGTTCTGGTTTTACGACTGCGTCACTATTGTATTGGGCTATATCGCCAGCGGGCAGTTCACCTAACAACACATTTTCTGAACGGGGCTAAAACTCATGACCATCAGTGATGATATGTTACAGTGGTATGCACGTCAGCGACCGTAACCAATCGACAACGGAGGCGGTTGCTAAGTAAACATTGTGATTTCAAAAATATCATGCATTGACATAATTCAATTATTGCAGGCCTGCTATCATGAGGCCTTTCATATTACCAACAGGTGTATTTGTTGCATATTACCAAACACAAGGTGTGTTCCAAGACATCGGCTATTGCCATTTGGCCTTATCGTTTGAGTTAAAGATATGTTGTTGTCATTAATATCTACAGCACGAATTTACAATAGCACACTTTAAATTTTATAAAGATTTCCGGGTTGAAGCAACATATTTTATATAGTCCTCCGCCCAAATAAACCTGTAATATACATATGCTCACCAATGGCACCATTATAATTATGAACTATTAGAACAGCTATGCGTTGGAATAGTGTCTCATTACGTGTGCTTTCTTTTATGATTTCCAATGAATATAGAATTTTTTCTGCGAAACAAAACTCCACCGTTCACCGCTTTGAAAGAATGAATGGCGATATTTCCTCTGTCACCTGTTGCGTTTCATATTCCTGCGCGGTTAGATGTACTTCTGTATTTTAGCTATTTCCTGACTATCATGAACAGTTAATAACAAGTAATATATTCTAATGAATTGTTTTGTCTGTAGTTTTAAATTTTGACAGCAAACAGAAACTAACTACAATTGTGCAGGAACTATTTCGTATTACGGACGTTCACAATAACATAAGTGGCTGTGCGGTTGTGTCACGTAGTGCAATGAAGCTCCAGCCAGGAGCAATGAAATGAATATACTTTGAAAACAAACACCACTCGTGGCAATATAAAGTCGGTGCTCACTCGATCGTAACCAAGTATAATAAACACAACTATCCTCTATATCTATTCCGTCGGGGGCCTACTCAGCTGCGTATTGCTAATTATATTGTCTCTCACATCCTAACAGCCATGTAGCACTGGAGGTTATGCAGTTGACACCAGAAGAGTTAGTAAACAGATAGTAGATCAATTGTATGTTCGAACTGTACATACACCACATGTTACAACATATCCACTATCCATACCTTCTATCCTAACACACACGACATCGTACCGGTTCGTAATCAACCACTGCCTGTCACTGAATTCCCATATTCAAAGTGATCTTACTCGTCCATTATTGAGAAAATATGTGTTACTTTCATTTAGTACTCATGTGATAGGAGAAGCAAGAGAATGACCGTGTCTGCCAATTTACTTTCCGAAGCATTATTTCGGTGCTTGGCATCTCTGCATTCGAAGAGTTGGATCTTTTATACAAATGGCTAGGACCAGTATCGTCTAAACTTTCGTTCGGCAAACGCATGTGGTGTGGCAACGAATAGAAGATTGGTTCGGGCATCCAGAATTGGTTGAACATTCATTACTGAACACAATGAAATGATTTCCTGTGCTTACCAGTAAGGATAACAAGAAGGTATTCGAGTTGACAGATCTAGTGTCCGAAATTAATATTATTGTCATACTATGACCCATCTCATTGGGTATCCACATAATTAATAAGTTGCCATAAAATGTTCGAGAAAACGTGTTCTACACGCATCTCATTAAATAAAAACCGACATTGTATTCTTTTCCACCATTCAAAGTTTTCGAAACCTTCATTCGTTATATTTGCGAAATGAAGAACGATCATATGGCTATGCTACTATAATGTTAATCCAGTTACATGAACTAACATAGCCTGTGTGCCAGTCTGTCGATGTTTCACTTGTTAACTTCTGGCAAAATTGGTCGTATTGAGTTTCTGATCATGTCATTTTGCCAGAAGATAAAAAGAGAAACATCGCCAGACTGGAACCTAGGCTAAAGTCAGTCTTATAAAAGACATATGTGGCCTTTTGATAAAGGACACTACCAACTTCTAAAGGAACAATATCAAATATCAATTGGAACGACCTCAAGCATGTAGATATAAATAAATATACTAAACATGTAAATGATATCGTTATTAGTATTTCAAAGATGTGTATACCAACTAAGGAGGTGCTAATTAGACATGGAGATCCACCTGGACATACCACATTCGTCATATTATACGACGACGTAAGTAAACGATTATATCGAAAACTGAAACATACAAACGGAGAATGTGACTGGGTAAAATTCAAAAAGCTGAGAAACAAAGTAACAACATATATCAGAAATGCATCCGGACCTAACTCAATAAATACTCGACTTCTTCTTGGAATTGTATTGGAGCTTTCATCACTTCTTTCTTTAAATCAGGTGATCATTCTCTTGTTTGTAATTATTGGCCTTGTATCCTAGTGATACCATCCAATCAACTAACGATCATTTACAATAATTTCAATCCAGCAATATATTCTGGAAATGAAGTACGAGCTTTTGACAGAGTACGGGGTGTTGGTATTTTACAGAAACACAAATGTTTTGGTATATCTGGTTCAGTTTACAAATAGTTCCCTTCACATGTTTGTCAAATTGAAAACAGCAGGCGATTGTATTAGGTGAGTATCATGTTTCACATACTATTAAAATTTTGGTGTTATCATGTTGGCATATTATGTGATGTTATCATACTGACATAATATGTGATGTTATCATACTGACATATTATGTTGTGTTATCATGCTGGTATATTATGTGGTGTTATCATGCTGTCATATTATGTGGTGTTATCATGCTGACATAATATGTGATGTTATCATGCTGACATATTATTTGGTGTTATCATACTGACATATTATGTGGTGTTATCATGTTGGCATATTATGTGATGTTATCATACTGACATATTATGTGATGTTATCATACAGACATATTATGTGATGTTATCACACTGACATATTATATGGTGTTATTATACTGACATATTATGTGGTGTTATAATACTGGCATACTATGTGATGTTATCATACTGACATATTACATTGAGTTATCATACTGACATATTATGTGGTGTTATCATACTGACATATTATATTGAGTTATCATGCTGACATACTATATTGTGTTATCATACTGGTATATTATATTGAGTTATCATACTGGCATATTATGTGGTGTTATCATACTGGTAAATTATATTGAGTTATCATACTGACATATAATATGGAGATATCATACTGACATATTATGTGGTCTTATCATGTTTCACCTATTTAATGGTTTTTATGAATGAACAGCAACTCACACATTTTGTGATGGAGATGTTCATACAAATGCTTATACATATGTGTGGGCTCGGGGCGAAAGTACGACAACTGCAAACTTGCAGGCAGATGTTGTGTGTTGTTACTGATTACACATTGTGATCAACACGATGTAAGCCCAAATGAAATTGCAAGCAGCATAATAATTGTATTTAATTTTAATTAATTACATCTACTATATTAAATCAAGTTGTGACATTTCTTCGGCTCAGGTATACAATCTCGCTTATCCGACAGACATTGTTGCAAAATCAAAATGAAACATATCGCTAGAACAAAACAGTACAGTGTAATGAATAGTGCCGTGTTTGTCAATAGCAAAAAGCGTACTGATGATTCTCTCTGTAAATTAGAATCTATTATTTTAATAGATTATAGTATAATGCTTAGCAATTACCTCATCAGGAAAAATGATAATACAACTTGATATACATAATAACATGTCTGTATAATATTAAACCACTGACAGATTACAATTATATTTCTACTGCGTGGTTAATAGAACGAACTGAACATTTCAATTCTAATCCTCTTATGTGATGGATGCAACAGAAACAAGAATGAAAAATATATCTTCCGTTAATTTTATGTATTTTAACTGTTCATGGCTGTCGAGTATATACTGTCACATTGCATATTGGATTTGGACGATTGTACCATTTATTCTTTTTGCAATCGGAATATGTGGAAATATTTTGAATATAATTGTGCTCTCGCGGCCTCGGATACGTAAATATTCAACTACAGTTTATCTTCTGATTTTAGCCGTATCAGATACAACACATCTCTGTACAGCAGTCATGCTATTTTCAATATACGGCATAACAGGAGTTAGGTTTGCAGACATGTCAGAAATATATTGCAGGCTGGATAGATGGCTACGCTACACATCGGGTGCATTTTCCTTGTGGCTGTTAGTGCTGATGACCATTGAACGAACAATTATGTCTAAAGCTCCATTATTTGCAAGGGTTAGATTGACCCCTAAAACGTCACTAATCTGTTCCGTTTTCACATTGCTAATTATAGCATTAGCAAAAAAACATATGATTGCTGGATATACACTGCGCATGTCTCTACGTGAAATTCGAAACGATTATAGTGGTAACGGTGTGACCACTTCGTGCACATATTCTACAGGATATTATGAGCGGTTCATGAAATGAGTGTGGCCTATTCTAGTTCTTGTGTTTTACACAGTAATACCTGCGACTATAATATTTATAGGAAACGCAAATATAGCTATTGTTATTCTGATGCAACAGAAACACTTTTCTCGTGTACACCCAACCAGTGCTCGAACGGGATTGCAGTCCTCAAATATAGATACAACGATGCAACCAACACACATACGTACATCGGTACAGCAATCAAGTATAAGCACAATATTCCAACCAGAAAGCATGTGAATGACGGAACAGCCATCACATATGAGCGCGCAAGTTTCTCAAGCTCCAGGTACATCCTGTGCTGGACCACCTTCTGACCGGAAGAATAATAGTATTACCTATGCTCTGTCAAAGGTGAAACCTAATCAAGATCCCAGAGTAGCAAGAAAGGAGACACGTGATAACCTAGTTTCAACAACGGTACGTAGGAATACGAATCGGAGTAAATCGTCAGCAAGGCTCCTCTTCACTCTCAGTGTATTTTTCTTAATAATGACTCTACCATACTGTATCTATATTATTATTGCAAAATCTTTGCAACTGGTAATCGTCTATTTTAGTAAGCTGCAATTTGATATTGCTAAAGGACGATGCATTAATTGGATTAAGCAGGCAGAAGTGAAATGGTTTAAGCTTCCGATTTAATCCATTTTCGTTTTGCATACAATGTATATGTAATGTACATTATTATCGAATAAATATGTTTAAACCAAGTGAAATGGTATAATTTGAATATGCAGAATGTTAATTATTATGATGAAATGGAACATAATTTTAGTAAAAGTATAAGCTACATTAATGTACATTAATGACTCGAATCCTTTAGCTTGTTGTATGTTGGTATACTATTAGGTAGAGGACAACTGCATTACTTTGAGTATCAAAGGGAATGGTAGGACAGGTAATCTATGTATTATTATGAAGAAATGGAACATATTTCTGTAATGTAAGCTAAATTATTTATTTATTTTAGTGCGGTGTTGTAGTTGGGAAAGTATACTCGAGTAACTATAACACGAATTTAAGGGAGTTGCATCGTAATTTGCAAACTACGAAACCGGCACAACACATTAACCCGGAAGTCATTAACGGAAGAACATTGCAGCTAAATAGTATAGCATAGATCATGCAAAATCCACACTAGTTAAATATTGTTGTTTTAGACGGACTGATGATCTAAAAAATAACGTTAGAAATTAGACTTTTATTTATTTTACAACGATTGCTAAGCATATTTTAACAACTTATATTAATCACTTTCGTTGGCGCGGATGAAAGCGTAAATGTGGTCATTCGTATCGGAGTAAACGGGAGTACCCGGAGGAAACCCACATGTCCGATCTGGCGACCACCGTCCCATCTCACATACTTCCCGGTCCGAGGATCGACTCCGGTTTGCATTGGCTTGAAGCGAACGCGCTAATCACTGCACTAATCGGACAGCCACATATGTTACATTGGATAGAAGCGAACGCGCTAACCACTGCACTAATCGGACAGCCAGGATTGTTACATTGATGATGGTAGTGAGCTGACGCAGACATTTTCAAATTGCATCATTTGGACATGCATTGTATATTATTATGAAGAAATGTAGTGAACGTTTGGACAATGCTTACACATTTGTGATTCAGCTGTGTTGTATATTGATTCTGGTAAATGTTCACTGTATTAATAGGGTAAAAGATATGCTAAATGAATTCCTTAGCACAATCAAAGTGTATTGTATTATTATGAACGGGATACGGATTATAGAAAAACATGAACATGATATCTACTTTGCTAACAAATGGCATGTTGTTCGGAGTTGCACTGCTGTGCCCATATGTAGCCATCAAATAGTATGTACAGTAGATACGTATACGTACCCTGGTCCAACCAGAAGTCATGCGAAGGACGGAACAACCGACAAAGATGGTAAAATTGAAATATGTCAGACTTTCTAGTTAATGGCATCATTGGTTTTCCAACTTTTAAATAATAGTTTGACTTTTGAAAATGTCTTAGCATTAGGACAAGTTGAAATTTGTACATACATATTTATTATTATTATTATTTTATTAACAGATAAATGTTTACAGCGATATCAGCTGAACGTTTTATCAGCATTGATCACGTTATTATTGTTTCCTGTATCCATAGAAGCATAAAGGTCGAGGAATAGCTTTATGATAGTATTCATTGTAATTTCTGATAATACAAACATTATTTCTGCACGACAGTAAAAATTAAATTGCACGTAAAATCTTTAATATAATCCAAGTTTAAGTCACCGGGGGCTGGATATTTGATGTTGGTTGCAACACTGACTAAGAATTCAAATACATCTGCCATTTCAACATTATGAGAGCAATGAACTCCTTTATTGTATAAATAAATGAGTGAATAATGTTATCAGATTGTGTCGATTTCACAGAACGAAACTCTTTACAAATATTTCAAACATTATGAGGTTTGGTTTTTTCCAGAATATATGCTTATTCACATGACTCCCCATCAGCATGGATTAATCGGCACGATAAAGGACACAAAGCGTATTGTCGGATATCGGTCCTGATGCACACTGATGTCGGTTCGTCTTCCAACTATTTGCAGTATATTACAACTCCATATTTGAATGTGGAGAGGATTTCACTATCTCGTTGTGCACGAAACAGTTTGGGAAGAAAACAGTCTGGAAATATTGACATAGTTCTTCACTAACATATTTTAACCAGTGTGCCATGTGTTTCAATCGTTTGAGTGTTTTACGTTTATTTATCGTCGCTACCGGTTGCCCATATGAGCGACGCCTCCTGAAGAGATTAGTCATTTTAGATTTTTGGATGATGGTGTCATGTCAGAGATCCATTTTTCAACGGTTTATTTTAAATTAAAAGATCGTGAGTGATTAATATTAAGTTGTATAACTTGTTTCTCAATCGAGTTTAAATACTTAGTATTGACTAGAATAACAAAGATTAATAGTTAACTGTATCAAATTATGCTAACTGCTACAACGACCTACATTAATAGAGTCCGTATTCGCTGTTTAGTAGCACATGTCTGCAATTTCCGCGGCGTTTCGCTTGACGGATTACTGACATTGGTGTCGAAATGTCCGACATTCAAAATAAATGGGGGTTAAAAGAAAATGAAATGGTATTATCATTTTAGCGGCATTACTGGGAATACAGCTTTATTGTTCGGCGTGCTCTAAACGTTTGTCATTTCAAATTGTCTTCGCAGCGCGCTAACTGTGTGTTGTTTGTTTGTTCTTGTTTTACGCCTGCATCAGCACTATATTGGGTTATATCGCCAGCGGGCAGTTCACATAACAACACATTTTCTGAGTGGGGCTCGAACCCGTGACCATCAGTGATGACAGGTTACACTGGTATGCACGTCAGCGACCGTAATAAATCGACATCTGAGGCGGTTACTATATACTGAGGCATGGCAAACTGCTAATGTACTGTCCTACATTTAAATCAGGTGATCTTTCTCTTGTTTGTAATTATTGACATTGTGTCTTATTTATTGATACCATTCGTTGGAAACGTGTTTGAGAAGAACTATGTTTAAGCATGTTCTCAACCACCAGCCTGGGATTCTTGTGTGAATCAACTAAGTAAACGGTCATTTACAATAATTCTAATCCAGCAATATATTCTGGAAATGAAGTACGACCAATATTCTGTGACAAATGTAACGCTTTTGAGTACGGCATGTTGGTATTTCACATACAATCAACTATTTTGGTATATGTGGTTCAGCTTACAATTAGTTCTCTTCATATTTGTCAAATCGAAAACAGCGTTTAGTTATTTCTAGCCACAAATAAAAGTGGAACGACATAACAGCTGGTGTTCCACAGGGATCCATCTTGTGCCCTTTGCTATTAATTATATAGACATTGTTAAAACTATTGCTGCTAATATCAAACTATTTGCTAATTATAAATGAGAGTAGTCTCTATATTGTTGTCGATAACCTCACCTCAGCCGCTTCTATTATCCAGTCCGATTTAGACTATTGCTAATTGTACTAAACAATGGCTTGTTGAATTTAATCAGTCCGAAATAAAGTATCTGATAATATCTCGAAAACGAAATCAGCCGTACCATCCACCTGACAGTGTTCGTATGGGCAACCAATCAACCGACTGGTCAAATCGACGCGTCAAATCAAAATCATATAGGCCTTCACTTTTCCGATGATCTAAACTGGAAACATCACTTGAACCATATGTCTTTCCAAAGCTTATCAGATAATCAGTATTCTTCGTAGATTAAAATGCATATTAGACCGCCGTTATTATGATGTGTGTATATTACATTCACACGTCCACTCCTTGAATATGGTGATGCTATTTTTGATAACATGTCTAGTTTAGCTAAAGACGAACTTGAAAAATATACCAAGAATCAGCAATAATACACAAATCGTACACCGTCGACCACTGTTTCCATTTCTTTCTTTTTTTGAATTTCGATGTTTTTTATTCAAACAATTGTACATATTACATAGGTATATACACAAATAACAATTGTACACAATGGTATAATACAAAAGTTTGCTTTTTAATAAATAAGCTTGGGACTAGCTATTCCATCAATAAAGCGTTGTTCAACGAGACTGAATTTAGATTATAACAATTGTCAAATGAATTGTTTGTGTGTGTTACGGAAAGGATTCCTACTTAAAACAACAACATATGTTAAAACTAGGCATGCTCACTAGTAGTGTTATTGGAGTTGAGAAAATCTCTCCATTGGATTTCAAATTTACGATTGTGTTCATTTCTGCAGACGATTGTACTAGGTGATTGTCATGTTTCACATACTATGTCGTGTTATCATGTTGGCATATTATGTGTAGTTATCATGCTGGTATATTATGTGGTTTTATCATGTTTCACCTATTTAATAAAAAACATCTTCATTTATAAATAAACGACAAAGCCGCTGGATTTTATGAATGAACTTCAACTCTCACATTTTGCGATGGAGATGTTCATACAAATGAATATACCTATGTGGTGACCTCGGGGCGAAAGTACGGCAACTGCAAAACTGATTACACATTGTGAACAACACGAAGGAAGCTCAAATGAAATTGCATGAAGCATAATAATTTTGAAATAACCACATGTTTATTGCATCCACTATAGTAAATCAAGTTGTGACATTTCCTCGGCTCAGATAAAAACTCTCGCTTATTCGGACAGCCAGTATTGCAAAATCAAAATGATACAAGTGTGATGAATAATGCCATGTTAGTCAATAGCAAAAGGCTTACTGAATATTCTCTCCATACATTAGAATCTATTATTTTAATAGGTACAAGTACAAAGCTTAGCAATTACTTAATCAGGAACAATTATAATACAGCTTAATACCCATAATAACTGAACCATAGAATATTGAGTCGCGGACAGATTACAATTCCCAAGCTATCATTATATTTCTTCTGTGTGGCTACAAGACTGAACTGAACATTTCAATTATAATCCTCTTATGTGATGGATGCAGCAGAAACAAGAATGGAAAATATATCTTTAATTGATTTTAAATATATTAGATGTTCATTGCAGTCGAGCATATACTGTCACGTTGCATATTGGATTTGGACGATTATACCGTTTATTCTTTTTACAATCGGAATATGTGGAAATGTGTTGAATACAATTGTGCTCTCGCGACCTCGCATACGTAAATATTCAGCTACAGTTTATCTACTGATTTTAGCCGTATCAGATTCAACAACTCTCTGTATAGCAGTCATGCCAGATACAATATACGGCATAACAGGAGTTAAGTTTGCAAACCTGTCAGAACTATGCTGCAGACTGGATGGATGGCTACGCTACACATCGGGGGCATTTTCTGTGTGGCTGTTGGTGCTGATGACCATTGAACGAACAATTATGTCTAAAGCTCCTATATTCACAAGGGTTAGATTAACTCTCAAACGTCACTAATCTGTTCCCTTCTCACACTGCTAATAATAGCATTAGCAAATAGTCATATACTTGCTGGATATACACTGTGCATATATCAGCCTAAAATTGGAAACGACTATTATAGTGGTCTCGGTGTGCACATTACCTGCACATATTCTACAGGAGATTATGAGCGGTTCATGAAAGGAGTGTGGCCTAGTCTAGTTCTTGTGTTTTACACAGTAATACCTGCGACTATAATATTTATAGGAAACGCAAATATAGCTATTGTTATTCTGATGCAGCAGAAACGCTTTCCACATGTACAATCATCCATGGCTCGAACAGGATTACATTCCTCAAATATAGATAACATAGATACAACGATGCAACCTGAACACATAGTTACAACGATGTAACCAACACACATACGTACATCGGCACCGCAATCAAGTATAAGCACAATAGTCCAACCAGAAAGCATACGAATGACGGAACAGCCATCACATATGAGCGCACAAGTTTCTCAAGCGCCAGGTACATCCTGTGCTGTACCTTCTGACCGGAAGCATAATATTATTACCTATGCTCTGTCAAAGGTGAAACCTAATCAAGATTCCAGAGCAGCAAGAAAGGAGACACGTGATAACCTAGTTTCAACAACGGTACGTAGGAAAACGAATCGGAGTAAATCGTCAACAAGGCTACTCTTCACTCTCAGTGCATTTTTCTTGATAACGACTCTACCATACTCTATCTATATTATTATTAGAGGGCAACATGAAGAGTTGGAGGAAGATGACATTGACAAATGGCGACTTGTATTTGCCATCGTATACGTCTTAGTCTATAGTAATTTTACTTTTAATTTCCTGTTGTATTTCGTCAGTGGTACGCTATTTCAGCAGGAATGGAACAGGCTTCTGGTAAAGGCTAAGACATTTATGAATCAATTATTTTAGTGCTTTGTGGTTTAAAATTGACATAGATCCAATGCACGAATTGGATGAAGCAGATGTCAAATGTAATCATATGGAAGGCACAGTGGATACTATTATGATGAACTGGAACAAAATCTTTGCAACGGGTAATCATCCATTTTAATAAGTTGCAGTTTGATATTACTAAAGGACGATGCATTAATTGGATTAAGTAGGTAAAAGTCAAATGGTATACCAGGAAGTCATTAACGGAAGAACATTGCAGCTAAATAGTATGGTATAGGTCAAGCAAAATCCATATTAGTTAAATAGTGTTGTTATAGACGGACTGATGATCTAAAAATAACGTTAGAAATTAGACCTTTATTTATTTATTTATTGGCCTTGTATCCTATTGATACCATCCAATCAATTACGAGCATTTACATTTACAATAAAGGACGATGCATTAATTGGATTAAGTAGGTAAAAGTCAAATGGTATAATGTGAACATGCAGAGTGTAAATTATGGAACATAATTTTAGTAACATTATAAGCTACATTAATGTACATTAATGAAGCGACTCTTTTAGCTTGTTGTATGTTGGTATACTATTTATTTAGGTAGAGGACAGCTGCATTAATGTGGGTGTCAAATGTAATGATATGACAAGTAAACTATGTATTATTATGAAGAAATGGAACATATTTCTTTAATATAAGCTAAATTATTTATGAACCAACTACTGTAGTGCGATGTAGTTGAGAAAGTGTATTCGAGTAACAACAACCAGAATTTAACGGGAGTTGCATTGTGACCGGCGAACTATGAAACCGGCACAACACATTAAACCGGAAGTAATACCGGAAGAACATTGGCGCTAAATAGTATGGCATAGTTCATACAAAATCCACACTAGTTAAATATTGTTGATACCAGCGTGATGTTTATCAGCATTGACCACGTTATTATTGTTCCCTGCAACTATAGAAGCATAAAGGTCGAGTAATAGCTTTCTGATATTATTCAATGTAATTTCTGATATTACAAACATTACTTCTGCACGTACATGTTCATTAATAAAACCTTTAATATAATCCAAGTTTAAGTCATCGGGGGCTGGATCTTTGATGTTGGCTGCAACACTGACTTAGAATTCAAATAGATCTGCCATTTCAACATTATGAGAGCAAGTAACTCCTTTATTGTATAAATAAATGAGTGAATAATGTTATCAGATTATGTCGATTTCCCAGATTTCTCTTTACAAATATTCCAAACATTATAATAATTGTTTTTTCCAGAATATATGATTATTCACCAGCAGCATGGATTAATCGGCACGATAAAGGATACAAAGCGTATTGTCGGATATCGGTCCTGAAACGCACTGATGTCGGTTCGTCTTCCAACTATTTGCAGAATATTACAACTCCATATTTGAATGTGGAGAGGATTTCACTATCTCGTTGTGCATGAAACAGTTTGGGTAGAAAACAGTCCTGGAATATTGACATAGGTATTCACTAACACATTTTAACCACTGTGCCATGTGTTTCAACCGTTTGAGTGTTTTACGTGTATTTATCGTCGCTACCGTTGCCCATATGAGCAACGCCTCCTGAAGAGAGTAGTCATTTTAGATTTTTGGATGATAGTGCCATGGTACAGACAGAGATCCATCTATCAACAGTTTATTTTCAATTAAAAGATCGTGAGTGATTAATATTAAGTTGTAGAACTTGTTTCTCAATCGAGTTTAAATACTTAGTATTGACTAGAATAACAAAGACTACTAGTATACTGAATCAAATTCTGCTAACTGCTACAACGAACTACATGAATAGTGTCCGTATTCGCTGTCTAATAGCACATGCCTTCAATTACCCTGGCGTTTCGCTTGCCGGATTACCTGCACTGGTGTCGAAATCTATTTTCATTTCAAATTGTTTTCGCAGAACGCTAACTGTGTATTGTTTGTTTGTACTGGTTTTACGACTGCGTCAGTATTGTATTGGGCTATATCGCCAGCGGGCAGTTCACCTAACAACACATTTTCTGAACGGGGCTAAAATCCGTGACCATCAGTGATGATAGGTTACAGTGGTATGCACGTCAGCGACCGTAACCAATCGACAACGGAGGCGGTTGCTAAGTCAACATTGTGATTACAACAATATCATGCATTGACATAATTCAATTATTGCAGGCCCCAAATTATAACTGTAATATACATATTCTTACCAATGAAACCATTAGAACGCACTATGTCCACCTTAAACGCTGATATACAGCTATTGCATGACCAACGGGATGTAGCGGTCGCGGAAGCAGAAGCTATGCGTTGTAATAGTGTATCATTACCTGTCATTTATTTATGCTTTCCAATGAATATAGAATTTTCTCTGCCAAACAAAACTCAACCGTTCACCGCTTTGAAAGAATGAATGGTGGTATTTCCTCTGTCACCTGTTGCGTTTCATATTCCTGAGCGGTTAGATGTACTTCTGTAGTTTAGCTATTTCCTGACTATCATGAACAGTTAATAACAAGTAATATATACAAACGAATTAGTTTTGTCTGTAGTTTTAAATTTTGACAGCAAACACAAACTAACTAAAATTAGGCAGGAACTCTTTCGTATGACGGACGATGACACTAACATAAGTGCTTGTGCGGTTGTGTCACGTAGTGCAATGAAGCTCCAGCCAGGAACAATGAAATGAATATAATTTGAAAACAAACGCCACTCATGGCAATATAACGTCGGTGCTCACTCGATCTTAAACCAAGTATAATAAACACAACTATCCTCTATATCTATTCCGTCGGGGCCCTACTCAGCTGCGTATTGCTACTTATATTGTCTCTCACATCCTAACAGCCATATAGCGCTGAAAGTTATGCAGTTGACACCAGACGAGTCAGTAAACAGATAGTGGATCAATTGTATGTTCAAACTGTACATACACCACATGTTACAACATATCCACTATCAATACCTTCTATCCTAACACACACAACATGGTACCGGTTCGTAATCAACCACTGCCTGTCACTGAAGTCCCATATTCAAAGTGATCTTACTCGTCCATTATTGAGAAAATATGTGTTACTTTCATTTAGTACTCATGTGATAGCAGAATCAAGAGAATGACCGTGTCTGCCAATTTACTTTCCGAAGCATTATTTCGGTGCTTGGCATCTCTGCATTCGAAGAGTTGGATCTTTTATACAAATGGCTAGGACCAGGATCATCTAAACATGCGCTGAACATTCGTTCGGCAAACGCATGTGGTGTGGGAACGAATAGAAGATTGGTTCGGGCATCCAGAATTGGTTGAACATTCATGAAATTATGTCCTGTGCTAGTGTGCGAAATTAATATTATTATCATACTATGACCCATCTCATTGGGTATCCACATAGTTAATAAGTTGCCATAAAATGTTCGAGAAAACGTGTGTTATACGCATCTCATTAAATAAAAACCGACATTGTATTCTTTTCCACCATTCAATGTTTTCGAAACCTTCATTCGTTATATTTGCGAAATGAAGAACGATCATATGGTTATGCTACTACAATGATAATCCAGTTACATGAATTAACATAGCCTGGGTGCCAGTCTGTCGATGTTTACTTTTAACTTCTGGCAAAATGACATATGACCAGAAACTCTATACGGTCCAATTAATATTCTCGGTGTTAAAATATATTTATTTGACTGACCAGGAAAAATATATCGACCCCTGTTCCCAGGCTAGAAAAAACCCTGTTTCTGGAATAAGTGACGTACTTTATACCGTTGACTTGAATATACATCTCTTCAACCAACAATTTGTAAAGAAATTGTTTTACTGTTTGTGAACAATAATCCCTTTACTCGGTGCATCACAGAACCGACACATTTTACTGAATCGTCATCATCGCGTATTGATGCCATTCTCACTTCCACAGAAGGTTATATGTTGATTCAGGAGTAGTTGGTATATTCTTACAGGACGCCCGTTTTCATCGACCTGTCATTTGTCTTCTCAATAGCCTGGGAACAGGAGTCGATATATTTTGCCGGGTCAGTCAAATAAATATATTTTAACACCGATACAATTAATTGGGCGTATTGAGTTTCTGATCCTGTAGTTTTGCCAGAAGATAAAAAGTGAAAAATAGACAGACTGGAACCCAGGCTAAGGTCAGTCCTATAACAGACACATGTGGCTTTTTGATAAGTGAAACTACGAACTTCTTACGGAACAATATCAAATATCAATTGGAACGACCTCAAGCATGTAGATATATATAAATATACTACAAATGTAACTGATATAATTATTAGTATTTCAAAGATTTGTATACCAACTAAGGAGGTGCTAATGAGACATGGAGATCCACCTTGAATACCACATTCATTATATTATACGACGACGTAAGTAAACGATTATATCGAAAGCTGAAACATACAAACGGAGAATGTGACTGGGTAAAATTCAAACAGCTGAGAAACAAAGTAACAACATATATCAGAAATGCGAATCAAAATCACACAGATAAACATGCTTACACAATTAAAACAGAAACTCAATCATCCAACGGCTGGTGTGCTTATCTTAAATCGTTCATAAAACCATCTGGGCATAGAAGCATACCACCTTTACTACATCATAATAATGAAGTGATAGCTGATGCGTCTGAAAATGCGAAAATATTTAATGATTTTTTTCCTGATCAAACCGTCTTGAAACTAATGACTTAGTGCAAACAATCTCCCTGGATTACAGCCGCTTCACGTACCTCCTCTTGATTCCATAGTTGTATCACCTTATGAGGCTAAATATGTTATAACAGACTGCTCATGGGAAATGCATCCGGATCTAACTCAATAAACACTCGACTTGTTCTTGGAATTGCATTGGAGCTTTCATCACTTCTTTCTTTAAATCAGGTGATCATTCGCTTGTTTGTAAGTATTGGCCTTGTGTCCTAGTGATACCATCCAATCAACTAACGATAATTTACAATAATTCCAATCCAGCAATATACACTGGAAATGAAGTACGAGCAATATTCTGTGACAAAAGTAAAGCTTTTGACAGAGTACGGGGAGTTGGTATTTTACAGAAACCCAACTGTTTTGGTATATCTGTTTCTGTTTACAAATAGTTCCCTTCACATATTTGAACTGCCTCCGTGTTGTCCACCCGGGTCTCAGCACCAAAACACCGCAACTGCCTGCCATTTGCATTTGCCATACCTCCGCCCCGAGCCCCCCACATAGGTATATACATTTATCTAAATATCTCCATCCCAAAATGCGTGAGTCGCAGTTCATTCATGGAAAACAAAATGAGCCAACATGCGGTTTTGTCATTTATTTGTAAATGACGATGTTTCTAGTAAATATGTGAACTACGATAACAACACACAATATGTGAAACATGTTAACACCACAGATATGTGAAACATGCTAACACCACATATATGTGAAACATGATAACACCACATATATTTGAAACATGATAACACCACATGTATTCAAATATATTCTTAAATGAAGGTGGGTATAAAATAATAAACGACGTTGAGACATCCATATACATGATGGTACTACAGTAAGGCATGTACATTTCTTTCCATACGAGGTGGAGGAGTGCAGGAGGTGGATTTAGTCTTGCAAACTTTTTTGTTTCAGCGATATGCTTTGTTGTCGTCTTTCAAAATATGGCTGCGCGGATAAGCGAGCCTTTATCTGGGCCGTGGGAAAGTCTCAACGTGCTTAAAATTAGATAAGTTACCACGGGGCCAGTTAAAAACTATTTTGCTGAGCGGAAATTTCATTTGTCAAATTGAAAACAGCAGGCGATTGTATTAGGTGAGCATCATGTGTCACATACTATTTGGTGTTATCATGTTGGCATATTATGTGATGTTATCATGCTGATATAGTATGTGATGTTATCATACTGACATATTATATGGTGTTATCATACTGACATATTCTGTGATGTTATCATGTTGGCATATTATGTGATGTTATCATGCTGATATATTATGTGATGTTATCATACTGACATATTATATGGTGTTATCATACTGACATATTCTGTGATGTTATCATACTGGCATATTATGTGGTGTTATCATACTGGCATATTATGTGTTGTTATCATACTGACATATTATATGGTGTTATCATACTGACATATTCTGTGATGTTATCATACAGGCATAGTATGTGGTGTTATCATACTGGCATATTATGTGTTGTTATCATACTGACATATTATGTGATGTTATCGTACTGGCATATTAAGTGGTTTTATCATACTGACATATTATGTGGTGTTATTATACTGGCATATTATGTGGTGTTATTATACTGACATATTATGTGAGGTTATTATACTGACATATTATATTGTGTTATCATACTGGCATATTATGTGTTGTTATCATACTGAAATAGTATGTGATATTATCATACTGGCATATTATATTGTGTTGTGTTATCATACTGACATATTGTGTTGTGTTATCATACTGACATATTGTGTTGTGTTATCATACTGACATATTGTGTTGTGTTATCATACTGACATATTTTGTTGTGTTATCATACTGACATATTGTGTTGTGTTATCATACTGACATATTGTGTTGTGTTATCATACTGACATATTATGTTGTGTTATCATACTGACATATTATATGGAGTTATCATACTGACATATTGTGTTGTGTTATCATACTGACATATTATGTGATGTTATCATACTGACATATTGTGTTGTGTTATCATACTGACATATTGTGTTGTGTTATCATACTGACATATTGTGTTGTGTTATCATACTGACATATTATGTGGAGTTATTATACTGACATATTGTGTGGTGTTATCATGTTGCACCTATTTAATAGAAACATCTACATTTACAAATAAACGACAAAGCCGCATGTTGGCCCATTGTTGGTTTTTATGAATGAACTGCAACTAACACATTTTGCGATGGAGAAGTTCATACAAATACATATACATATGTGTGGGCTCGGGGCGACAGTACGAAAACTGCAAACTTGCAGGCAGATGTTGTGTGTTGGCACTGATTACACATTGTGAACAACAAGATGAAGCTCTAATGAAACTGCACGCAGCATAATAATTTTGAAATGACTACATGTTATATCTACTATATTAAATCAAGTTGTGACATTTCCTCGGCTCAGGTAAAAATCAAAATCAAAATGAAACATATCGCTAGAACAAAACAGGAGACTACAGTACAGTGTGATGAATAGTGCCGTGTTAGTCAATATCAAATAGCTGTAATTTAGAATAGAATGCTTAGAAATTACCTAATCAAGAATAATGACAATACAACATGCTATCCACAATATGGAGTAGATTAAGTATTGGATAGAATAAAATTCCCAAGATACCATTATATATCTATCTGCATGGGTTACTAGAACGAACTGAACATTCCAATTCTAATATTCTTATGTGATGGATGCAACAGAAACAAGAATGGAAAATATATCTTCAATTGATTTTAAGTATTTTAGATGTTCATTGCAGTCGAGCATATACTGTCACATTGCATATAGGATTTGGACGATTGTACCATTTATTCTTTTTGCAATCGGAATATGTGGAAATATTTTGAATATAATTGTGCTCTCGCCCCATAAACGTCATTAATCTGTTCCATTCTCACACTGCTAGCAATAGCATTAGCAAATAGTCATATGCTTGCTGGATTTACACTGCGCATATCTCCACGTGAAATTCGAAACGATTATAGTGGTAACGGTGTGACCATTTCGTGCACATATTCTACAGGAGATTAAGAGCGGTTCATGAATGTAGTGTTGCCTATTCTAGTGCTTGTGTTTTACACAGTAATACCTGCGACTATAATATTTATAGCAAACGCAAATATATCTATTGTTATTCTGATGCAGCAGAAACGCTTTTCTCGTGTGCAACCATTCAGTGCTCGTACAGGAGTACAGTCCTCAAATATAGGTATAACGATGCAACGTGAACACATATTTACAACGATGCAACCAACACACATACGTACATCGGTACAGCAAACAAGTATACGCACAATAGTCCAACCAGAAAGCATGCGAATGACGGAACAGCCATCACATATGAGCGCACAAGTTTCTAAAGCTCCAGGTACATCCTGTGCTGGACTACCTTCTGACCGGAAGCATAATAGTATTACCTATGCTCTGTCAAAGGTGAAACCTGATCAAGATTCCAGAGCAACAATAAAGGAGACACGTGATAACCTAGTTTCAACAACGGTACGTAGGAAAACGAATCGGAGTAAATCGTCAACAAGGATACTCTTCACTCTCAGTGCATTTTTCTTAATAACGACTCTACCATACTGTATCTATATTATTGTTAGCGGGCAACTGAGAGAGTTGGAGGATGATGTCATTGACAAATGGCGACTTGTATTTGTCATCGTATACGTCTTACTCTATTGTAATTTTACTTTTAATTTCCTGTTGTATTTCGTCACTGGTACACTATTTCGACAGGAATGGAACCGGCTTCTGATAAAGACGAAGACATGTATTAATCAATTATTCTAATGCTTTGTAGTTTAATATTGGTATAGATCCAATACACGAATTGGATGAAGCAGTTGTCAAATGGAAGGCAAATTGAATATTATTATGAAGAAATGGAACAGAATCTTTGCAACGGGTAATCGTCCATTTGAGCAAGTTGCAGTTTGATTAGAGGACGATGAATTAATTGGATTAAGCAGGCACACGTCACATGGTATAATTTGAACATGCAGATTGTAAATTATTATGATGAAATGGAACATAATTTTAGTAAAACTATAAGCAACATTAATATACATTAATGACTCGACTCTTTTAGCTTGTTGTATGTTGGTATACTATTTATTTAGGTATAGGAAAGCTGCATTACTTTGGGTGTCAAATGGAATGATAGGACAGGTATCGATGTATTATTATGAAGAAATGGAATATATTTATGTAATATAAGCTACATTATTTATGACCCAACTATTTTAGTGCGTTGTAGTTGGGAAAGTGTACTCGAGTAACTAAAACAAGAATTTAACGGGAGTTGCATCGTAACCGGCAAGCTACGAAACCGGCACAACACATTAACCCTGAAGTCATTACCGGAAGAACAATGCAGCTAAATAGTATCGTATAGGTCATGCACAATCCACACTAGTTAAATATTGTTGTTATAGACGGACTGATGATCTAAAAAATAACGTTAGAAATTAGACTTTTATTTATTTTACATTGATTGCTAAGCATGTTTTAACAACTTATATTAATCACTTTCGTTGGCGCGGATGAAAGCGTAAATGTGGTCATTCGTACCGGAGTAAACCGGAGTACCCGGAGGAAACCCACCTGTCCGATCTGGCGGCCACCGTACCATCTCACATACTTCCCGGTCCGAGGATCGACTCCGCGTTGCATTGGCTAAAAGCGAACGCGCTAACCACTGCACTAATCGGACAGCCATGATTGTTACATTGATGATGGTAGTGAGCTGATGCAGACATTTTCAAATTGCATCATTTGGACACGCATTGTATATTATTATGAAGAAATGTAGTGATCGTTTGGACAATGCTTACACATTTGTGATTCAGCTATGTTGTATATTGATTTTGGTAAACGTTCACTGTATTAATAGGTTAAATGATATGCTAAATGAATTCCTTAGCACAATCAAAGTGTATTGTGTTATTATGAACGGGATACGGATTATAGCAAACATAAACATGATATCAACTTTGCTAACAATTGGCATGTTGTTCGGAGTTGCACTGCTGTTTCCCATAGGTAGTCAAATTGTCTGTACAGTAGATACGTATACGTACCCTGGTCCAACCAGAAGTCATGCGAAGGACGGAACAACCGACAAAGATGGTACAATTGAAATAATTATGTCAGACATATAGTTAATGGCATCATTGGTTTTCCCACTTTTAAATTATAGTTTGACTTTTGCAAATGTCTTAGCAGTAGGACAAGTTGAACTTATACACACATATTTATCATTATTATTATTTTATTAACAGATACATGTTTACAGCGATATCAGCTGAAATGTTTATCAACATTGATCACGTTATTATTGTTCCCTGTAACTATAGAAGCATAAAGGTCGAGTAATACCTTTCTGATATTATTCATTGTAATTTCTGATATTACAAACATTACTTCTGCACGTACATGTTCATTAATAAAACCTTTAATATAATCAAAGTTTAAGTTATCGGGGCTGGTTCTTTGATGTTGGTTGCAATACTGACTTAGAATTCAAATACATCTGCCATGTCAGCATTATGAGAGCAATTAACTCCTTTATTGTATAAATAAATGAGTGAATAATGTTATCAGATTGTGTCGATTTCCCAGAACGAAACTGTTTAGAAATATTCCAAACATTATAAGGTTTGTTTTATCCAGAATATATGATTATTCACATGAATCCCCAACAGCATGGATTAATCGGCACGATAAAGGACACAAAGCGTATTGTCGGATATCTGTCCTGAAGGGCACTGATGTCGGATCGTCTTCCAACTATTTGCAGAATATTACATCTCCATATTTGAATGTGGAGAGGATTTCACTATCTAGTTGTGCACATAACAGTTTGTGAAAAAACAGTCCTTGAATATTGACATAGGTATTCACTAACACATTTTAACCAGTGTGCCATGTGTTTCAACCGTTTCAGTGTTTTACGTTTATTTATCGTCGCTATCGGTTGCCCATATGAGCGACGCCTCCTGAAGAGATTAATAATTTTAGATTGTTGGATGATAGTGTCATGGTACAGACAGAGACCAATCTTTCAACAGTTTATTTCCAATTAAAAGATCATGAGTGATTAATAGTAAGTTTTAGAACCGTGTGTTGTTTGTTTGTTCTGGTTTTACGACTGTTTCAGTATTGTATTGGGCTATGTCGCCAGCGGGAAGTTCACCTAACAACACATTTTCTGAACGGGGCTAAAACTCGTGACCATCAGTGATGATAGGTTACAGTGGTATGCACGTCAGCGACCGTAACCAATCGACAATATGGGTATAGTAGCATACCACCTATACTACATCATAATAATGAAGTGATTGCTGATACGTCTGAAAATGCGAATATATTTAAAATTATCTTCATGATCAAACCGTCTTGACACTAATTACTTAGTGCAAACAATCTCCCTGGATTACAGCCGCTTCACTTTCCTCCTCTTGATTCCATAGTTGTATCACCTTATGAGGCTAAATATGATATAACACACTGCGCATCGGAAATTCATCCGGATCTAACTCAATAAACACTCGACTTCTTCTTGGAATTGCATTGGAGCTTTCATCACTTCTTTCTTTAAATCAGGTGATCATTCTCTTGTTTGTAATAATTGGCCTTGTATCCTATTGATACCATCCAATCAACTAACGATCATTTACAATAATTCCAATCCAGCAATAAACACTGGAAATGAAATACGAGCTTTTGACAGAGTACGGGGTGTTGGTATTTTACAGAAACTCAACTGTTTTGGTTTATCTGGTTCAGTTTACCAATAGTTCCCTTCACACATTTGTCAAATTGAAAACAGCAGGCGATTGTATTAGGTGAGTATCATGTTTCACATACTATTTGGTGTTATCATACTAGTATAATATGTGGTGTTATCATGCTGGTATATTATGTGATGTTATCATACTAACATAATATGTGATGTTATCATACTGACATATTATATTGTGTTATCATACTGACATATAATATGGAGTTATCATATTGACATATTATGTGGTGTTATCATGCTTCACCTATTTAATAGAAACATCTACATTTACAAATAAACGACAAAGCCACATGTTGGCCCATTGGTGGTTTTTATGAATGAACTGCAACTCACACATTTTGGGATGGAGATGTTCATTCAAATGCATATACATATGTGTGGGCTCGGGGCGAAAGTACGACAACTGCAAACTTGCAGGCAGATGTTGTGTGTTGGTACTGATTACACATTGTGATCAACACGATGGAAGCCCAAATGAAATTGCAAGCAGCATAATAATTTTATTTAATTTTAATTAATTACATCTACTATATTAAATCAAGTTGTGAAATTTCTTCGGCTCAGGTAAGCAATCTCGCTTATTCGAACAGACATTGTTGCAAAATCAAAATGAAACATATCGCTATAACAAAACAGGAGACTACAGTACAGTGTGATGAATAGTGTCGTGTTAGTCAATAGCAAAAAGCTTACTGACGATTCTCTCTGTAAATGATAATCTATTATTTTAATAGAATAAAATATAATGATTAGCAACTACCTCACAAGGAACAATGATAATGCAACTTGATATCCACAATAAAATGTCTATAGAATATTAAACCGCTGCAAGATTACAATTATATTTCTACTGCGTGGTTACTAGAACGAACTGAACATTTCAATTCTAATAATCTTATGTGATGGATGCAACAGAAACAAGAATGGCAAATATATCTTCAATTGATTTTAAATATTTTAGATGTTCATCGCAGTCGAGCATATACTGTAATGTTGCATATTGGAGTTGGACGCATTTATTCTTTTTGCAATAGGAATATGTGGAAATATCTTGAATATGATAGTGCTCTCGCGGCCTCGGATACGTAAATATTCAACTACAGTTTATCTTCTGATTTTAGCCGTATTAGATACAACATTTCTCTGTACATCACTAATGCCAGATACAATATACGGCATAACAGGAGTTAAGTTTGCAAACCTGTCAGAAATATATTGCAGGCTGAATGAATGGCTACGCTACACATCGGCAGCGTTTTTCTTGTAGCTATTAGTGCTGATAACCATTGAACGAACAATTATGTCTAAAGCACCTTTATTTGCAAGGGTTAGATTAGGCTCTCAAACGTCACTAATCTGTTCCCTTCTCACATTACTAATACTGGCATTTCACTATTTCGTTGTGTACGAAACAGTTTGGGTAGAAAACAGACCTGGAATATAGACATAGGTCTTCACTAACACATGTTAACCAGTGTGCCGTGTGTTTCAACCTTTTGAGTGTTTTACGTTTATTTATCGTCGCTGCCGGTTGCCCATATGAACGACGCCTCCTGAAGAGACTAGTCATTTTAGATTTTTGGATGATATTGCCATGATACAGAAAGAGACCCATTTTAAAAATGTTATTTTAAATTAAAAGATCGTGAGTGATTAATATTAAGTTGTAGAACTAGTTTCTCAATCGAGTTTAAATACTTAGTATTGACTAGATTAACAAAGACTAATAGTATACTCTATCAAATTCTGCTAACTGCTACAAAGAACTACATGAATAGTGTCCGTATTCGCGGTCTAATAGCACATGCCTTCAATTTCCCCGGCGTTTCGCTTGCCGGATTACATGCACTGGTGTCGAAATCTTTTGTCATTTCAAATTGTTTTCACAGCACGTTAACTGTGTGTTGTTCGTTTGTTCTGGTTTACGACTACGTGAGTATTGTATTGGGCTATATCGCCAGCGGGCAGTTCACCTAACAACACATTTTCTGAACGGGGCTAAAACCCGTGACCATCAGTGATGATAGGTTACAGTGGTATGCACGTCAGCGACCGTAACCAGTCGACCATGGAGGCGGTTGCTAAGTAAACATTGTGATTACAAAAATATCATGCACTGACATAATTCAATTATTGCAGGCCTGCTATCATGAGCCCCAAAATATACCTGTAATATACATATTCTTACCAATGACACCATTAGAACGCACTATGTCCACCTTAGTTGCTGATATACAGCTATTGCATGACCAACGGGATGTAGTGGTCGCGGAAGCAGAAGCTATGCGTTGTAATAGTGTCTCATTACGTGTCATTTCTATTATGCTTTCCAATGAATATAGAATTTTCTCTGCGAAATAAAATAACTCCACCGTTCACCGCTTTGAAAGAGTTAATGGCGGTATTTCCTCTGTCACCTGTTGCGTTTCATATTCCTGCGCGGTTATATGTACTTCTGTAGTTTAGCTATTTCCTGACTATCATGAATAGTTAATAACAAGTATTATATTGTAATGAATTGTTTTGTCTGTAGTTTTAAATTTTGACAGCAAACAGAAACTAACTACAATTGTGCAGGAACGATTTTGTATTACGGACGTTCACACTAACAGAAGTGGTTGTGCGGTTGTGTCACGTAGTGCAATGAAGCTCCAGCCAGGTGAAATGAAATGATTATAATTTGAAAACAAACACCACTCATGGCAATATAACGTCGGTGCTCACTCGATCTTAAACCAAGTATAATAAACGCAACTATCCTCTATAAATATTCCGTCGGGGGCCTACTCAGCTCCGTATTGCTAATTATATTGTCTCTCACATCCTAACAGACATATAGCGCTGAAAGTTATGCAGTTGACACCAGAAGAGTAAGTAAACAACAGATAGTGGATCAAGTGTATGTTCAAACTGTACATACACCACATGTTACAACATATCCACTGTCAATACCTTCTATCCTAACAAACACAACATGGTACCGGTTCGTAATCAGCCACCGCCTGTCACTGAAGTCCCATATTCAAAGTGATCTTACTCGTCCATTATTGAGAAAACATTTGTTACTTGTTACTTTCATTTAGTACTCATGTGATAGGAGAAGCAAGAGAATGACCGTGTCTGCCAATTTACTTTCCGAAGCATTATTTCGGTGCTTGGCATCTCTGCATTCGAAGAGTTGGATCTTTTATACAAATGGCTAGGACCAGGAACATCTAAACATGCGCTGAACATTACATGAACTAACATAGCCTGGGTGCCAGTCTGTCGATGTTTCACTTTTTAACTTCTGACAAAATGACATATGACCAGAAACTCAATACGGCCCAATTAATATTCTCGGTGTTAAAATATATTTATTTGACTGACCAGGAAAAATATATCGACCCCTGTTCCCAGGCTAGAAAAAACCCTGTTTCTGGAATAAGTGACGTAATATTTACCGTTGACTTGAATATACATCTCTTAAACCAACAATTTGTAAAGAAATTGTTTTACTGTTTGTGAACAATAATCCCTTTACTCGGTACATCATAGAACCGACACATTTTACTGAATCGTCATCATCGCGTATTGATGCCATTCTCACTTCCACAGAAGGTTATATGTTGATTCAGGAGTAGTTGGTCTATTCTTACAGGACCTTACCGTTTTCATCGACCTGTCATTTGTCTTCACAATAGCCTGGGACCAGCATTGTGTTATTATACTGGCATATTATGTGGTGTTATAATACTGACATATTATATTGTGTTATCATACTTGCATGCTATGTGGTGTTATCTTGCTGACATATTATGTGATGTTATCATACTGACATATTATGTGATGTTATCATACTGACATATTATATGGTGTTATTATACTGGCATATTATGTGGTGTTATAATACTGGCATATTATGTGGTGTTATAATACTGACATATTATATTGAGTTATCATACTGGCATATTATGTGGTGTTATCATACTGACATATTATGTGGTGTTATCATACTGACATATTATATTGAGTTATCATGCTGACATATTATGTGGTGTTATCATACTGACATACTATATTGAGTTATCATACTGACATATTATATTGAGTTATCATACTGACATATTATATTGAGTTATCATACTGGCATATTATGTAGTGTTATCATACTGACATATTACATTGTGTTATCATACTGACATATTATGTGGTGTTATCATACTGACATGTTATATTGTCTTATCATACTGGTAAATTATATTGAGTTATCATACTGACATATTATATTGAGTTATCATACTGACATATTATATTGTGTTATCATATTGACATATAATATGGAGTTATCATACTGACATACTATGTGGTGTTATTATGTTTCACCTATTTAATAGAAACATCTACATTTACAAATAAGGTTGGCCCATTGGTGGTTTTTATGAATGAACTGCAACTCACACATTTTGCGATGGAGATGTTCATACACATGCATATTCATATCTGTGGACTAGGGGCGAAAGTACGACAACTGCAAACTTACAGGTAGAAGTTGTGTGTTGGTACTGATTACACATTGCGATCAACACGATGGAAGCCCAAATGCATAATAATGTTAATTAATTTTAATTAATTACATCTACTATATTATATCAAGTCGTGACATTTTGTCGGCTCAGGTAAGCAATCTCGCTTATCCGGACCACAGGGATTCGGCACGTTTGGGGGTACTAGTATATATATTTAAGTACAGGGATTCTACTCTGTGGGATGTCAGATTTCGCATCGATAGGTAAATTGGTCCTATCTGAAACAATTTTGTACAAATCTGTCCAAATATAACGCCTATCCCGAGTATTTATATTGTTCTTCAAATAAAACACAACTTTAAGCTGCATGCATGTATACTTTACAAACAATTGCCACAGACATTGGCCATAGCAGGTCACATTTCCATACATTGACACGGGTTCTGTCAGCAACACAAAAAAATCTTCAACGGGAGAGTTTTAACTGTGAATAACATTATCAATAAAATGTGTATCCACTAACGTGTATGTTTATTCGGCAAAAATGTACGTCAAAAAGAGATTTCATAGAATTTAATTCGCGTTGAAACGAGCCTTGAAACGAGCGTTCTGATTGGATTATTAGAATGTAGCAAGATGTTTTTTTCTATATGAAGAATAATTTATGTCCAATCAAATGACAGCGCCTCGTTGTTTTACAAAAAGCGTACATACTACGTACCTGCTTGTTCTTTATGGCCAATCAAAATGCTTTTATTAATTTAATAGTCATTGCACTGTCATTTGATTGGACATAAAGTGATAGTAAATACGCTTTCCTCAGTTATTATATATCATTGTGCATTCAGCAACGAATGAAGCAACATGTATTCTGCAAACTGTCCAGACTGTAATCAGTGCTTTTCAAGGAGAGATGGTATGTTAAGACATCAGAGACACCGACATAATTTTGATGAACTAGATCATAGGACGGTGATCAATGAACCGCACCCACCGCCGCCGCCGCAGAGTAGTCAAGCGCATCCGCCGCCGCCGCAGAGCAGTCATACGGAACGGCAGCAGATAGTGGATATGGCTGTGTTACAGCATCCATTTACCATGATGATATCGGGCCCAACGGGTAAGCCTATTACATCTATATCTTTATGAAAATAATATTATACATTGTCTCAATTGTATTAAAAACAAACACGCATAGCTTACAGGTGTTTACTAATACAAGTGTTTGTATTTCAGCATGTGGGAAGACCACGATTGTCAAAGATATGCTGCAGAAACATAGCGGTAGGATACAGCCCGGTATTCAAAGAATAGTATGGCTTTACAAGAGGTGGCAGCCATTATACACTGCGATTCAAATGACAGTGTTACCAGGAGTATAATTTATCCGAGGCATACCCTCAGATTTGGATGATGACGATTTCATTGACTTTAACGTAATCAACTTGCTCATTTTGGACGACCTATTCAGTGAATCCGGAAAGGATAAGATGATCACTGATTTGTTCACTGAGGGGAGTCATCATAGGTCATTTTCTGTAATAACAATCACCCAGAGTTTATTTGGAAACAAGAATCCAACGCAGCGGAGGAATTGTCATTATATAGTACTGTTTAACAATCCCGTAGACAGGCAATCCGTCATGACATTGGCCAGACAAATGTATCCTGGGCATACAGACATATTCATGAAAACGTTTGAGAAAGATACCAAGTACCCGTACGGATATATGTTAATTGACTTAAAGCCGTTTACTGCCGATGACCAAAGATTAAAATGTGTAATGGCAGATGAATCCAAATATAAGCAAACTACAAACTATGTGACTGGCCAAAATACTATAAAAGAAGACTTCGCTAGAGATATTCATCATTTGTCAGTTGGAACTCAAACAGTACACATCGGAACTAACCCTTCAGAGGAAAATATTGAATCAAATCAACCATTATCTGGAAACATGGCTGATAAAGGACACGCTTGCGACGAGTGTGGGCTATTGTTCGACACCACCCACGATGTGCAACGACACATTAAACGCGGGCAATGTCCTGAGAACGAAGACCCAATGCCTAAACGGATGAAGCTAGAAGATAATGATGAACCTATGAGAAACATAGAACGTATGGACAGCTACGACGATATTGAAGAGAATGAGGCATACACTGCGCTGTGGAAACTAGCCCGGGAAAGAGACGAAGACAAGTACAGAACGTTTTATGACTAATACGTAGCCAATGGTGAACCCGATAAAGAGGCCTCACGGTTAGCAGAAGAACGAATGGAGCATTACGATCACAGTAAATTCATCGAGCTATACCATCAGCTCATTGAAAGCTACATTATTCCTCTCAGAAGTGGCATACATCGCAGGATTATGTTAGAGATCGACACTTCAAAGGGTATCAACCTAACATCTGCTGTGAAACGTGTCCTGCGCAAGAATAATGCAAAATTCCAGGATTTATTTGATGAATCGGATGACGAAAACAGCGGCGATGAAAGCGGCGATGCCGATGAACAATAAATGTGTGGTGCAGAGACATATATCTTCATTTGTGCTTATGCTATAGACGCGTTCAGACATGGCTCCATGGGAGGATTATTTAAAGACTATCTACTATGATCCTTCACACCCCGCCAGTTATGCTGGTCCTTAGAAAGTGTACAAATGGTACAGCGAGAGGGAAAATACAAACTAGGAATGTATAGGATACGAAGATTCTTACAAAATCATGAGTCATATAGCCTGCATAAACCCGTGAGACTACGCTTTCAACGAAACCACGTGATCAGTGCAGGAACGGACGATTTATGGGTGGCATACCTAATGGACATGGTGAAATATGCGAAATGGAATCGAGGCTATAAATATGTGCTATTAATCATAGACACATTCAGCAAAACAGTTTGGCTGCGACCATTGAAATCTAAAACAGGGGGAGATGTAGCAACCGCCTTTCAAGATGTCTTCACCAAATCTGGACGCACACCATCCAAGCTCATTACCGATAAAGGTAAGGTATATGCTTGATCATCCATTTATTAGTAAAGCTGTTCCTACATGTATGTAAAGCTATTCTCCATGTATTACTGGTGCTTTATGATATGTATTACATATCATTTTCTATCACTTCAGGTCAAGAGTTTCTTGCTAAAAAGGTACAGGTGGTCATGAAAGAATACGGAATCAAGTACTTCCCTACGCAGAACGAAACAAAGGCGTCAACTTCTGAGAGAGCAATTTTGACCATCAAGACGAAATTAAATCGTTATTTCACACACAAGGAGGATTACGAGTACCTATCGGTGTTACAGAGCATGGCTGATAGTTATAACCACACCTATCACCGGACCATATATATGACTTCAGCCGACGTCAACGAAGACAATCAAGAAACAGTCAGACTGTCCACATATTTCGCACAGAGCAAGAACAATGGCAAACTCAAAACATTCAAATATAAAATTGGTGATTATGTGTGCATCAGTCACTTAAAACATGTATTTTCCAGAGCGTACGACGAAACATATACGGGAGAGACGTTATACAAACGCTATCATAGAGGAACAATACCAATTTACCGATTGAAAGACATGAACAATGAGGAGATTAAAGGAACATTTTATCAAAGTGAACTGCAGAAAGTGGACATCAAGCCAGACCAGATTTGGAAAATTGAACGTGTTCTTAAGACAGTTGGCCTGGGGCGGAACAAGCGCCTTTACGTGAAGTGGAAGAATTTTCCATCAAAATTTAACAGCTTTATCAAAGCCAGTGACATCCAGTGATTGAACACTGAAGCTATACTAGTTATGTGCTCGCTAGTATGTATATATTAAATATCTACTTTCGATATTATAAATATACCTGTTTGTATTATATTTAGTGTCAATAAAGTTTAAAATGTATACCCAGACTTATTATATTGTTAACGCATTATAAGTACTATGACAGTCCTATCTCATCATAGAGTGACCCCATTAAACCCGCTATGTTTACATTCCAACTATTATGCTTTAGCGTTTAACAAACATAATACATAATAAAGCGAGCTGTACATATATCGCTATCCGCTCGCATACTGAAACTAATACATCGTAGATAAAGCCAAGCTGTCATTTGATTAAAAAAAAAAAAGTTTATACAAATTTATATTAGCTCGATTGCGAAACAAGTTCTTATAACTTATACTAATCACTCTCGAGACCTCATTCCTGATGGAATCCATCGCTACGAGGGTGAGAGAAGAGGCATGTGGAATTTAAATGCCTTGTCTAAGGACACAATCGTAACGGCTCCAGCGGGGCTCGAACTCCAGGCCTTTCGCACGTGAAGCGAACGCGCTACTACTGAGCTATCACGACTTCCTGTCATTTGATTGGCTAATGGTTTAAGAAAAGTAACATACTGCACAACGTTACACTCGAGCAGTTTTCGAAAATTTACTCATTCAAGATTGCGGCTTTATATACGATAAAGAAGGGGTCAACTGGGTGCATATCGACTGGATGAGCCCATCTGACTACTCATCAACACCATGCAATTTCCAGGTCCATACCCGGTACTATGTGGGAAATAACCATTGTATCTTCTTGGTTGATCGACTGTGATCTGGCCAGGGTTCTTAGCTCCAGTGACATGTTTGATAAGTGGCATTCCATGCATTACCTTAGCCGCAGTGAACACAGAGTCACGAAACAATGGGAATAGTGCTGTTATGGCTGGTGCTCTTGTGTCAATTGAGAGGTGTTGTGCAAAGAATGGTGACCATGAAAACGATTCGTTTTGACCTACCGTTGTCTTTCCAAGATTTTCTAACCACTGGAGCATGTCCATGAAAGGTATGCGATATGGCGCAAAATGGTGTTGATGAAGCCTTAAAACATGACATTTCCACAAATCTGTGTTTGTGTTTTGCATTTGTCATTTTCCGATTTCGCAAATAAACTGCGGCTCACTTACTACTCAAGCATTACATAGCCTACACTGGCGGGATTCATATAAATAACACTGTGTAAAAAGGAAGGCTATTTAAGAAATAATAAATATCAACCGTGGTATATCGCAGAATAACCCGAGTTTGAAGTTCTTATGCGTAGAAATATATCACGAAGGCCGAAGGCCTGAGTGATATATTTCTACGCATAAGAACGACAAACGAGGGTTATTCTGCGATATACCACGGTTGATACTTATTATTTCGATTCTAACATGACTTACTTCTAATAATTTTAAAGGAGTATTTTCTTCAAACGCCGCTGCATTTGGCTTTCGAAATTTCCTCCCGTGTAAAGGGGTGATGACGTTATTTTTTAAATAGAAAATATCAATCTAGTGCATAAATGAACAAAAGTTGTAACTGATCAATAATTTTATTTATTTTGTTAAATAAAACTGTACAGAATAGTAACTGAAACGTTACTTATCAGAAAAACAAGATGGACAAGTGATTATCTGATTCTAAAAATAGCTCAATTCCGTGAATTCCAACGGTATTTTTTACAAACATCGCGTGACTTTCATTCATAAAACTGTACACGCATTGCATACATGACGTAGCCAAAACACGGTGCGCGTGCAGCATAGGTAGGTATATTGCAGAATAACCCGAGCTTGGTTTTACTCTAGACGTATGTATGTTATTAGCTGGGTCGTGTTAGAATGTAGAATAGTCCGAGTCTATTTCCTGTAGGTGTTGGTGGTGTTATTTAGTCTGTATAAAGATAAACGATGATAGCGTTGGCTTGGGAATGCCATGGTCGGGTAGTTGTGCATCAGGGTTGCATCTCAAATGTGTGTTTGGTATTGGGGTTTAGAGTCGCAACAACAGCCTAGGTCATATTGCGACTCTCCAGCTATTATTGGTGGAGGAAGACCCCGGATGCCCGTCCATGCAATATTGCAGGCACGAATTGGCATCCGAGTAGGACCACCGGCAATGGAAATGTCATTAAAAGTTGCTTGACTAGGGACACCACCATCGTGGTTCTGGTGGGGCTCCAACTCAAATATAATCGAAAAGAAGAAGGCTCTATCTCTTCCTGTGGATTCAATCAACTACTGTGCTTATATACATCACAATATAATTAATGAAAACAAGAAAATAAATTTTGAAAACAAATGGATTAACTCATTTACATTGTACTTTATTTTATTATTAATTAATTAATTAATTGTGATATACATGTACAGTTGTATATGAATGGATATCATAAGTACAATCCTAAACCATAGAAACAACCAACTCTTCTGTAATTAAAACAGAAAAACCAAGAAAAAAACCCAAGAAATTATCATTAGTGAAAGTACATTGTACATTTATTAAAATTATCATAATTTGGTCTTGACCAAACTCGATAAGGAGACAACCCCGCTAATAAGACCACTATTTGAAAGTCCCATAGGTGGTCTTATTATAGGGGTTTTACTGTAGTTAGTTGATCATTATTTCATTCTCAAGTCAATAATGCTTTTATTTGTTCAGTTGCACTTAAGTCCTGCCGTCTATATACATTTACGTTATTTTTTAACCATCCCAGAGAAGCTGCCGTCTTGAATTTAGACGACATGTCCGCATCATGCGCGAAGCCTAGTTGTTCAAATATGTTCCTCACGTATTCAAATGTTCTGAGGTTCACATGGGAGTACCCACCCTGTCCTAGAAATATACATAAAATAAGGCATAATAAGTAGTTGTACAGATTGCCCTAGTGTGCAAACCAATCAAAAGCCTCTATTTCGTTCAATATGTCATGAACTTATTTCCATATTCCGACTACAATATATTACTTATTGACTGCATGTCGACATTGGATATTGGACGTTCCGCCTGTCGAGTTGCAGACATAATGTACATGCGCAACTCGAATTGTGGAGCTTAATGTGTTGTGAGTTTTACGTTTATTTATCGTCGCTACCGGTTACCCATATGAGCGACGCCTCCTGAAGAAATTATTCATTTTAGATTTTGGAGGATAGTGCAATGATACAGACAGAGACCCATTCCAGAGTCTACTCTGGTTCTTTTACGTGCACGGTGTAAAGCACCGAAACGAGACCTCGGTTTAACGTCCCATCTGAAAGACTGTTAATTTTATTAGTGTCAGACTGGGGATCGAACCTGCGATCCCTGGATTATCAGTCCAGCGTGTTACCACTGGACTACAGATCCGTCAATGTACTGTGCATGTAGATTTATACAGACCATGGTGTATGATGTCAAATTGGGAGGAGCAAACTGCCAATAATCGGAAGGTGCGTGCGTGGATCTATCCACTGCTCAGGTAACATGCGCTGTGAGCATCAAGGTCAAAGTAATGATGTAATTACAGGAGGGGCATGCTCTAAGTTTTTTATTGATTAAAGCACTAACGTTCCCTAGCTCTTATGGTGCATACAACCCTATATATGATCAATAACCAATACATAGTCGCTGTTTATTACATGGAAATATTCAGCTTGATCTTAAAGCAATAGACAAAACAAGTGTGTATTCATATGGTATTTTGATTATATGCGAATACATGTACTCAGAATCACCTAAAGTAGTCACTACATAGAATATAGTATGTAGTCGGATTTTTTATTTCTTACATGCATATATCCAAGTTGATCTAAAAATAGACACACCGTAGATTATTTCTTACATGCACATATCCAGCTTCATCTAAAAATAAACACAACATAGATTATTTCTTACATGCATATATCCAACTTGATCTGAAATAGACACAACGTATATTATTTCTTACATGCATATATCCAGCTTGATCTAAAAATAGACACAACGTAGAATATAGTATGGTGTATTAATTATATGCAAATACTCGGCTTCGCCTAAAATTAGACACAACATAGAAATTTGCCAAATTAACCTACTTTCAGTTGTACGGGTAAACGTCATCTTCTTCCTGTAAGGCATGCAAATAGGACAACGACTCATTCAGTTATTGTTATCGGCAACTGTACATTCATGGGCGTTTTCACAAATGAAGAATTGAACTGCTTTCCGTTGAAGGGTGTTTGTTTTTCACATGATTATTCAGATTGATGTTGTACCCGAATATGCAAAATACAATATTGAGCAGTTAATTAAACATTTAAGATACATGTGGTTGTATGTTGTTGCATAGTGTCTGTAATATTTCAAAGGAATGTTCTCGTCTAAACAGTTTTGACATTATAATTAAACACTACCTTGCTTAGATACTATATTTATCCGATTACATGACAGAGTGTCAATTAATTTCTTATATGCGCACACGTGTAATAACACCTGGATGGTTTTAATTGGTTGAGAGAATAATCGTTATAATTTGTAAATTAAAACATTTAAAGTTGCATAGTGAATGTAATAGTTCAAAGGAATGTGCTCGTCTAAACAGTTTTGACATTATAATTAAAAACTAACTTGCTTAGATACTATAATTATCCGATTACATGACAGAGTGTCAATTAGTTTCTTATATGCACACACGTGTAATAACACCTGGATGGATTCTGATTGGTTGAGAGAATAATCCTTATAATTTGTAAATTAAACATTTAAAGTAGGCATATTTCTATTTGAATTGGTGCATACCGTTAATGGTAAGACAAAGTACTATTTAAAAGAAGTATTCGACTCAATTATAACGCTGTTGAAAACATAAATATAACGCTATTTTGTGTAGTGACGTCATGACAATTTAGTGACGTCATGGCACTATGCGCTGACACTTGGCGCAAGAATTAAAGTAGTAGCGTTATTTTGTCAACACAAACTAAATATTGTATTGTAATGTGATAAAAAGAATCTTACACTCGTGGTGATTTCATACGATTTTATTGATGGTATCGTCATTAAATGTTAATGCTTAATTTATTATATATCATCAAAAACTAGAAATTCAAAATGCCTGCTCAGTCACACATTTGGAAATACTTCACTCGCTCTGAGAATAAGAAAGATGCTAGTTGTAATTTGTGCAAAATGGACTTAGCATATTCGGGTACAACATCAAATCTGAATAACCACTTAGATAGATTTCTTTATTTATAGAGGGTGACCTAATTAGTTTTGAACTAATCCTCCTTAGGGCCCTCTTCAATTTGTTAACACTATAGAATAAATGTACATACACAATAATTATAACATAGTTACGCCGTACAATATACATGCATACTGTTGTACAATGTAACTTAAACAACAGCCTAAATAAGTCAGGTACTTTGATAGAAATACAAGACGACATAAGCATATTGATTTACAATCATTATATATATATAACTGTCTAGTGTCTACCGATTAAAACGTTGTATCCATACTTTACATTTTGTCTTGAATATATATAAAGATCTGGACGTCTTAATTTCAAATGGTAGACAATTCCATATCTTTGGACCAGAGTATTCTAATGATTTCTTATACATTTCACATCTAGGTCTTGGAATATAGAGATCCATATTTGAAACATTTCTCAATGTCATATCTGACGTAACTGAATTGCAATGTCTTAATTGAAAATGTTCATTCAAATAATTCGGTACAAGATTGTTCATAATTTTGTACATTGTTACTGCTTTTTGAAAAATAATGCGTTGGTCAAAAGTCATTATATTAATTTCAGATATTGATTTCCGCAAAGAAATATAATCTTGACCCAGAATGAATTTACAAGCTCGTCTCTGCAATCTTAATAGTGTGTTAATATTTTGTTGGGTGGTGTTTCCCCATATGATACAACGATAATGAAAATGTGGTTGGATATATGCCTTGTAATAAAGTATTCTGTAGTTCAGATTCACAATATACCGTATGTTACCTAATAGCCAAATGTTAGTTGAAATCTTGTTCACAATATATTTGATATGTGAGTCACATTTTAATGAATCCTGAATGTGTACTCCAAGCAACTTCTCTGATTTGCTGGTTTTCAATAATATGTTTTCATATTTAAGAGAGAGTGTAGGATTAGGGAAAGCACATTTTCGCTGGGCTGTCATCATAAATAGAACTTTCGTTTTGTCTGTATTAATCTTCATTCCATTTTGGAAACACCAGTATTTCAAGTCTTCCAAAGTTGGTGTAATCTTGTTTCTAACACTTCTTTCTTATTATGGATATCATATAATGTAGTATCATCTGCATATAAATCGCTCCCGGTGATTTTATTTTAAAACATTAGTGGTAAGTCATTGATAAAAAGTAAGAATAAAAGAGGTCCTAATATTGAGCCCTGCGGGACTTCACAATTAACAGTTCTATTTTCAGATAAAACGTCATTTATAGAAACAGTTTGCTTTCTATCACAAAGATATGATTGAAAAAGCTTCAAAGTATTGTTGCTACATTTGTATAATGATAATTTCTTTAACAAAACAGTATGATCGACAAGATCAAAAGCTTTTCGAATATCGACCATTACAATTCCAATCAATTTTCCCTCATTCAGTGCTCGAATCCATTTATCTATCATATAAAGTAAAGCTGATTCAGTTGAGTGGCCAGTTCTGAAACCACTTTGTGTTTTGTGAAGTAAATTGAAGTGATCCAAAAAAGTCTGCAGCGATTTATGCACGTATTTTTCAAAAAGTTTCGACAAAGATGGTAAAATTGAAATAGGTCTATAGTTATTGACGTCATTGGTTTTTCCACTTTTGAATAATGGTTAGACTTTTGCAAATTTCCAAGCTTCAGGGAAAGTTGATGTTTGCAAACTCTTATTTATTATAACAGTTAAATGTTGTACAATGATATCAGCTGAAAGTTTTAACAGCTTTGGTCCAATATTATCGATTCCAGTAGCTTTAGAAACATTAAGTTCGAGTAATTGGTTTCTGATATTACTCTGTGTAACTTCTGGTATTTCAAACACTACATCAACAGGTACATGTTCATTAATAAAATATTTTATATAGTCAAAGTTTAAGTGATCAAGGACTGGATCTTTGATATTGGATGCAACATTGACAAAGAATTCATTAAATATATTTGCCATTTCAACATTTTGAGAGTACTCAGATCCTTGATGGTATATTGAGTTAATATTGTTTCCAGATTGTGTTGATTTTCCTGAACCAAACTCTTTAAAAATCTTCCAGACAGTACGTGGGTTATCTTTACCAGACTATCTTTGTCTTTCACATGACTCTTTCCTTGCTGTATTATTCATTGCCGACACTTTGTTTCTAAGTAGTTTATATTGATTAACACCTTGCTCTGATTTATCTTGCTTCATTTTATCGCGTTCTTTCATAGTATCTAAGATTTCTGTTGTTATCAAGTCTGGTTGATATTTCCGTTTCACTCGCTGAGTTTTTAGTGGAATATGCTTACTTGAAAAACAAACACCCTTCAACGGAAAGCAGTTCATATGACTCTAAAATGCAAGTGCCAATGACTTCATTTGTGAAAACTCCCAGGAAATTTACCGCTAATAAGAGCGAGCGTATTACTCAGGCAATAGCGGATATGATTGTTATCGACTACTTGCCTCTAAATTTCTTTGAAGGAGATGGATTTCGTCACCTAATGGAAATAAATTGTTGCTCCGGAATATAAAGCGCCATGTCGGAATACTATTCGTGCTCGCATTGTGAAACGGTACGACAACGAGCAGGACTACATAACGGTCACCGAGCACCACATTACCAATGACTGGGAAATAAAGGCCAATGTACTGATGACTAGGGTTATGCCAGAAAGACACACTGGAGAGAACCTCGCCAATACATTATAGGACTGTGTGAGTTTAGTTTGGATGGGAAAGTGGAAACGTGTGTCCACGATAATGCTAGGAACATTGTGAGTGCTGGAGAAAAGTGTGATGAGTGGGGAGATTAAGGTTGCTTTGCTCACACACTGCAGATATGCATCAAACCGGCATTAGAATTACAAACAGTGACAAAGACCGTAGCCAAGTGCAGGACACTAATCGGACATTTCAAACACTCTACAACCTTGACATCTGTGATGAGAACACGTCAACAGCTTCTCGAAGAGCCTGAGCATTCACTAATTTAGGATGTCCCAACTCGTTGGAATTCGACACAACTCATGCTCGAACGACTAGTGGAACAACGTCGTGAAATCACAGATATAATGTTGGATACCAAAATCACTAAGAAATCCGACAGTATGTTGTTGTTAAAGGATCATGAATGGGAGATCGTCAGTGATTTATCGGACGTTCTTCGTGTGCCGACAGACGTCACCACATACATGTGCTCCGAAATGGATGTGTGTTGTTCGGAAATATTTCCAATAGTGCATGGGCTTCTGAATGACTGCCTGAGTATTGATAGTGATGATAGTGGTCTGATAGTGAAAGTGAAGGAGGTCATCAGTGGTGAACTTGTGCGACGATATTAGCCTTCGTCGCTTGATGCCGCCAAGTCAACACCTATGCTAACGTCTCTACTAGATCCGCGCTACAAACGTCTCCCGTTTCTCACCAATGAACAACGTACGATCGCCGTGGAAACACTGGAAGCCTACGTGGAGGACGAACCATTGAAACTGTCTTCACGTGACACTAGTGGTGACTGTGAGCCTACGCCTAAGCGTAGGAAATTGAACTTTCTAGTGTTTGAGACAAACGAAACGGAACAGTCTGATGAGTTAAAGAGCTATCTGCTAGAGAAAATGGATCCCCATGTAAAACCCCTTGAGTGGTGGCGGGAAAATGAACTGAAATGCCCCCACTGTCGCTCACGTGCCCGTAGACTACTGACAGTACCAGCAACGTCAATCCCATCCGAACGTATCTTCTCCCCAACTGGTCTACTTATCAACAAGCTAAGGAACAGATTATCAACTTCTCCTGTTGATAACATTATTTTTGAACAAGAACAACGTTCACAAAGGTTGTGACATTGAGTTTTAATGTGCACACATGGTGAGATCGTACGGTACTACACGTTGGCATTTATGGACATATATATTGTAGGTGTGAAATTTAGTACACATTGAAATGTTTCCAAGTAATTGAATTTGAATAAAGTTTAGCATATTCTTATATAGAATTCTTCATTTATTATATATAGTAGCATAGGTATTAATTTTGTGTACTAACTTAAGTCTCATCGGGAATGATAGCGTGTACAGTGGACGATACCAATAACTGAGTCGTCGCCAAATTTACAGGAAGAAGATATGACGTAGGGCATACAACAGAAAGTAGATTAATTGTGAAAATTTATGTGTTTGAAATATTTTGAGTTTTTCACATAATTATACCAACTATTCGAATATTCGAATACCAAAATTGCAATACGTTGCCATCCCTAATAGTAATGTATCATGGCTTCTAAATCTACAATACATATATATATAGTACCTGGTTTACCCCAGCTAAGCACGACTCCCTCTTTGGCATGTCTCACAATATTGTCCAAATATATACTTTCAAATTCGCTTCGTATATGTTCTGCGACTTCCAAACTCAGCACCCAATCATATAGCGGTAGGCCGTATTGAGGGAGTGTCAAATCGAGATATTGGACACGCCCCTCGCTTGTCTTCTCACTAAAGGGGGCGCCATCATAGGCATCATATCCTTGCAGGAGACCGGTGTCCAGCAATAGTTGTTTATAACGTCCTGGACCATCGCCAAATGACGCCACATACTTGCCTAAAATATGCCAGAATATCTTCCATGTATTATTTGTATAAAAAATAGACCTGATGTTTTACAAAATAGCACACACTTTAATAAATATATACATGTTATGAACAGAGACGAATCGATTGAATATGAATATGAATATAATATTCCGCATCGATTTTCAATGGATGATAGTGTAAATACATCTGGTATTAAGCTGCTAGAAATTTGTTTCAGTAGTAAATTAAAAATTGTAAACGGTCGATGTGGCGCCGACGCTTGTGTTGGTAGTTATACAAATATGAATGTTCAAGGAAATAGCCTAATTGCTTATGCTTTATTTTCTGGCGATGTGTTTCCAATTATTAATGATTTTATCGTACACGATATATATACTTGCTCAACACATGCACCGATACAAATAGGTTTTGCTGTGAATAACACAAATGAGACGAATAATATTAAAGATGATTGTACTTATGATAAACTTAGATTTAACGTTGAAAATATACAACGTTATAGAGATGTAATGTATTCTGAATTTCAAAATATTGATACTATTGTTAATGACATAGTATCAAGAAATGTTGATTTAAATATTGGTATTGACACTATGTAAACATGGTTTTACGAAAAAGCTTTTTATGTGTTTGGACAAAAACGAGCATTTAACAGAAGCAGCAAGGGTAAGCTTAAAAGCCCTTGGTTTAACAATGATTGTGAATATGCACGACCAGAATTTAAACTAGCAACTAGAAATTATAGAAAATGTCGATGAGTTGAAAATAATGAACTATTAATAATAAGACGCCGGTGGTATAAAAAAGTTAAATGAGAGCTATTGCACAACATAAGAATAAACAAATGAGTGAATTACACAGTCTAATTAATAATCAGTCACGCACATTTTTGGTCTGAATTAAAACGGCTGAAATCATAGAAATCCAAATATGTATACAAATTGTATTTATCCTGAAAGTTGGACAACGTGAATTATTGTGCCTCTACCAAAAAAAGGGTGGCTTAAATAATGTTAATAATTACAGAGGCACCACACTTACTAGCATCTTTTCTCAAATATTTTCAATAATATTAGATAACAGATTAAGAAAATGGACAGGAAAGCAATCATTTATTATCTGTCAACCAATTTGGTTTTCGAAAAGAAAAAAGTGAAAGCAATCATTTATTATCTGACAATCAATTTGGTTTTCGAAAAGGAACAAGAAAAAATGATTGCTTATTTGTATTAATTAGCGTCATAAACCAAATTTTAAATTTTGAAAAGAAAAAGTTATATTTAGCTTGTGTAGACTTTCAAAAAGCATTCGATATGGAATACAGATATGGCATCTGGTTTAAATTGTTAAAATATGGAGCCTCATCAAACATTGTTAGAATGCTAAAAGTTATGTATGAAAATGTGAAATCATGTGTTAGAGTCAGTGGTACAACTTCCGATTATTTCGAAAGCTATATGGGTGTGAAACAGGGTGAACCATTATCCCCCTTATTGTTTTTGTTTTTATTAATGACATGCAAGCATATGTAAATGCTGAATCGACTGGTGGTTTTCACTGTAGAGAAATTGCACCTGTTCCTATTATTATTTGCTGATGTGCTTTTTTCGTATACGAAAGAAGGATTGCAGAAATTGTTAAATAAGTTGCATTGTTACTGTATGAAGTGGGGTATAACAGTACATACAGAAACAACAGTTGTTATGCTATGTAAACAGGGTAATAGGAACGAATCGCTTGATGTGTTTTATGACAGTCGAACACTTCAGATTGTTAAACGTTTTATTTATTTAGGAGTTACTATTTCGTCTAATGGACGTTTTTTTCAGTCGCAAAAGGCATTATCAAACCAAGCTTTAAAGACTCTTTTTTCACTAAGTTCTTTATTAGATAGTGTGTCATTAGGTATATCTGAAAACGTACAGTTGTTTGATTCTATGGTTTTACCTATTTTAAATTATGGTTCTGAAATATGGGGTATACATAAGGCCCCGGATATTGAACGTGTACATATGTTATTTATGAAACAATTGATTATGTTCGACAACAGACAACAAATGCTGCTGTATATGGAGAACTAGGTCGAATTCCTTTAATTGTGCATAGAAAGATAAGAATAATAAAATATTGGTATACATTATTGAAACAACCTGATTCTCTAATGTATTAATTGATTCATATGAAAGATAGGCATGGTAATAATTATTTATGTGACATTGTTGATGTAACTAATATGCAGATAAATAGTGTTATACAGCTCATCAAATATCAATATTTACAACAATGGTTTTCTGAAATAAGACATTTGCCTAAATTAGAAACATATTGTACATTTAAAAGCGTTTTCCAACAGGAGAAATATTTAAGCCGTATCAATAGCATTAATCATCGCACAGCTCTAACTAGATTTAGATGCTCGGCACATACATTGTTAATAGAAGAAGGCAGACATAGAAATATTGAAAGGGAAAATAGAAGGTGTACAAAATGTAACATGAATGCAGTAGAAACAGAGTACCATTTTCTACTCGTTTGTCCATTTTATAGAGAAATTAACTGCTTACCGAATTATTATTGTTCTTGGCCTACTTTACAGAAATTTAAAACTATTATGATATCGAACCAAAAATGTGTATTAAATAAATTGTCCATATATATTTGTTAGCAAATAATAAACGTGATATTACATGATTATGTTGGTATACCGCATCTGTGTTAAATTATTGTCTCATTCTAATTATGTTAATTTCTGAATAATGACAGAATATATTTGTGCTAAGAAATAGGTAAATTATTTCTTGTCATTCTGTCATAAGTTTATGTTTAACATCAGGTAAAATATGTCTTAGCTTCCTCAAGAATGCAATTTTATTATCCATCCTTGGAAATATGTGCACATACTTCTTATATCTATTGTAATAAAAAACAACGGGCATATTTATTACGTTTAACATAGATCGGTGACAAGGAACATATACTGATGTACTTGATGACAGGGCAATGAACGGATTTGTCCGACTGCAATATCTTCTTCTTCTTCTCTGTTAATGGCTAACAGTTAATAAATAATTGAGCTATTATGCCCATGCGTGGGGGGGGAGGGGGGTAGAAAAGTGAGCTACCCGGTCTCTCTGCTACTATAATTCCACCAAAGAGGACACTGGTAGTGTGATAAAAAAAGGTACACAAACATAACACCTTAAACCTTAAAAGCCCGTAAGCCTACAATATGTACATATACTAGAAGTGTGCAAAGAGAGGTTAGTAGTTGCTAAGAAAAAGATAAAAACAAGTGTGTTCTGTTATGGCATCGTCATCGATGTAGCCAGCGCTGACTTCAATCCTGCGATAGAGTCATCACTGACTACATGAGATGGCAGTATGTTCCACTGAACAACTGTTCTCGGAAAGTATGAGCACTTGAAATACTCAACTGTTGTGAATGGAATGTGATATGCCAAAATGGTGGTAATGTCTGCAGTAAGGTGTGAGCTATTGTGATGGATTGACAGCCACATGATTATTTACCATTTTATAGAACAGACATTTTATAGAACAGAGTAAGCCGGTTTGTTTTTCGTCTACTTTCTAAGGGGTTCCATTTCAGATCATTTATTATGTTTGTGACTGTGCCCGGGGTCTTGCTGTATATGTTGGTGACAAAGCGTGCAGCCTGTTTTTGAATATTTTCAACTTTGTCATTGTCTTTCTGTGTGTGTGAATCCCATACTGATGAGCAATATTCTAATGTAGGTCTGACAATAGAGTTATAGGCAGCCTGTTTAGTTGTTTTGCGTGCTGAAGGAAAATTCCTTTTTAAGAGCCTAAGCTGAGTCCATGAGAGATTGGATGGACTTTCTATACTAAGATAAGTTGCTTGGGATACGGTAGATACAGTTTGTTCATGCAGGATATATACTGTTGTGTTCTTTAGTTTTGATCTTGTGACATGCATGATATGGCATTTACTGATGTTGAAGCTCATCTTCCATGTCTGCTAGTTTGTCTAGATCATACTGTAATTGCATGGAGTCTTGAGCAGAATGAATGATTCTATAAATAACACAGTCAGCAGCAAAGAGTCTGACATGGGACTTTACAGTTGCTGTAATGTCATTTATGTAGAGCAGAAACAGAAGAGGCCCAAACACCGACCATTGGTGGACTCCTGATAGTACACGTGCCGAAGTAGATGTCGCCCCATCAACAACAACTTGTTGCGTTCTATGACCTAAGAAAGCTTTCACCCAAGAAAGAGCACTACCCCCGATGCCATAGTGAGCTAGTTTATGCTGTAACCTACCATGATGGACCACATAAAACGCCTTACTAAAATCCATTATGGCGACATCCACTTGGCCCCGTTGTATAGACTGTGATAGGTCATGTATGAAACCCACAAGTTGGGTTTCGCAAAACCGCCGAGCACGGAAGCCATGTTGGTTGTTTACTAGGATGTTATTTTAGTCTAAGTGATCTAGTATGTTACTAACTACTATGTGTTCTAGTAATTTACATGTTATGCAAGTTAAGGATACAGGCCTGTAAATACTAGCTTTATACTGTTCTCCTTTTTTTAAAGAATGGTGTTACAAAAGCCTGGGACCAGTCTGAGGGAATACTACCAGTTTCTATTGACCTGTTGAAAAGTTTAGTGAAGATAGGTGCGATCTCATTTGCACATTATTTTAAGACATTTGGTTTAATGGCATCAGGGTCAGCAGTCTAATTTAGATTTTTAATAGTTTACTAACTCCGTTTAGAGTGACATGTATATTCGGCATTGATGCAACATTACTAGGCACAAGGTCTGGGAAGTTTGTGTCATCATCATTCACAAATACAGAAGAAAACTGTTTATTGAGAATTTCTGCTTTATCAGATGGATTTGATTTTAGGTTGCCACCATCTCTAAGTGGTGCTACTCCTGAAGAGTCATTTCTTAGACTCATTATAAAACCCCAGAATTGTTTAGTTGTGCCATGAGTATGTTCAGATGTATCGCATACAATGTTGTTCATATAATCCCAGTAAGCATTTCTAGATTTCATTTGAATTAATGAGTTTAGCTTTATGATCTTTGAGAAGATCTGAGGACTTTTGGATTGTTTTCATTTTGCTATAGAGCCTATCTCTCTTTTTCAGGAGTTTTTTTAATTTCTGTAAACAGCCAGGAGAGATTTTTTGTTTCCCAGACACTATTTTAGTAGGAATGAATAGAGTTGTTAGGTCTTCGAGTTTACCTTTGAAGGCGTCCCATAAGTTCTGAACATTTAGGTGTTTTACAAGATTTTGTTCAATAAATTTATTTAGCCCTTCTTTGATGGCAGTCCAATGTGCCTTCTTAAATAAAATATTTTACGTTTCTCTTTGCGATTTATTCTAGCCGTAGTTAATAGGTCGACAAAGGGAATCCTATGGTCACTAAAACCAGGTATTACTTTTACTCTCTCAGCCAATGATGGGTTTGAGATGAACATTACATCAAGGCAGTTTTTTGCTGACTGTAATTCTAGTAGGTTCTTCTACTAACTCGGCTAAACAATAATTGTCAGCAAAATTCAGAAGTTTATTAATTTCCTCTACATGAGCGGAACCTGGTTTAACAGTTTTTGTTTGCCAGTCTATATCTCCCAGATGTAGGTCACCACCAATGTATATTGTACTATTTACTTGATCTGATAAACATAAAGTGCGTTCTAGTTTATCAATACAATCAAAATCTCTATCCGGTCTATAAGCACTGCATACTAATAAGTCCTTTTTACCTTTTTGTTTTATATTTGCCCAGATTAGTTCAGAGTTTGATTTTAGTTCAACAGGTGAATGGCTATTTAAACCTGTTTGATACAAGAATGAATACACCTCCTACAGTGCGGCATTTTCTGTCTTGCCTATACACATCATATTCTGGAGGGACACCTTCAGAGTGTTTTATTTTTGGCTTAAGCCAGGATTCGTTTCCCAAGACTACATCAGGTTGTACTGTAGCTAGCATTAATTGGAAGCCAAGCCTTTTCTTCTTAACAGATTGACAATTTACTGTTAAGACTTTCAGATGTTGAACAAATAGTTAATCATATGTAAACGTGTTCATGCCGTGACACTTAGAGTGATACCATTTCTCACAGTCCTCACAGTATATGCCACGGTCTTTGGGATCCCAGTCGACTATATTTGTGCAAATGTCGCATATATCAGATCTATCTAAATCAGAATTTGTTGTTGGACCAGGGTTTGTTTGCGTCTCAAAAGCAAGCACAATAAGAATTGTACATAGGTACATGAGAGCGAGTCGTTTCTTACAAAGGAATTTCTTTCTGCGTTCGATCAGACCCGAGCATATACCAAAATATACTGACAGATTTACAGGGTTATTTGGCCCGCAGACTATATTACAAAAACGGTTTAGAAGTGCAACAGCTCTTGGTACTGATAACTTTTCAAGGAAGAATTTATTCAGAGACCTGGTGGACATCGATGGAAATGGGTCTGAACATACGATCCTGAAACTCTGATGTAAGCTCTGCACTCATAATATGTAGATTGAAGGCTAAAAACCCCACCAAACACAGAGTATACTTACACATTGTAAGTTATAAGGACAATTTCAAATATAATAAGAAAACATTGTGAGGGTGCGAACACTAATTACATCGCGCGACAGGAAGTAGGTCACAAAATACGAAAAAGCTTCTAAAGCAATATTGGGTAGACATTTTAAACAGGGAGTGTTTTCTTCCATGTTGGATGACTCTATTGTACCTATTGGATGACCTAAGACCTAAATTATATTGCAAGAAGATGTTATAAAAGTGCAATTCTTCCTAATTATTTGTAAGGTGAACCCCACGCACGCTCGACCTTGACCTTACCTCATATCTACTTATATCTACTATCAATCTTGTACATATAGTGTTTCAGGCAGTGTTTGCTCTAGGGATGGTGTCACGGGTGTAGCAGGAGCCTCATAGGTAGCGCGCACGTGCGTGCGCATGCCTGCATGTGCGTGCGTGAGCGTACGTGCGCATGCCTGCGTGCGCGTGCGTACGCGTGCGTGCGCGTGCGTGCGTGCGTGCGTGTGTGTATATATATATATAGCTTCCTAGCAAGAACTAATTCGACACCCCATTGGGATTTTAACCTACAGCGATGAGGGGCAAGGACCATGGATAGTTGTTCATAGTGTTGGCCAACTGGTGTAAAACTTTGGTTTTACTGTAATTATCCGATTACAATGCATAGTATCAAATAACACCCGCCATGACAGATTGTCAATTAATACCTTGAATGAGACCACAACATAATTTATTCACACATACTCGTACGATTTCGTTTGCATTTGCAAGGTTTTATGATGGTTTCAAAAGAAAACAAAGTATATCATTATATGACAGTTTATTACATTTTTGCCAAATTTAAATATAATATTTCTTCCGAATATTCGAATACAGTAAAATGGTACAGAAGCAATATTGTCCCCATATTTGTTTTATTTGAAGTGCGAATTTCATAATTATTATGTTCAGTATTATGTTCACGTTTCCAACTCGATGTGCTTGAATTAGGAAACACTTTAATGACGAGTTTTATTTAACCCTTGACCTGCTAACGGAATGTGCAAACAACATAGATCCAGATTAGCCACAGGCGTAACGCCGTGTCTGATCATGATCCATGTTGTCTGCTATTCCGACAAGTGATTTAGCTTCACTATCCGAATAGCAACCATCATAGAGTATGATCTGTGACGTCTTATCTGGCTCCATGCTGTTTGCAAAGGCGATATTAGTCGTGATTGGCAGGTTAAAGGTTAACATATAAGTGAAAGTTCCGGAGTTCGAGCCCCGCTGGGGCGATTACGAGTGTGCCCTTAGGTAATGCATTTAAATTCCACGTTTCATCTTCTCTCGCTCCCTAGTGACGATGGATTCCATCAGGATTGAGGTATCGAGAGTGATTAATATAAGTTGTAATAACTTGTTTCGCAATCGAGCTAAAATAAATGTGTATAAACTATATAAGCGACGTAGTATTCATAAACTCAGTTACCTTTGAAAAAATCTGCTAAGACCGGAACAAATTTTTTATCCGTTATGTGTGCCCCTGAATTCTCCACACTTGTATGCGCACACCAACCTCCTGTTGATGACACCTTATGTTTGTTTTTGCTTTTTTCTATCACCTATAATGTAATACATTATCGACATTATTCGTGTATTTTATAATTAGTCAAGCGTCATCTGTCAACAAAGACCAGCTTGGAAAGGACCCTTTTCTAATGTTGGTTATAACTTGTGGCCCGACCCGTTTGCTATGTTACACTAATGTATATAATTATGTGCCTTATAATCTGTTAACTTATTTCACATCTGATTCATGCTTGTATTAACGAATGTACTACATATGCAATAAAATATGGTTAAATCAGAAAGAACAGCAACTAGCCTGTGTTTGCCTTATCTGCAAGTGGCCGTAAGGTCTCACTTGGTAATGTTAAGAGGTATGCACAAAGGACTGTATATTAAGACGATAAGTTAGTTTAAACATATTATATAAGTCTCTGTCTTTCATTCTAATCCTTTTTCTGTATTTTGATATGTGTGATATATGCATTGTTCAATATGTATTATATTTGGAAATAAAATATGTTTTGCTTTAATCATAATTTAATTGCTATTTTACATATATAGTACATGTACTTACTCAGGGTATATACTTAATATTCATTATATATGATAAAATGCAAAATGGCAAAATTAGAACTTGTTGCCCAACACACACATGACTTATTATACACCTCTTTTGATGAACATCAG
>CM026392.1:50494881-50603678 GCA_014843695.1 Archivesica marissinica | reverse complement strand
TCACAGATATATTTTCCATTCTTGTTTCTGTTGCATCCATCACATAAGAGGACTAGAATTGAAATGTTCATTTCGTTCTAGTAACCACGCAGTAGAAATATAATTGTAATCCTTCAGCGGTTTAATATTCGGTTTAATATTTGTTATTGTGGATATCAAGTTGTATTATCATTGTTCCTGTTGAGGTAATTGCTAAGCATTATATTTTAAACTATTAAAATAATAGATTCTAATGTACAGAGAGAATCGTCAGTACGCTATTTGCTATTGACTAACACGACACTATTCATTACACTGTACTGTTTTGTTCTAGCGATATGTTTCATTTTGATTTTGCAACAATATATGTAAGCGAGATTGCTTACCTGAGCCGAATAAATGTCACAACTTGATTTAATATAGTCGATGTAATTAATTAAAATTAAATACAATTATTATGCTGCTTGCAATTTCATTTGGGCTTCCATCGTGTTGATCAGTACCAACACACAACATCTGCCTGCACGTTTGCAGTTGTCGTACTTTCGCCCCGAGCCCACACATATGCATATGCATTTGTATGAACATCTCCATCGCAAAATTTGTGAATTGCAGTTCATTCATAAAAACCACCAATGGGCCAACCTGCGGCTTTGTCGTTTATTTGTAGATGTCGATGTTTCTATTAAATAGGTGAAACATGATAACACCACATAATATGTCAGTATGATAACTCCATATTATATGTCAGTATGATAACACAATATAATATGTCAGTATGATAACTCAATATAATTTACCAGTATGATAACACAATATAATATGTCAGTATGATAACACCACATCATATGCCAGTTTGATAACTCAATATAATGTGTCAGTATTATAACACCACCCACATAATATGCCAGTATTATAACACCACATAATATGTCATTATAATAACACCATATAATATGTCAGTATGATAACATCACCACATAATATGTCAGTATAATAGCACCACATAATATGTCAGCATGATAACATCACATAATATTTCAGTATGATAACACCACATATTATGCCAACATGATAACATCACATATTATGTCAGCATGATAACATCACATATTATGTCAGCATGATAACACCACATAATATGTCGGTATGATAACACCACATAATATGCCAACATGATAACATCACATAATATGTCAGCATGATAACACCACATGATATGCCATCATGATAACACCACATAATATGACAGCATGATACTACCACATAATATACCAGCATGATAACACCACATAATATGTCAGTATGATAACATCACATAATATGCCAGCATGATAACATCACATAATAATTATGTCAGTATGATAACACCAAATATTATGTGAAACATGATACTCACCTAATACAATCGCCTGCTGTTTTCAATTTGACAAATATGTGAAAGAGAACTATTTGTAAACTGAACCAGATATAACAAAATAGTTGAGTTTCTGTAAAATACCAACACCCCGTACTCTGTCAAAAGCTTTACTTTTGTCACAGAATATTGCTCGTACTTCATTTCTAGAGTATTTTGCTGGACTTGAATTATTGTAAATGATCGTTAGTTGATTGGATAGTATCAATAGGATACAAGGCCAATAATTACAAACAAGAGAATGATCACCTGATTTAAAGAAAGGAGTGATAAAAGCTCCAATGCAATTCCAAGAAGAAGTCGAGTGTTTATTTAGTCAGGTCCGGATGCCGTTCCGATGAGCAGTGTGTTATAACATATTTAGCCTCAGAAGGTGATACAACTATGGAATCAAGAAGATAGTGAAGCGGCTGTAATCCAGAGAGATTGTTTGCACTAGTCACTAGTTTCAAAACCGTTTGATCAGGAAAATAATCATTACATATATTCGCATTTTCAGATGCATCAGCTATCACTTCATTATTATGATGTAGTAAAGGTGGTATGCTACTATGCCCAGATGGTTTTATCAACGATTTAAGATAAGCACACCAGCCTTTGGATGATTGAGTTTTTGTTTTAATTGTGTAAGCATGTTTATCTGTATGATTTTGTTTCGCATTTCTGATATATGTTGCTACTTTGTTTCTCAGCTGTTTGAATTTTACAGTCACATTCTCCGTTTGTATGTTTCAGTTTTCGATATAATCGTATACTTACGTCGTCGTATAATATGTCGAATGTGGTATGTCCAGGTGGATCTCCATGTCTAATTAGCACCTCCTTAGTTCGAATACACATCTTTGAAATACTAATAACTATATCAGTTACATTTTTAGTATATTTATTTATATCTACATGCTTGAGGTTGTTCCAATTGATATTTTATATCGTTCCGTAAGAAGTTGGTAGTGTCCCTTATCAAAAGGCCATATATGTCTTTTATAAGACTGACCTTAGCCTGGGTTCCAGTCTGTCGATATTTCACTTTTTATCTTCTGGCAAAATGACATGATCAGAAACTCAATACGCCCAATTTTGCCAGAAGTTAAAAAGTGAAACATCGACAGACTGGCACCCAGGCTATGTTAGTTAATGTGACTGGATTAACATTATAGTAGCATAGCCATATGATCGTTCTTCATTTCGCAAATATAACGAATGAAGGTTTCGAAAACATTGAATGGTGGAAAAGAACACAATGTCGGTTTTTATTTAATGAGATGCGTGTAAAACACGTTTTCTCGAACATTTTATGGCAACTTATTAACTATGTGGATACCCAATGAGATGGGTCATAGTATGATAATAATATTAATTTCGGACACTAGGTCTGTCAACTCGAATACCTTCTTGTTATCCTTACTGGTAAGCACAGGAAATAATTGCATTATGTTCAGTAATGAATGTTCAACCAATTCTGGATGCCCGAACCAATCTTCTATTCGTTCCCACACAACATGCGTTTGCCGAACGAATGTTCAGCGCATGTTTAGATGATCCAGGTCCTAGCCATTTGTATAAAAGATCCTACTCTTCGAATGCAGAGATGCCAAGCACCGAAATAATGCCACGGAAAGTAAATTGGCAGATACGGTCATTCTCTTTCTTCTGCTATCACATGAGTACTAAATGAAAGTAACACATATTTTCTCAATAATGGACGAGTAAGATCACTTTGAATATGGGACTTCAGTGACAGACAGTGGTTGATTACGAACCGGTACCATGTTGTATGTGTTATGATAGAAGGTATTGATAGTGGATAAGTTGCAACATGTGGTGTATGTACAGTTTGATCATACAATTGATCCACTATCTGTTGTTTACTAACTCTTCTGGTGTCAACTGCATAACTTTCAGCGCTATATGTCTGTTAGGATGTGAGAGACAATATTATTAGCAATACGCAGCTGAGTAGGCCCCCGACGGAATATATATAGAGGATAGTTGTGTTTATTATACTTTGTTTAAGATCGAGTGAGCACCGACGTTATATTGCCACGAGTGGCGTTTGTTTTCAAATTATATTCATTTCATTGCTCCTGGCTGGACCGTCATTGCACTACGTGACACAACCGCACAACCACTTATGTTAGTGTGAACGTCAGTCATACGAAAGAGTTCCTGCACAATTTTAGTTAGTTTATGTTTGCTGTCAAAATATAAAACTACAGACAAAACAAATTCATTAGAATATATTACTTGTTATTAACTGTTCATGATAGTCAGGAAATAGCTAAACTACAGAAGTACATCTAACCGCGCAGGAATATGAAACGTAACAGGTGACAGAGGAAATACCACCATTCACTCTTTCAAAGCGGTGAACGGTGGAGTTTTGATTCGCAGAGAAAATTCTATATTCATTGGAAAGCATAAAAGAAATGACACGTAATGAGACACTATTACAACGCATAGCTTCTGCTTCCGCGACCGCTACATCCCGTTGGTCATGCAATAGCTGTATATCAGCATTTAAGGTGACCATAGTGCGTTCTAATGGTGCCATTGGTAAGGATATGTATATTACAGGTATATTTGGGCGGAGGACTATATAAATTATGTTGTTTCAACCCGGAGATCTTTATAAAATTGTGCTATTGTAAATTCATGATGTAAATATTAATGACAACAACATATCTTTAAACTCAAATGGCAATTGCCGATGTCTTGGAGCACACCTTGTCATTGGTAATATGCAACAAATACGCCTGTTGGTAATATGAAAGGGCACATGATATCAGGACTGCAATAATTGAATTATGTCAATGCATGAAATGTTTGAAATCACAATGCTAGCAACCACTTCATTGTCGAATGTCGCTGACGCTGTCGCTGACGTGCATACCACTGTAACTTATCATCACTGATGTTAACGGGTTCGAGCACCGCTCAGAAAATGTGTTGTTAGGTGAACTGCCCGCTGGCGATATAGCCCAATATTGTGCTGACGCATGCGTAAAACCAGAACAAACAAGCAACACACAGTTAGCGTGCTGCGAAAACAATTTGAAATGACAAAAGATTTCGACACCAGTGCAGGTAATCCGGCAAGCGAAACGCCGGGAAAATTGAAGGCATGTGCTATTAGATAGCGAATACGGACACTATTCATGTAGTTCGCTGTAGCAGTTAGCAGAATTTGATACAGTATACTATTAGTCTTTGTTATTCTAGTCAATACTAAGTATGTAAACTCGATTGAAAAACAAGTTCTACAACTTAATATTAATCACTCACGATATTTTAGTTTAATTTAAACATATTTTATTGCCAATATTAAAGTGCTTATACAATATAATACATCATAGTACCCTACAGCATAAATAATGGCAAGTGGGTCGGGTCACAAGTTCTCAAAACATTAGATTCGACCCTTCCCAAAGTTTAAAATAACATTTTGAAACATGGGTCTCTGTCTGTATGATGGCACTATCATCCAAACATCTAAAATGGCTACTCTCTTCAGGAGGCGTCGCTCATATGGGCAACCGGTAGCGACGATAAATAAACGTAATACACTCAAACGGTTGAAACACATGGCACACTGGTTAAAATGTGTTAGTGAATACCTATGTCAATACTCCAGGACTGTTGTCTTCCCAAACTGTTTCGTACACAACGAGATAGTGAAATCCTCTCCACATTCAAAGATGGAGTTATAATAGTCTGCACATAGTTGGAAGACGAACCGACATAAGTGCGCTTCAGGACCGATATCCGACAATACGCTTTGTGGCCTTTATCGTGCCGATTAATCCTTGCTGATGGAGAGTCATGGGAATAAGCATATTTTCTGGAAAAAAACTAACCTCATAATGTTTGAAATATTTGTAAAGAGTTTCGTTCTGTGAAATCGACATAATCTGATAACATTATTCACTCATTTATTTATACAATAAAGGAGTTAATTGCTGAAATGGCAGATGTATTTGAATTCTAAGTCAGAATTGCAACCAACATCAAAGATCCAGCCCCCGATGACTTAAACTTGGATTCTATTAAAGATTGTATTAATGAACATGTACGTGCAATTTAATTGACTGTCGTGCAGAAGTAATGTTTGTAATATCAAGACATTACAATGCATAATATCATAAAGCTATTACTCGACCTTTATGCTTCTATAGATACAGGGAACAATAATAACGTGATCAAAGCTGATAACACTTTCAGCTGATATCGCTGTAAACATGTACCTGTTAATAAAATAATAATAAATATGTGTGTACACATTTCAACTTGTCCTAATGCTAAGACATTTTCAAAAGTCAAACTATTATTTAAAAGTGGACATAAAAACCAATGATTCCATTAACTATAAAGTCTGACATATTTCAATGTTACCATCCTTGTCGGTTGTTCCTTCCTTCGCATGACTTCTGTTTGGCCAGGTTACCTATTCGTATCTACTGTACAGACAATTTGATGGCTACATATAGGCACATCAGTGCAACTCCGAACAACAAGCCATTTGCAAACTTGATATCATGTTTATGTTTTTCTATTATCCGTATCCCGTTCATAATAATACAATACACATTGATTCTGCTAAGGAATTCATTTAGCATATCTTTGACCCTATTAATACAGTGAACGTTTACCAAAATCAATATACATGTACAACATAGCTGAATCAAAAATGTGTAAGCATTGTCCAAACGTTCACTACATTTCTTCATAATAATATACAATGCATGTCCAAATGACGCAATTTGAAAATGTCTGCATCAGCTCACTACCATCATCAATGTAACAATCGTGGCTGTCCGATTAGTGCAGTGGTTAGCTCGTTCGCTTGTAACCAATGCAACCCGGAGTCGATCCTCGGACCGGGAGGGAAGTATGTGAGATAGTACGGTGGTCGCCAGATCGGTCAGGTGGGTTTCCTCCGGGTACTCCGGTTTACTCCGGTACGAATGACCAAATGTACGCTTTCATCCGCGCCAACGAAAGTGATTAATATATATTGTTAAAACATGCTTAGCAATCATTGTAAAATAAATAAAAGTCTAATTTCTAACGTTAATTTTTAGATCATCAGTCCGTCTATAACAACAATATTTAACTAGTGTGGATTTTGCATGACCTATACCATACTATTTAGCTGCAATGTTCTTCCCTTAATGACTTCCGGGTTAATGTGTTTTGCCGGTTCCGTAGCTTGCCGGTTACGATGCAACTCCCGTTAAATTCTGGTTGTAGTTACTCGAGTACACTTTCCCAACTACAACAAACTAAAGTAGTTGGCTCATAAACAATTAAGCTTATATTACAGAAATATGTTCCATTTCTTCATAATAATACATAGTTTACTAGTCCTATCATTCCATTTGACACTCAAAGTAATGCAGCTGTCCTCTACCTAAATAAATAAATTAACAACATACAACAAGCTAAAAGAGTCGAGTCATTAATGTAGCTTATAGTTTTACTAAAATTATGTTCCATTTCATCATAATAATTTACACTCTGCATGTTCAAATTATACCATTTGACATTTACCTACTTAATCCAATTAATGCATCGTCCTTTAGCAATATTAAACTGCAACTTATTAAAATGGATGATTACCCATTGCAAAGATTTTGTTCCATTTCATCATAATAGTATCCACTGTGCCTTCCATATGATTACATTTGACATCTGTTTCAACCATTGCATTGGATCTATGCCAATATTAATCTACAAAGCACTAAAATAATTGATTCATAAATGTCTTAGTCTTTACCAGAAGCCGGTTCCATTCCTGCCGGAATAGCGTACCACTGACGAAATACAACAGGAAATTAAAAATAAAATTACAATAGAGTAAGACGTATACGATGACAAATGCAAGTCGCCATTTGTCAATGTCATCTTCCTCCAACTCTTCCAGTTGCCCGCTAACAATCCAATAGATACAGTATGGTAGAGTCGTTATTAAGAAAAATGCACTGAGAGTGAAGAGTAGCCTTGTTGACGATTTACTCCGAATCGTATTACTACGTACCGTTGTTGAAACTAGGTTATCACGTGTCTCCGTTCTTGCTGCTCTGGAATCTTGATTAGGTTTCACCTTTGACAGAGCATAGGTAATAATATTATGCTTCCGGTCAGTAGGTAGTCCACACAGGATGTACCTGGAGCTTGAGAAACTTGTGCGCTCATATATGATGGCTGTTCCGTCATTCGCATGCTTTCTGGGTGGAAAATTGTGCCTATACTTGTTTGCTGTACCGATGTACGTATGTGTGTTGGTTGCATCGTTGTAACTATGTGTTCAGGTTGCATCGTTGTATCTATATTTGAGGACTGTAATCCTGCTCGAGCATTGGATGATTGTACACGTGGAAAGCGTCTCTGCTGCATCAGAATAACACTAGCTATATTTGCGTTTCCTATTAATATTATAGTCGCAGGTATTACTGTGTAAAACACAAGAACTAGAATAGGCCACACTCCTTTCATGAACCGCTCATAATCTCCTGTAGAATATGTGCAGGTAATGTGCACACCGGGACCACACCACTATAATAGTCGTTTCCAATTTTAGGCTGATATATGTGCAGTGTATATCCAGCAAGTATATGACTATTTGCTAATGCTATTATTAGCAGTGTGAGAAGGGAACAGATTAGTGACGTTTGAGAGTTTAATCTAACCCTTGTGAATATAGGAGCTTTAGCCATTCGTTCAATGGTCATCAGCACCAAAAGCCACACAGAAAATGCCCCCGATGTGTAGCGTAGCCATCCATCCAGCCTGCAGCATATTTCTGACAAATCTGCAAACCTAACTCCTGTTATGCCGTATATTGTATCTGGCATGACTGCTATACAGAGTATTGTTGAATCTGATATGGCTAAAATCAGAAGATAAACTGTAGCTGAATATTTACGTATCCGAGGTCGCGAGAGCACAATTGTATTCAACATATTTCCACATATTCCGATTGTAAAAAGAATAAGCGGTATAATCGTCCAAATCCAATATGCAATGTTACAGTATATGCTCGACTGCAATGAACATCTAAAATATTTAAAATCAATTGAAGATATATTTTCCATTCTTGTTTCTGCTGCATCCATCACATAAGAGGATTATAATTGAAATGTTCAGTTCGGTCTTGTAACCACACAGAAGAAATATAATGATAGCTTGGGAATTGTAATCTGTCCGCGACTCAATGTTCTACGGTTCAGTTATTATGGGTATTAAGCTGTGTTATAATTGTTCCTGATTAAGTAACTGCTAAGCATTGTACTTGTATCTATTAAAATAATAGATTCTAATGTATGGAGAGAATATTCAGTAAGCCTTTTGCTATTGACTAACACGGCATTATTCATCACACTGTACTGTAGTCTCCTGTTTTGTTCTAGCGATATGTTTCATTTTGATTTTGCAATAATGGCTGTCCGAATAAGCGAGAGTTTTTATCTGAGCCAAGGAAATGTCACAACTTGATTTAATATAGTGGAGGCAATTAACATGTGGTTATTTCAAAATTATTATGCTGCGTGCAATTTCATTTGAGCTTCCATCGTGTTGTTCACTATGTGTAATCAGTGCCAAAACACCACACATTCCTGCAGTTTTGCAGTTGCCGTACTTTCGCCCCGAGGTCACCACATAGGTATATTCATTTGTATGAACATCTCCATCGCAAAATGTATGAGTTGAAGTTCATTCATAAAATCCAGCGGCTTTGTCGTTTATTTATAAATGAAGATTTTTTTTATTAAATATGTGAAACATGAAAAAAGCACATAATATGCCAGCATGATAACTACACATAATATGCCAACATGATAACACCACATAGTATGTGAAACATGATAATCACCTAGTACAATCGTCTGCAGAAATGAACACAGTGGTCGACGGTGTACGATTTGTGTATTATTGCTGCTTATTTGTATATTTTTCAAGTTCGTCTTTAGCTAAACTAGAAATGTTATCAAAAATAGCATCACCATATTCAAGGAGTGGACGTATGAATGAAATATACACACATCATAATAACGGCGGTCTAATATGCATTTTAATCTACGAAGAATACTGATTATCTGATAAGCTTTAGAAAGACATATGGTTCAAGTGATGTTTCCAGTTTAGATCATCGGAAAGGTGAGGGCCTATATGATTTTGATTTGACGCGTCGATTTGACCAGTCTATTGATTGGTTGCCCATACGAACACTGTCAGGTGGATGGTACTGCTGATTACGTTTTCGAGATATTATCAGATACTTTATTTCGGACTGATTAAATTCAACAAGCCATTGTTTAGTACAATTAGCAATAGTCTAAATTGGACTGGATAATAGAAGCGGCTGAGGTGAGGTTATCGACAACAATATAGAGACTACTCTCATTTATAATTAGCAAATAATTTGATATTAGCAGCAATAGTTTTAACAATGTCTATATAATTAATAGCAAAGGGCACAAGATGGATCCCCGTGGAACACCAGCTGTTATGTTGTTCCACTTTTATTTTTGGCTATGAAGAGAACTAATTGTAAGCTGAACCACATATACCAAACAAGTTGATTTTATGTGAAATACCAACATACCGTACTCAAAAGCTTTACTTTTGTCACAGAATATTGCTCGTACTTCATTTTCAGAGTATATTGCTGGATTGGAATTATTGTAAATGACCGTTTACTTAGTTGATTCACACAAGAATCTCTGGCTACAGGTGGTTGAGAACATGTTTAAACATAGTTCTTCGCAAACACATTTCCAACGAATGGTATCAATAAATAAGACACAATTCATCCCTTGTGGAGACCAATGGGTTCTGGCCCCCGGAGACAATTCATCCCTTGTGGAGACCAATGGGTTCTGGCCCCCGGAGGTTTACTGTAAACCATGGAACACAAATGGTGAGCGCCTACGTATGCGCAATAACGCTAACATGGGTCCTCGTCAACATAAATGGAATGCGCATTATCAACAAAGACCATACAGTGATAGGCAGTTTAACAGATATCGTGATCTTGGTCCATATAGTGACTACTATGTAGATTACAACAGGTATTCTAATCTCGAGGTCGACGTGGATGGCCCGAATATTGACTAACATTGGCACTGTGATGATTACAATGGATCACTTAAATATACTTACCTGGAATGTCACGGGACTAATGTCCAGTAGCTCATATCTCTGTGATATATTACATAGCCAAAATATTGACGTGTGTGGTATTTCTGAACACTGGTTATTAGAAAAAAACTTAAATTTTATTAACACAATAGATACTCATTATATATGTGTAGCATCTGTAGACAATGACTGTTCGCTAACTACCAACAGAACATTTGGGAAAGGTGGAGTTGCCCTTCTCTGGCATATAAAACTTGACAAGATCATCACGCCCCTGTCTCTTAATGATGACCGCATTGTAGGCATACAGGTGCAAATATCGCCTGATAACTTCATGTTTATTTTTCAGGTGTATCTACCATGCAGTAATCACTCGATTGCATATTTTAGGGAATATATAGATACATTAAATAGTATGTATTATATGTATTCAGAGCATTGTACAGTTATCTTTTTAGGCGATTTCAACTCGAAAGTTGTTCAACAGTCGATGCACTCGTACAGATACATTTATTTCTCTATTTTTTAAACGATACTAATTTGGTGGCAATATATACTTTACCTTTATGTAAGGGAGCTAACTCAACTTTTGTGTCATATGATGGTCAATCAGAAAGTTTGATCGACCATATTTGCGTACCAATTGAAAAATTGGATTGCATTAAATATTGCGAGATCATCGACGATCACTGTCTAAATGTTTCTAACCATCGACCAGTTATGTGCAGTCTGTGTTGTCCTATTATTATGTATGCTAATGGTTACTGTGGTACAAACCGTATTAACTGGAATAAGGTCTCTGAGGCTGAGTATAATTGCTATGAAAATACATTGAGCCAGTCAGAGTGCCTGCTGAGGGCTAGATTTCAACCAATCTCATCGCCGAATGATATCGACAGCATATACACCAATATCGTTACTGCTGTTCAGGAAGCGTCGGCAGCATCTATGCGTAAACGAACATGTAAGCATTTCTTAAAGCCTTACTGGACTAAAAACGTAACGCTTCTGCAGAAAAATATAAGTCGCTTACGTCATATATGGTTGTCTGAAGGAAAACCGCGTGGCTTTAGACAATCTTACGGCAATTATAAAGACGCAAAGCGCGAATTTAGACGCACGCATAGACGTATCGTCGAAACGTTCATGCGGGATCAAGACGATGAGCTAGATAAACTTGGTGAAGTTGACCAGAAGCAATTTTGGCGCGTAATTAATAGGAAACGCAAAGGTTGCAATAAAGCTGGCTGTGAAATTAAGTTTGGCAATGTCATGTACCGTGATGCGTTATCCATCACAGACCAGTGGAAACAATATTTCGCAGACTTATATACTCCTGACGAAAATGCAAATTACAATTCAGCATGGAAAAATACTGTTGATGACACGGTTCATAGCTTACAGTCCACTATAAATAGTGCCACAAGCAATGTATATCTTAATACGTCAATTTCGCCAGATCTTTTAGCCGACTTATTGCGTAAATGCAAAAAAGGTAAAATGCCCGGTTATGATAATGTTTTCTATGAGCATTTGATTCATGGTGGTAACACCTTAATATTAGTTCTAGCACGTCTGTACTCGGCAATGCTAACATTTAGTTATGTACCCCCAGACATTAACCGTGGCGTAATTGTGACGCTACACAAGGGCGGTCGTAAAAGTAAACATGATCCACATAATTACCGCGCTATTACACTAACCTCTACAATATTAATGTTTTATGAAAGTGTTCTTTTAACCCGTGCAGGGGATGATATCCTGAAAGATCTAAGTCCTCAGCAATGTGGCTTCCAACAACAACAAGGCTGTATAATGACATCGTTTTCCTTAAGGGAGTCAATATCATTTGCAAAAGAGCACCACAGCAAGGCCTTCATTTGTTACTTAGATTGTCGCCAGGCATTTGACAGTGTCTGGCATAATGGTCTAATTTACAAACTAGAGGCGTGTGGGCTAGACCATCTCATATTCAAATCTTTTGTATCCCTCTATAGTAACATGAATAGTTGTGTCCGCAATCAGTCATTCACATCGGAGTGGTTCCCCGTTAGGCAGGGTACCAGACAGGGAGGGAAGAGTTCCCCTCTCCATTTTTTACTTTACATAAATGGCCTAATACAGGAGTTAGAAAAACTCTAAGCTAGGCTTTTGTATATATAATTTTAACATTTGTAGTCCAACAGTTGCTGATGACATGATTCTATTCTCCATGTCCAAGTACGGACTAGATCAGATGTTACAAATATGTTATGAATATTCATTAAAATGGAGGTTTGAATACAATGCCAAGAAATGCTCTGTCGTTGTGTACAATGAAACAAAGCATGAGTTTGATCAATCAGATAGGTCATGGAAACTTGGTGATCAAACTATCACTGAAGACATCCAATATACTCACCTGGGGATTATATGTAACAAGTACTGCTCATTAAATGACAATATTCACTCGGCCAGTATCAAACTCCGTGGTACCCTACTTAACATTTCCAATAGTGGTGTTGGATCTGGGAACCTAAACATATTCAGTCTCACAAAACTGTATAGGACAGTAGTATTGCCGACATCCCTATACGGGTGTGAAATGTGGAGCTATCTTACATCCGCCGATATCCTTGAAATCGAACGAGCCCATATATTTTGCATAAATATATATGCAACGCCTACCATTGTTCACTAATACTCAGGCATCACTCAGCTGTCTGGGCCTTGTTCCGATTGAAACAGAAATTAATTACAAGAAACTCCAGTTTCTGGGTCAACTCGTCCGACTACCCTGTCAATATCTCTCGAAACGTATCTTTATAAACAGGTTGGTAAGCTATAAATCTTGCATTGAAAGACAAAGCCTTGGGTTTATTCCTGATGTGCTTGGATTATTTAGGAAGTATGATCTCATGCATTATGTAGATATCTTTCTTGAAACTGCATACTTTCCATCGAAATATCAATGGAAATATATTCTTAAACAGAATGTATATGGAATTGATTCCGAAAATGTTACTATATCAGCATGTAGCTCCTTGCCTACAGGTATTGGTAAAACTATATTCCAAAAACAGGAACCTTGTACTATCTGGCAATTAAGCCGTACATTCCCAAGCGTAAAAATGTAATGTTTCACAGCTATATATGTACTTTGTAGATTACTTTCTTTCTCACGTCCTGACTTATGCACACAATGCGATAAATGTGTTGTGAACTTAGTTGTTCATAAGCTGTTATTATGTACATTACAGGATAAATTAAGAAAGTGCTTATGGCAGAACATAAGTTGTGTGTCTGGTATTAAGACATATATTGATTTTATCAAACAACCACCCGAGACACAGATATATGATATGCTTGCAGGACTGGAGACATATGAACTTTCAGACACCGCAAGCGAAACACTTATGATAATATGTTTTAGGGCATTCTGGCAAATGCTCCAAACTTAAGGTTGTGGTAAATCAGTAATCTAAACATGTTTGCTTCTATTTAAATACAATTGTGTTGCTTTTTGGTACCTGAACCGTTTTCTTTACTGAAGAATGGTGTTCCGGTTATAAACACTGTAACAGCTTTTGTGTGCGCTACCATCATCTCTTTCCCTTGCATTTCGTTTCGTCAAGATCGGTATACACTAATTAATAGCTGCATGGTTATGTCAGTTATTATGACCATTATTGTACACTTGTACTACTTTGTATATATGTATGTTTATATGTGTCCATGTAGAACGTGTAATTGTATATTATGTATGTTCACTTCTGCTCTTCATGTATATGGAGGTAATAAAAGGATTATCAGCAGTTTGCCATGCCGCAGTACATAGTAACCGCCTCAGATGTCGATTTGTTACGGTCGCTGACGTGCATACCAGTGTAACCTGTCATCACTGATGGTCACGGGTTCGAGCACCACTCAGAAAATGTGTTGTTAGGTGAACTGCCCGCTGGCGATATAACCCAATATAGTGTTGATGCAGGCGTAAAACAAGAACAAACAAACAACACACAGTTAGCGCACTGCGAATACAATTTGAAATGACAAACGTTTAGTGCGCACCGAACAATAAAGCTATATTCGCAGTAAAGCAGCTAAAATGATAATACTATTTCATTTTCGTTTGACCCCCATTTATCTTGAATGTCGGACATTTCGACACCAATGTCGGTAATCCGTCAAGCGAAACGCCGCGGAATGTGCTACTAGAAAGCGAATACGGACACTATTAATGTAGTTCGTTGTAGCAGTCAGCAGAATTTGACACAGTATACTATTAATCTTCGTTATTCTAGTGAATGCTAAGTATTTAAACTCGATTGAGAAACAAGTTCTACAACTTAATATTAATCACTCACGATCTTTTAATTTAAAATAAACCGTTGAAAAATGGATCTCTGTCTGTATTCATTTCATTGCTCCTGGCTGGAGCTTCATTGCACTACGTGACACAACCGCACAACCACTTATGTTAGTGTGAACGTCCGTAATACGAACTAGTTCCTGCAGAATTTTAGTTAGTTTCTGTTTGCTGTCAAAATTTAAAACTACAGACAAAACAAATTCATTAGAATATATTACTTGTTATTAACTGTTCATGAGAGTCAGGAAATAGCTAAACTACAGAAGTACATCTAACAGCCCAGGAATATGAAACGCATCAGGTGACAGAGGAAATACCACCATTCACTCTTTCAAAGCGGTGAACGGTGGAGTTTTGTTTCGCAGAGAAAATTCTAACAAACAGTTAGCGTGCTGCGAAAACAATTTGAAATGACAAAAGATTTCGACACCAGTGCAGGTAATCCGGCAAGCGAAACGCCGGGGAAATTGAAGGCATGTGCTATTAGACAGCGAATATGGACACTATTCATGTAGTTCGTTGTAGCAGTTAGCATAATTTGATAGAGTATACTATTAGTCTTTGTTATTGTAGTCAATACTAAGTATTTAAACTCGATTGAGAAACTAGTTCTACAACTTAATATTAATCACTCATGATCTTTTAGCTTAAAATAACATTTTGAAACATGGGTCTATGTCTGTATCATGGCACTATCATCCAAACATCTAAAACGACTAATCTGTTCAGGAGGCGTCGCTCATATGGGCAACCGGTAGCGACGATAAATAAACGTAAAACACTCAAACGATTGAAACACATGGCACACTGGTTAAATTGTGTTAGTGAATACCTATGTCTATATTCCAGGTCTGTTTTCTTCCCAAACTGTTTCGTGCACAACGAGATAGTGAAATCCTCTCTACATTCAAAGATGGAGTTGTGATATTCTGCAAATAGTTAGAAGACGAACCGATATCCGACAATACGCTTTGTGTCCTTTATCGTGCCGATTAATCCATGCTGCTGGGGAGTCATGTGAATAAGCATATATTCTGGGGGGAAAACAAACCTCATAATGTTTGGAAATATTTGTAAAGAGTTTTGTTCTGGGAAATCGACAAAATCTGATAACATTATTCACTCATTTATTTATACAATAAAGGAGTTCATTGCTCTCATAATGAAATGGCAGATGTATTTGAATTCTTAGTCAGTGTTGCAACAATCATCAAATATCCAGCCCCCGGTGACTTATACTTTGATTATATTAAAGATTTTACGTGCAATTTAATTTACTGTCGTGCAGAAGTAATGTTTGTAATATCAGAAATTACAATGAATAATATCATAAAGCTATTACTCGACCTTTATGCTTCTATGGATACAGGGAACAATAATAACGTGATCAAAGCTGATAAAACTTTCAGCTGATATCACTGTAAACATTTATCTGTTAATAAAATAATAATAAATATCTATGTACAAATTTCAAATTTCAAACTATTATTTAAAAGTGGAAACACCAATGATGCCATTAACTATAAAGTCTGACATATTTCAATTTTACCATCTTTGTCGGTTGTTCCGTCCTTCGCATGACTTCTGGTTGGACCAGGGTACGTATACGTATCTACTGTACATACAATTTGATGGCTACATATGGGCACAGCAGTGCAACTCCGAACAACATGCCATTTGTTAGCAAAGTTGATATTATGTTTATGTTTTACTATAATCCGTATGCCGTTCATAATAATACAATACACTTTGATTGTGCTAAGGAATTCATTTATCATATCTTTTACCCTATTAATACAGTGAACATTTACAATAATCAATATACAACACAGCTGAATCACAAATGTGTAAGCATTGTCCAAACGTTCACTACATTTCTTCATAATAATATACAATGCATGTCCAAATGATGCAATTTGAAAATGTCTGCATCAGCTCACTACCATCATCAATGTATCAATCGTGGCTGTCCGATTAGTGCAGTGGTTAGTGTGTTCGATTCTAACAAATGCAACCCGGAGTCGATCCTCGGACCGGGAAGTATGTGAGATGGTACGGCGGTCGCCAGATCGGTCAGGTGGGTTTCCTCCGGGTACCCCGGTTTACTCCGATACGAATGACCAAATTTAAGCTTTCATCCGCACCAACGAGAGTGATTAATATTAAGTTGTTAAAATTTGCTTAGCAATCGTTGTAAAATAAATAAAAGTCTAATTTCTAATCTTATTTTTTAGATCATCAGTCCGTCTATGAGAACAATATTTAACTAGTGTTGATTTTTCATGATCTATACTATACTATTTAGCTGCAATGTTCTTCCGTTAATGACTTCAGGGTTAATGTGTTGTGCCGGTTTCGTAGCTCGCCGGTTACGATGCAGCTCCCGTTAAATTCTTGTTTTAGTTACTCGAGTACACTTTTCCAACTACAATGCACTTAAGTAGTTGGCTCATAAACAATTAAGCTTATATTACAGAAATATATTCTATTTCTTCATAATAATACATAGTTTACTTGTCCTATCATTCCATTTGACACCCAAAGTAATGCAGTTGTCCTCTACCTAAATAAATAGTATAAAAGAGTCGACATTAATATAGCTTATAATTTTACTAAAATTATGTTCTATTTCATCATAATAATTTACACGCTGCGTGTTCAAATAATACCATTTTCAAAGCACTAACATAATTGATTCATAAATGTATTAGCCTTTACCAGAAGCCTGTTCCATTCCTGCGGAAATAGCGTACCACTGACGAAATACAACAGGAAATTAAAAGTAAAATTACTATAGAGTAAGACATATACAATGACAAATACAAGTCGCCATTTGTCAATGTCATCTTCCTCCAACTCGTCCAGTTGCCCGCTAACAATAATATAGATACAGTATTGTAGGGTCGTTATTAAGAAAAATGAACTGAGAGTGAAGAGTAGCCTTGTTGACGATTTACTCCGATTCGTATTCCTATGTACCGTTGTTGAAACTAGGTTATCACGTGTCTCCTTTCTTGCTGCTCTAGAATCTTGATTAGGTTTCACCTTTGACAGAGCATAGGTAATAATAGTATGCTTCCGGTCAGAAGGTAGTCTAGCACAGGATGTACCTGGAGCCTCAGAAACATGTGCGCTCATATGTGATGGCTGTTCCGTCATTCGCATACTTTCTGGTTGGACTATTGTGCTTATACTTGGTTTCTGTACCGATGTACGTATGTGTGTTGATTGCATCATTGCAACTATGTGTTCAGGTTGAACCGTTATACCTATGTTTGAGGACTGTAAGCCTGTACGAGCACTGGATGGTTGCACACGAGAAAGGCGTTTCTGCTGCATCAGAATAACAATAGCTATATATGCGTTTGCTATGAATATTATAGTCGCTGGTATTACTGTGTAAAACACAAGAACTAGAATAGGCCACATTCCTTTCATGAACCGCTTATAATCACCTGTAGAATATGTGCACAAAATGGTCACACCGTTACCACTATAATAGTTTCGAATTACACGTGGAGATATGCGCATTGTAAATCCAGCAAGCATATGACTATTTGCTAATGCTATTATTAGCAGTGTGAGAAGGGAACAGATTAATGACGTTTTAGGGGTTAATCTAACCCTTGCAAATAAAGGAGCTTTAGACATAATTGTTCGTTCAATGGTCATCAACACCAATAGCCACAAGGAAAATGCTGCCGATGTGTAGCGTAGCCATCCATCCAGCCTGCAACATATTTCTGACAGGTCTGCAAACTTAACTCCTGTTTTGCCGTATATTGTGAATTATACAAATTTATTTTAGCTCGATTGCGAAACAAGTTATTTCAACTGATATAAATTACTCTCGAGACCTCATTCCTGATGTAGTCCATCGCCATGAGGGAGAGAGGAGAGGCAACGTGGAATTTAAATGCCTTGCCTAAGGGAACAATCGTAACGGCTCCAGTGGGGCTCGAACTCCGGACCTTTCGCACCTGAAGCGAACGCGCATCCACTGCGCTATCACGACTTCCACGACTTCCTGCCGTATATTGTAGCTGGCATGAGGGCTATACAGAGAAATGTTGTATCTGATACGGCTAAAATCAGAAGATAAACTGTAGTTGAATATTTACGTATCCGAGGCCGCGAGAGCACAATTAAATTCAAAATATTTCCACATATTCCGATTGCAAAAAGAATAAATGGTACAATCGTCCAAATCCAATATGCCATGTGACAGTATATGCTCGACTGCAATGAACATCTAAAATACTTAAAATCAATTGAAGATATATTTTCCATTCTTGTTTCTTTTGCATCCATCACATAATAGGATTAGAATTGAAATGTTCAGTTCGTTCTAGTAACCATGCAGTGAAAATATAATTATAGCTTGGGATGGGAATTGTAATCTATCAGTGAGTCAATATTCTACAAACATGTTATTGTGGATATCAAGTTGTGTTATAACAAAAACAAAACATGTGTTATGTAATTAGTTATTGCTTTTCATGTAATACAATATTTAACACACTATCATAACAATTTTGACTCATGTGGAACCAGTATTTTCAACAGAAACAATGATTTTAATAAGTCATTAACACCACGTCTTCCAGTGTGACAAGTCTGCTTCATTCAATGCATGCATCAGTCCTCTACCAACATCAATGTAACAATATTGGCTGTCCGATTAGCGCAGTGGTTAGCACGCTCGCTTCTCACCAATGCAACTCGGGTTCGATCCTCGGACCGGGAAGTATGTGAGATGATACGGTGGTCGCCAGATCGCACATATGGGTTTTCTCCGGATACTCCGGTTTCCTCCCACACGAATGACCACAATATACTCTTTCATCCGCGCCAACGAGAGTGATTAATATAAGTTGTTAAAACTTGCTTCACAATCGTTGTAAAATAAATAAAAACATTAAAAAATGGAACACATAGTGAGTCTAAAATAGCGGATTCATAAATGTTTTACATGTCTTCATAATAGTGTCCACTTTTAACAACTTCGACTTCATTTAATACATGTATTCATTCTCTACCAACATCAATCTAACACATACTAAAATAGCTGATTCAGAAATGTTTACAGTTTGCAAATCGTCTGTTCCGTTTCTTCATAATTATATATACACAGTTGATTGTCCAAGCGATTCCATTTGACGTCTGCTTCATCCAACTCATTCATTTGTCCTTTCCAACAACAATCTAAAACATACTAAAATAGCTTATTCATATATGTTTTAGTATTTGCCAAAAGCCTATTCAATTCATGTCGGAAGAATGTACCAACGACGAAATACAACAGGAAATAGAAAGCAATATTACTCCAGAGCAAGCAATACACTATTATTAACGAAAGTCGCCATTTGTCGATGTGATCTTCATCCAACTGTTTCCTTTGCGCTCTAGCAATAGTGTAGATACAAAACTATAGAGTCGTTACTATGCAGGAGCCATGTTGATGACTTACACTTATTCGTATGCCTGTGATTCGTTGTTGCAACTTGCTTACCACGTGTCGCGTTTGTTGCTCTGATGTAGTGAACATGTTGCATATCTGAGTGCATTGTTAATATTATTATGTTCCCTGTCAGAATGCAATCCAAAATGGAATGGACCGGGAACTTGTGAACCTTGTTCGTTCATATTTGATGATTGTTCCGTCCAATGCATACTTACTGCTTGAACTAGTGTGATTACACTTGTTTGCTGTACAGGTGTGTTTATTTTATTTGACTGTATCACTTCATGTTTGTTTGCAGGTGTAATCGGTATAACCTACGTCTGATGCCTGTCACCCAGTTCCTGCATTCGATGGTTGGACACGTACAAAGCGTACGAGAGGAATTTATCTTGTTTTCCAATCCTTTGTTATCTTCCTGCAACCTGTGTGTTTATATAATTTCGATGCATATATGCCCTTTGTACAAAAGAAGAACAATAAATAAAGTTTAAACTAAAGCGTATCCGCTGCATCAGAAGAACAACAGCTATTAATGCGTTTCCTATACATATTACAATCGAAGATATTACTGTATACAACACCAGAACTACAATAGACATCGCCCCTTTGACGAACTGCGCACAGTCTTCTGTAAGATATGTGCAGGATATGTTCTCACCATTAGCGCTAGAATCATTTTTAGATTCACGTTTAGTAACGCACAGTGTAACGCCAGTAATTACGTGAATGTTTGCACATGTTATAATTAGCAATGTGATTAGGGAACAGATTAGTGACGTTTTATGGGTTAATCTAACCATTGCAAAGAAAGGAGATTTAGACACGATTGTTCGTTCAACGGTCATCATCTCCAAAAGCCACACGGAAAATGCCCCTGGTGTGTAGCATAGCCATCCATCCAGCTTACAACATATTTCTTACAGGTCTGCTAACCTAACTCCTGTTATGCTCTATACTGTATCTGGCATGAGTACTATACAGAGAAATGTTATATCTGATATGTACGCATCCGAATATCTAAGCACGTGACATTAGCACGATTTTTTCCAACTATGTACCCCCGGTTGGTACCCGAGTTTGATAATTTGTACTGCTATATTAACATAAACCAATAAAATCGTTCGACTATGACTAATGTAATTTGAACAAAGCCGGTGCGTAGCCAACCACATTTCTGAAAGGTATCTCGAAAAATAACTGAAATTATTTAAATTCTGAAATAATATTGGATTATTTGCAGAGGTAAAATTAGCGTCATTGGAGTATACTAGGGGACATAGAAAACGCACACCTACATTATATGATTATTATTACATGAAAACGAAATACGAAGGATCCATCGCAGATATATCACATCTTTATTACAAAACACAAACTGAACAACTAAAATATTCCAAATTGTTCAAAACTATGTATTAATATAGTTATTATTTTTCATGTAAAAACACACTTATCCGAAGTGTACGTTTTCTATGTCCTCTAGTATATATTATAACAGGTTTTGGCACAACGTCTGATTAGAGATGGACTAGTAAACAGAACAATAAATTGATCAGTTGTGCTTATATTACGGAAGTTGTGTTCATAGAACACTGTATTTTCGAAAAGAACAGTTCTAAGGTCAAGAACAGTTCTACGGTCATTATAGATGGTACATTCTTACAATACATGGACTTCATCTTCCAACTCATTACAAAACGGAAAGTCGCAATCTTCTAAGCGTACATGTTCATACCTTCCAGTTTTTATGCTAATTGGGACAAATCCACACATACATTTACTATATACAGATCTATGTTTTGTAGGTAAAATTAATTTATAATATTCCTCAGTTCGAAAATTAGTTTTAAACGTACAATATGTTCTTACTTTGTTGAGGCCTCTTCCAGATGTACCAGTAACGCTATACATATATATATAGAGGAAGACCACTAGGTTACATAATTTACAATAGCAGATTTGTCTGCACGATCTGCAAATGTGTGTTTAGATAGGTAAAGACAAATTATATGTTAAACTTGAACATCACAGTGTAGCGAACCTGGAAATATGTGAGATGGTACGGTGGTTGATAGAACGGACATGTAGGCTTAATCCGGGTACTCCGGTTTCCTCCTAAACGAATGACCACATTTACGCTTTCATCGGAGCAAAGGAGAGTGATTAATATAAGTTGTTAAAGCTTGTTTCGCAATCATTGTAAAATAAATAAAGTTTAAACGTTAAGCTTAGGAATGTAATCTCTCATTACACATATACATTGATACCATAAGTAGCAGACGGTTTATTTGCATATAAACCCACAAATGGGTCATTTACAAGCAACACTATAACAAATAATGAAAACAACGCAGCATGGCAAAGATCGCATGACTTAAAACACACATATTGATATTTGTATACACACACTTATGCATATATACGTATATAATATATACACACACATATACATTCACACATACATACATATACACACATATAATCTAATTCCTTATAACACATATACATATATGAAAACATGTGTTGACTGACACAACGTTGAGGATTACTAGATATCTCTAACTGTAACATAGACGGATACGTAGTCCAATGTGTCCGCCTCCGTGATCGAGTGGTTAAGGTCGCTGACTTGTATACCACTGTAACCTATCATCACTGATGGTCACGGGTTTGAGCCCCTCTCAGGCCGTGTCTCATTTATATGAAAAGTTGGCAGTTTCTTACGGAGATTGGTGCACCCAAGTACTGGTTAACCGCTGCAGCCTGCCCAGGAAAGGTGTTGTTAGGTAAACTTCCCGCCAGCGATATAGCCCACACTGGTGCTGATGCAGGCGTAAAACCCTAAATATAACATATAACGTAGTCCAATGGTTAGCACGGTGGAATAGGAATCCAGGAATAGCAGGTTCGATCCTCCGTCTGATACTAATAAAATAAGCAGTCTTCAAAGTCCAGATGGGACTTTAAACCGATGTCTCGTGTCGGTGCATTACACCGTGCAGGGAAAAGAACAAGATGAGAATATTAATAAATATATATAGGCATTTAAGCAAATAATTATACTCATTAAGTAAATTAAAACGCTTTTTAAAAGAACCAGACGAGAATCTGGAATGGGTCTCTGTCTGTATCATTGCACTATCCTACAAAAAGCTAACATAACTAATCTCTTCAGGAGGCGTCGCGCATATGGGCAACCGGTAGCGACGATAAATAAACGTAAAACACACATGTATTAACAAACATATACACATTTAAGCAAATAATTGTACTCATTAGGTAAATTAAAATGCATTTTGATAGCACAATCTACTGCTTCCTGTAAAAGCTGGTTTTACTTTGTTAAAGCAACATTTTACAGATAATGATTTTGTAGAATTGTGTAACTTATCTGATATAATGATCCAATATCTAAACTTTTACGTATCGACTGTGTGGAAAACTCGGATATGAACACATACATATGGTCACTATAAATCTAGACACGTCTGTGCGACGGGTTCCCCCATGTACGAACACCTAAAATCCATGAAGTTCGTGCACCGTGTGTCATTTTCACTATGAACTGTCTCGACCTGCATACATTTATGAATGGACGCACGTGAAGGATATGAGCTTATCGAGTTCTACACTATGACCGTATTTACTAATTCTACATGAATAATGAATTTAACATGTACTGCCTCGAATATACGTGTAGCATTTCTAATTTTGATTGAAATATAACTATTATATAATGTAAGATATATTGATATAACTGATAAGAAATATCATATATGTATATCTACACCCACACTATCATAAAGCTTAATTAGTCATGTTGGTACATATGTAACCTGACACTAATAAAAGTAATTGGTGTTGTTGTTGTCATAGAAACTTGGTTTGCCTCTATAAGTAGCAGTATATACTGGTACTACTGGACGAGGTCGCAACACATTAAGACCATACTGTATATTTAAGCAGGTATTTCAACCAGAGGAATATTGTAAATTGATTTTACTTACACGACGCAGATCGGCATTTAGTACATTTAGATGTATTGTTGCACCAATTCGTATTGAAACTGGAAGGTATGATAATTTAAGTACAGTCTACATCCGCTATGTCAAAGTCGGTTATGTCGAATTATCCGGTTATCTCGAAGTCGGATCAAAGTCCCGTTTCAGACACTATCATTTTACTATCCGTTTATTTCGAATTTAGTTAACTCAAACTTCGGTTATGTCGAAGTGTTGTGTTCGGTCCGACGGAATTCGAAATAACGGATGTAGACTGTATTTCAACCAGAGGAATATTGTAAAATGATTTTACTTACACGACGCAGATCGGCATTTAGTACATTTAGATGTAGTGTTGCACCAATTCGTATTGAAACTGGAAGGTATGATAATTTAAGTACATTCTACATCCGCTCTGTCAAAGTCGGTTATGTCGAATTATCCGGTTATCTCGAAGTCGGATCAAAGTCCCGTTTCAGACACTATCATTTTACTATCCGTTTATATCGAATTTAGTTAACTCAAACTTCGGTTATGTCGAAGTATTGTGTTCGGTCCGACGAAATTCGAAATAACGGATGTAGACTGTATTTCAACCAGAGGAATATTGTAAAATGATTTTACTTACTCGAAGCAGATCGTCATTTAGTAAATTTAGATGTAGTGTTGCATCAATCCGTATTGAAACTGGAAGGTATGAGAATTTAAGTACAGTCTACATCCGCTATGTCAAAGTCTGTTATGTCGAATTAATAATTTAAGCATAGACGATCGTAATATTATTAATATTGGACTGCTGTCAGAATTATTATAATAAATACTAAGCGTACATGTACGAAATTAACACTTTTAATTAGTAGGAGCTTGCTATATAAGTTTATGTTTTAAGTAAGATATAAGCCTCAAACGGATTCAATATGTAGAATAATGGTACTGTCTTCGGCGATACGCGCCTCACACATTCCTATATTTTACATATTGGATCGTTTTCGGCTTATATCCTATAGTTTATACAAATTTATTTTAGCTCGATTGCGAAGTTATTTCGACTTATATAAATCACTCTCGAGACCTCATTCCTGATGGAATCCATCGCCACGAGGTAGAGAGAAGAGGCAACGTGGAATTTAAATGCCTTGCCTAAGGGCACAATCGTAACGGCTCCAGCTCCGGCTTATATCCTATACTTAACAACTCGAGTTAACTACAACTATGTTGATTATTTACTCGTGTGCAAGTGAAGCTGACTTTATTTAGAGTCTAGTTCATGGCTACTGTAGATAGGAGTAGGCGAAGGACCTTAGGCGCAATGTATGTTGTAGATCTGCATGTTTCACACATTGTGTGTGTTTTTACGTTTATTTATCGTCGCTACCGGTTGCCCATATGAGTGACGTCTCCTGAATAGATTAGTCATTTCAGATTGTTGGAGGATAGTGCAATTATACAGACAAAGACCCATTCCAGAGTCTCCTTTGGTTCGTTTACGTGCACGGTGTACAGCACCGACAGGATACCTCGGTTTAAAGTCCCACCTGAAAGACTGTTAATTTTATTAGGGTCAGACGGGGGATCGAACCTGCGATCCATGGATTACCAGTCCAGTGTGTACCACTGGACTACATATCCGTCTGTTAAGCTGTCGAATGAGTTTCATCCCTCTATATATAGACTTTGTGGGCGTAAGAATTCCGCTTCACCCTGTAGGTGTTTCCCTATCAACCAATCGTAACTGTATATAAATCCATTCACCAATCAGCAAGCTCCATTACAACAACAGTTCAGCGATTAGTTCCACGAGCGTGCGCCGTTCAAAATGTAGATCCATTTACTCTCCAAATCACCAAAGGAGTGTAACAATACGAGCATATTGTATATATCAAGATAATTAGTTTAACCATAGGCTATCAAATATGTGCACATTGTCATTTATTGACAATTGGTTTTAACTTTGTGATAAGAATCTATTGGACACGTTCAACTTGTTATTTCGTAGTTTCACCGTAAGCTACAAAATATAAGCGATAGTCATCAAACGTTTGCACACCTTATGTCAGTTATTAATTTGTAGCCTCATTTATTAATTAGTAGCCCCAAGATATGACTATCCACGTACTGTAGAATATTCTTATAAATAGAGTGACAACGGATACAATAGACACTTACAATTATACGGAAATGGAATAAGAGCTAGGAAGAGAGAGCGAAGTGTGGCTCCGACACATTATGAGAACGCACGTTAAGGCTCAGTTATGCTAGCTTGGGTTATGAACGAAATAAATTGATTTTAAAACACAATGCGAAGTTACTATTATGTTCCCAGCTTGTCGTGTTACAGGAACCACCAGAACAGTATTGCTCACTGGACAGATATACTGATCGACAGGTTAATAGTCACTAGGTGTTGCTAAATACATTCAGGGAAATACAGATGCGGTAATACCATCCAGTTTCTGTGATTAGCGTATGTAAACACCTGTCCAGATTCAGATGACAAATATTGGATAAGATGTTCTTCTCTCGGTAAATGTACGATCCAGAAGCAGGAGAGGATGTCTAGTTTAAATTAGTTTAATAATATTGTATTGCTTTTATCAATTACATGTGTAATACAACAGCAATAGATACAATACATAAATGGTGATACATGTACATTGATAAAACTAATGGTTTGGGCCACCAAAAGTGTTGCCAACATTAATTTAGTAATCGGCCCGCACCAGAATGTCACACACACGTTTAATTAAACTAAATGACGGTTTTGATTGGTAAAACGAACAAAAAACTAATGAAAAATGGGGAAACTGATTTTTCTTTGAATAATATATTAAAAGTAAAACAACATTAAATGAGAAGGGGGAAATGTGATTATGACATATAACCCGCGGTTCCACCAATTACACCACATCGCCACAACAAACCCCAAACTAAAGTCATCAGCACATTGCGTCTTATTACGTCGTGAGGGCAGTACGCTAAAAGCGACGGGTAATTTTTATGTATGTTTGTACATTTAAAAATAAAGTTTGATTCTCCTCATTTGAAAAGGACCCGGTATCATGAAGTAATTTATGCTTTTTGTGTGTGTTTTCCCCCCAATACCAATGTTGCAAGAACAGTCAGGATACTTCATTAAGTGGTTATAGAAGAGATCATTATTCAAAGTACTGCATTTATTTCTGATACATGCTTGAATAATATCGTAGACTTGGTGTGTACAAGGGGGGTAACTCTAGGAGACTTGAACTTATTTTTCAGTTTGTTCTTAAACGATTACAATGTGCTTGCCTTGTGTATTGATCATTCCAGATCATTCCATAATTTTATAGAATCAGGTATAACAGACCTTGAGTATAATTCAAGTCTCCTTGAAAATGTGATATAATTATCATTAGTGCGCAATGAATATTCATTTGAATCTCCAATAGTAGGCGGGAAAAGATCATGTCTAGAGGATGTCTAAAGAATACACCAAGGAAGCGACCATATTTGGTAATATATTATTAGCTTGTCGCTTTCATATTTGATTTAAAGCGACACTAAATTAGTGAAAACGCAGAATGTATTTTCCTATTATATGGTATAATTTCCTCCATATATTTGCATCAAACACTGAGTATTTCAACTAATAAACACACGTCGTATACACGGTCTATTGGCATAACAAACTAATGTAAATAGGGTCGAAATCCATGCGTAATACAACTCGTGTATCCTGAATAACACGATTTATGGAACATATTTATCGTTATATCTCACATGTGTGCCTATGTATATTTATTTGTAGACTAATATTAGATAAATTATCTCTATACGACAATATCTCGCTTTTAGTATTGACTCCGATGACAAACAATTCAGGAGCATGTATGACCGTTATATGAAATTCTATTTTCAATTTTGAAATGTATTCGGAAGAATTTGTAGTAGCAATGCAGTTATACGTGAAAAATGCATTTCCCTGTAACAGTTTCCACAGTAAAGCTCACACTATCGTATTGTCATTAGTATTCGAGTTTACTTTCGTTTTTTCCTCCAAAATTAGAAAATATAAATATGACGTCCATTCATATTGATTTTCTCTTCATTGTAATATCAAATATGTTCAGATGTTATTTAATGAATCACGCACAGAACACAGTATTCAATAATGTAACAATGTGTGCTTGCGTCTGATGGATGAATACATTTGCCTGGAAATTATAAATGTTTTGTCATTAATCGCTAATTGTAATTGCCGTTACACCATGGCAACAAGATTGTAGACTACTATGATAAAAAGCTTTGTAGAGCTAAGGGAATTGCTTCATTGGCGCTGCTATTGACATACTTTGTTCACTGAGACTAGTCATGCTGTTTTTATTTGTATTACAACATCGACAAATGTGTTCCTGGAAATGCATGAATGGTACCATGACTCAACGTAACACATAAATAGTCAACTGATCTTACTAGACATTTCTTCTATCAAACGTGTTACATGAACAACATGCATAAATACGATAGGATATTAATAGGGTTTCTCGTCAATTGGGATCACATGTCTGTTCTAGTATTCAATGTATTTAAGATGTGGATATAGAAGAGGACATGTATTGACATAGAAGAGGGAATGTATTGATATAGAAGAGGACATGTATTGATAGAGAAGAGGACATGTATTGATATAGAAGAGGAAATGTACCGATATATAGAAGAGGATATGTATTGATATAGAAGAGGAAATATATTGATATTTGATATAGAAGAGGAAAGGTATTGATATAGAAGAGGAAATGTATTGATATAGAAGAGGACATGTACTGATATAGAAGAGGAAATGTACTGATATAGAAGAGGACATGTATTGATATAGAAGAGGGCATGTATTGATATAGAAGAGGAAATGTATTGATATAGAAGAGGAAATGTATTGATATAGAAGAGGACATGATTACATTTGATATGTGATTATATAAGAGGAAATGTATTGATATAGAAGAGGTAATGTATTGATATAGAAGTGGAAATGTTTTGATATAGAAGAGGAAATGTATTGATATAGAAGTGGAAATGTTTTGATATAGAAGAGGAAATGTATTGATATAGAAGAGGAAATGTATTGATATAGAAGAGGAAATGTATTGATATAGAAGAGGAAATGTATTGATATAGAAGAGGAAATGTATTGATATAGAAGAGGAAATGTAATGATATAGAAGAGGAATGTATTGATATGAAGAGTAATGTATTGATATAGAAGAGGAAATGTATTGATATAGAAGAGGAAATGTATTGATATAGAAGAGGACATGAATACATTTGATATGTGATTATATAGAGGAAATGTATTGATATAGAAGAGGAAATGTATTGATATAGAAGAGGAAATGTATTGATATAGAAGTGAAATGTATTGATATAGAAGAGGAAATGTATTTATATAGAAGAAGACATGAATACATTTGATATGTGATTATAGAAGAGGAAATGTATTGAAATAGAAGAGGAAATGTATTGATATAGAAGAGGAAATGTATTTATATAGAGGAATATACAAGTACAAACTGTATCTGTCTTCGGATTTTATGTTCAAGTATTTATGCGTTATAGTGTTAGATATATCAAGTGCTTCAAAAGACGTCGTGGTTAAATGCATTCATTAATGGTTTAAACGGCTGACAGTTCTAAGAAATATGTTCGAAAATATGCCTAATATTAGTGAACTCTATTTTTATTACGTTGGAGAATGTGAACCGAACAATTTCATTGAGTGTCGAATAGCGTACTGGCTATGGCGAACCGTTCCATTTATTCTGTTGGCTATCGGTACGTTTGGAAACGTCGTAAACATTATTATATTGTCACGGCAGAAACTTCGAACGTTTTCCACTGGAGTTTATTTACTAATTCTGGCCATATCAGAATTGACATTCCTATGGACAGGGTTACTGCCCGATACTATTTATAGCATTACGACATTCCGGCTTATAGACCAATCAGAAGTGATCTGCCGCACGCGCTGGTGGATTGCTCTGACGTCAGCGACTTTGTCTGTTTGGATATTAGTACTACTAACCATAGAGCGTACTTTATTAACGAAGGCTCCTGTGTTTTCCAGAAATAAAATGACGCCGAGATTCGCATTAATTTCGTCTCTCATTGTGCTAGTGCTGGTTGGGCTCATAAATGGTCACATGATTTATGGCTTTAGTATTTACACGTCAACTGCCGACAAGACAGTTGATGATAATATAGGTGAAAATCAGTTGAACGCCTCAGCATTTCCGTGTGATTTTATTTCAAGTGAATACAAGTACTTCTACGTACATATCTGGGCTGTCATTATGTTTATTTTATATACACTACTGCCTTCTATTATCATTATTCTAGGAAATATCAATATAGCAGCTGTAATACTTCTGCAGAGAAAACGACAAGCAAAGGTTGCTCCCGGAAACCCGGCTAAAGAGGCAATAGCCAACAGGAAAAAGTCGTCTGCTAGAATGTTATTCATCCTTAGCTTCTTCTTTATGTTGTCGACAATGCCTTATTGTATATATTTTGTAGTACGAAGCCAGGTGAAGTACATCAGTGACAGGAACGTAGCGAAATGGCAACTGTTGACGGTTATTGTGAATATTTTAGGATGGTGTAATTTCACATTTAACTTTTTCTTTTATTTTGTGAACGGGACCCTGTTCAAACAAGAATGGAAGAGACTCGTTAGCAAAACTAAAGAGAGTTGTCAAAGGTTTGTTACACGTGGCACTGATCGCTGAACTAGTCGACTGTCATGTACTGACATACAACACGAACAACAACAACAACAAACAACAACAATACCGTTATTGCATTAAACATTCATACAATGTCTATAGCAAGTACATGCATACATGTAGGCAACGACATGGATTTACAAAAGAGCAAGATGTTAATATACTCTCTGCTTATACTAATTTTAGTTTCTATATACATTTGCGAAATATATATATTTTGCTAAATTTCTACCAATAGTATTTGATGTTTCTGACATCACATTAGTAAATTTATTAATAGTTGGCCATGTATAGTAATAAAGTTTTAAATATTTCTGTCTAAAATCTCTAAATTTCGGACATATAAGAAGGAAATGATATTTACTTTCCATCATGCCTGTATTGCAACATATACAGTGTGGTCAATATACAGGTTATGCATATATATTGTACCAATGGTATATGTATACGCTATCAATACTGTATGTCTATATGGTACGACATGCATAGCGTAGCATAGCAACATAGCATACGGTTTATTTTCATATATAAGGCATATGGTCACATGTTCGAACCCCGCTCAGACCGTGTCTCTTTATATCAACAAGTTGACAGTTTCTTACGGATGTTGGTGCAACTAGTACTGGTTAACCGCTGGAGTCTGCCAATGATATATGTTGCTGCCCGACTCTTAAATGGTGTGTGTTTACGCTTATGTATCGTCGCTACTGGTTGCCCATATGAGCGACGCCTCCTGAAGAGATTAGTAATTTTAGATTGTTGGAGGATAGTGCAATGATACAAACAGAGACCCATTCCAGAATCTCCTCTGGTTCTTTTACGTGCACGGCGTAAAGCACCGACACATGACCTCAGTTTAACGTAACATCTGAAAGACTGTTAATTTTATTAGGGTCAGACAGGGGATCGAACCTGCGATCCCTGTATTACCACTGGACTACAAATCCGTCTTAAATGGGCAACAGGTAGCGACGTTAAATAAACTTAAATAATACAATAGAAAGGAGTCTGAGTTTTATAAATAGCATGCCAGTCTTTAAACCCTTACAATCAAAACAAATCAACGAGGATCCACATCCTTTGATTATGACAATGGCGATGGTGGCATGACCGTATTTTATGACAATGTTAATGGTATCGAAGACGAAGTTGTTGACGAGAATTACGAAACTGCTACGTACGTCATAATTGTTAGATGAAACACAGGAGACACCGTTATGACCAGTCATTCAGAGTCTACAATCCAAATGGCTAATGTCTAGTAATTGGAAAATGCAATGTTGGATACGAATCAGAAAGTATCATTCATGATAGCCCTTGACTACTATCTGCAAAGAAAATAAGAAGAAAGGCAAACATGTTTTGGCTGGACAGTAAACCATCATCAAATTATGATAATTATGCTTGTCTGCAAACACTAGTTTTTATGGTACAAGGACCCAGAACCAATTCCTTCAGTGGGTTCACAAGACCATGCGTATTAGCTCAGGTGAGCTGACAATAAAATTCGTCCTATAAAACAGTGATAATTGTCAAGAGAAATAAATCTTGTCATGCAAAGTATCATCACTATTATTGGGTATTTCCTCTTGGCTATCACTACATGGCTGCCAACTTTGCAATAAGGAATAAGTATTCAGGCAGGTTTAACATGTTCGCATGTACTATAAACGGGTCATTAATCAAGTTGTTAACACGTTGGACTGCGAATCCAGGGATCAAGGTTCGATACCCTGTCAGATATTAATAATATTAACAGTTTAACCGATGTCTCGTGACGTTGCTTTACACCGTACATGTAACAGAACAATGGGTGGCGCTGGAATGGGTTTCCGGCACTATCCTCCAAAATCTAAAGTGACTAATCTCTTCAGGAGGCATCGCTGATATGGGCAACCGGTAGCGACGATAAATAAACGTAATACTGCACACACTCCCATGTGCGTGATTGTTATTACCAGTTATAAGCTTAGCGGTTAGCACACTCGCTTCCCACAAATGCATGTTCGATCTCCATGCTGGTACGCCAGTTATGGACAGGTGGGATTTCCGGATAATCTGGTTTCCTCCCATATGAATGACCACTTATTTGCATTCATAAGCACCAACGAGAGTGGTTAATCATATATGTTGCAAATCTTGTTTCGTTGTCGTTCCTAAATAAATAAATAAAGTTAAAACATTCATGAAGTGCTAGACCATGAAGCATTCAAAAAGTATTTGATATTACAACACAATGAAGCTGTCACTGATAGTGCACTAAACCCCATTATAACGAATGGCCACATTTACGCTATCATCTGTGCCAACGAGAGTGATTCATTTAAATTGTTAAAGCTTGTTTCGCAATAGTTGTAAAATAAAATATTGTTTAAGCTTTACCGATCACCTAAACATGTTTAGAACTATGTCACATTTTAAAGAAATGTTACTGTCACAGTGTTAATTTTAACTCAAACAAACCTACATTTAATAGCAAACACCTACAATTTGTCAAACCCCCATATTTTGGGGCCCGAAAAAAAAAAGAAAGATTGTTTTTGTCAAATCGCTTGCTGGTGTACAACATGGATTTAATGTAGGGGGTGCAGTAGTTTTGCACTCACAGAAAGAAAAAAAACAATTTGTCAAATTGCTTGCTGGTGTACACAGATGGAATTAGTGCAGTGGATGCAGTAGTTTTGCAGTCATACCTGGAGTACTTTTTAGATATTTTGAGATTATCCCCCAACATGATTAATATAGGAAACATACATTATAGTAAGCATACGTTAACAATACATTACAGGAGCAATGTATGTGAGAGATGTGTAAATGTAATACAAGATTCAATGAGAGACATCGGTGAGTTATTGCCCCTGCTTACTCTCTAAAATTAGATAGGTCCTATTAAGTGGTTTCCTCTATTTTTATCGTTGTTTCCTTTGCACAACATACTAGCAATTTCATTCCACTATCGCTTTATATGATTATTAAATTACTATATCTCGAGAGATCGCCTACAGAGTATGCAATGTATTTGTGTAAAACAATGTTATCAGTTAACTAACACGATTTTGATAAAATCACAATTATCATACCGCAACATCTGGTTAGGGAACAACAGTAAACACAAAGGATTCTACCTGAAAGGCTACGGCATACTTAGAAAACAGAATCAGTTTATGGTTCATCAGGCTATGAAGAAGAAGAATGGTTTATTAAGACACGAACTTATACAGTTTATGGTCTACCAGCAAATGAATATAATAATAATAATTACTAATCAACCAACTGAGAGACATCTCTAATTTTCTATTACCTCCCTTGGCAGATAAAGTCTGATTTATTCCAAAATGTGACAAGTGTGTACATAGTCAAACTCGTCTTAAGCATACCGCTAAGGGAATCACATAAAGTGGCTGCTTAGCGCAGTTTGTTGCTTAATAGAGGAACAATGTATAATAAAGACAACATATTGGGAATCTGGAAACTGGTTGCTTAGTACAGGTTGGCTGATTAATAGAGCCACTAGTGTGTACATAGTCAAACTCGTCATAAGCTTCCCGCTACGGGAATCGCATAAAGTAACTGCTTAGCGCAGTTTGCTGCTTAATAGAGGAAACATGTATAATAAAACAGCATATTGGGAATCTGGAAACTGGCTGCTAATACTGGTTGGCTGCTTAATAGAGGTGCAGTGACCATACATGTTTGACTGTATCCCTACATGTACGGTGGATATCTATTGTACTCATTTATCTTCAGATTTCCGGCAACATGTCAGCAGATATTTTGTCTCAGAATGATTAGGCCACGTCACGAGATCAGTGGAACATAAATAATAGGAACACTTAACGATTGTTTCTCAATTAACAGTATTTCAGGTGGACTTTAAACCGAGGTCTCGTGTCGGTGCTGTATACCGTGCACGCAAAAGAACCAGAGAAGACTCTGGAATGGGTCTCTGTATCATTGCATTATCCTCCAAAATCTAAAATGACTAATCTCTTCAGGAGGCGTCGCTCATATGGGCAACCGGTAGCGACGATAAATAAATGTAAAACACACACACACACATACACACACACACACACACACTGGTTTCTCATTAATTTCGAGCATTGATTACTGCTGTTTTGTGCCTGAATTTAAGTAAGCAATGAATCAATTGTTACTAATTACCTTTGGGGTATGCACTAGATTGGGCGTGCTTAACGGTAACGTGGATGCCTTCGGCCTCCACACACATTAACTGATGCAAACTATTAACCTGTGATTCATTACTTATATTTACATTAATTATTATTTTCAATGACACGAAAATATATCACACTTTGCTTATAGCATATTTTTAGTCCAGATTTGCAACTTACCGTGTGCCGGAACAGGTAAATATATCATCCGTATAACAGTGTAAATTGTAAGACACGCCTTTTCTCGTGACGAACGTTGCCTAACACTGCGAATGCGCATGCCCGTAGCATCGAGTGCGCATGCCAGCTGCATATCATTATTTGGAAACCCTCATATGAACATGTATGCAATCAGGGTACATATGTTCATCAAAGGAAATGCAATAGCGATGCAAATAATCATGATTGGATGGCATACATGGTGTGAGTCACATGCATCAGGCGAATATCCTGTAGCCACATGGTTAAAACCACCTCAACAGAACCACATTTACAACCCCAAATAGCAAAAACACATTTTAGCATCAATGCAATATCATTAGTTGGAAACCCTCATGCAATATCATTTGAGAGTACCCGAAATACTCACATTTGAGCATTGTTTCGAAAATAAGTCAAATCACACACATTTCTGACATGATTCTGTTTTCAACAATCTCTACTGAAGAAATGTTAGTATCTCAGAACTGCGAAATGTGTGTGTATTTTTGAGACCCCAAAAGTGGATAACCCCGTTTATTTATTTTCCTGGTGTAACATATTTGTCACTTATACATGCATAGAAATCAACAACGATGAGCTAACATAATATTCTTCCTAAAGTAGCACCTCTCGTGTGATCTTGTCTGAATCACTGCACTCGAGTGCAACGCGAAATTAGTAACCTAAAGTATAATCCTACTTGATACAATAGACTGTGAATTGAATGTTTGTTCGTGATAATTCGATAACGAGCCTCTCCATAGGAAATATACTGACACCATAACAAACGGGTGCACTTTTATATTGAGCGTTACCATTTCGTTAGAAATTATAGAATTTTGGCTTTTACTATCATGAGTATCAAGATAATCCTTCACACATTGCACTAATCTACTCAATAGTTCGCACATTTTGATACGAAAGTTGCCCATATTTTTGTCTAAAAGGATATAAATGTTACTTCTAATGCAAGTTTAGTTTAATCATATGTTATTGCTAGATTCGTTTTAGGTCATTATGCACGTGAATACAAAGCATGACGAATGAAAGAAGGGCAAATGGGTTGGGCCACAAGTTCTAGCAACATTAGTTACGGCCCATCTCGAAGGCAATAGCACAGTTTCTATTTGGTGTCAGTATATAATATATCGTGTTTATTTGTTTATCACCCGTATTTGTCACCCCTATTTAAAGGGCCAGCCATTTCTGACTTATGAAACACCTCTTTTATATGAACATCAGTACTTCCCGAATCCTATGCTTGTATGCCAGACGTCAGGCTGGTAGGCAATCGGTAACCATTATTTAACTAGCTGGCGGCTCACCAACCGGCCATATCAGAACGAACCATTGACGCGATTAGAACCTTCGACATACCACTAGGGGACGCATTAACCACTAGGCCACGGAGACTTCCGTAGCTGACCAGTTGTCTGTTAGTTTACTCATTGAACCCGTATGTTCGGTTGTATGTATTATAACATAATGTAATAATATTATAAGTGCTCGTTATTGTATTGTGTAATCCCAGTAATGTAGAATTAAAGAGCATATAATATATATAAATCTCTTCCCCCCCCCCCACATATTTAAGGCGTCATTAAGCTAAATGCAAATTTGACGCGATTAAAACTAAATACAATGAAGAGGGAATTATTGATGGCGCAAATGGATGCGTTCCGAACAAACGAGACGTTGAGAAAGTCACAATTCAGATAATTTAACACGTTGTCAAACTGTTTTGGATTAATTCCAATAATGTAGTTTCTATTTCTATTGTCACATTTCCCAAGGCAGTAATTGCATTTCCGGATTATGCATAACCTCTTGTTAACCATAATCTTGATAGTTACAAACCGACAGCTGGAGCAGAATAGAAACTATGCATAAACTACTCGACATCTCTTAGTACCTTGTATATGTTCTCGTAATATTCAGAAGCGTTTACTATAGAGATAAGCACTATTTACTGCATCGCCTTCCAGTGACTCTGTCTTCACGTGCGAAGGCTGCAACCGCCACTGCAGGTCACGCATCGGGCTGTACAGCTACATCAGACGGTGCTCATCATTAGACTCAACGGGCGCAAATTCCATAGTCTGACAAGACTGACGGATGCCGAAGAGACGTGGCTAGTTTCGTATCAGCCTAGGTATCGCCCCTTTGTAACTTGATATCAGCCTTCGCCCTTCCCATATACCTTCGGTCTCAGACTGATATTAAGTTACCGAGGTCGATACCAAGGCTGGTATGAAACTAGCCACGTAATAACGTGTTTATTACATTGATACGAATTTGAACATTTAAACATCGAAATCATGCTCTATATATTGTTCATTCTAATATAACATGATGTTCATCTTCTACCACATTATAAAAATTGCACATTCTAATATAACATGTAGTATTGTTATATACCTTTACTTACCGGTACTAACTATATATGCATCTGCTACTTCTTTACATTGACAATTACATTACAAGAAAACTACAACCACCATGTATAATTATTATGAAATATTCCCTTTTATGTTACTTAATATTATGTTCCTTTCTGAATGTTTGGCGTACTATTTATTTTAGTTTGAGCTAATATTAGCATGTTCATGATTAACAACAATTCTAAAGGGATAGTTGTATATTTTGTGATATAAATATTGATACAAATTATTTCTTTATATAATATTAGAAAATAAAATGAAAAATATACAATATTTAATTACCTTCCTTGAAGTTATCGACAGACAATGCAAAACAATAATACCTAAATTAATAGTGTCGACGGAATAATTAGACATACGCTTACTAATTATTATCTCGATACAATTGCGGTGTTCACCAGAAACATTGATGCCAAAACTTGATATCCACACAAAAACATATGAAGAATGTTAGCCGCTAATTACAATTCACGTGCTATACTTGTTTTCCTCTGTGCGTCTACTACAACGATCTGAACAGTTGAATTATAATCCACTTAATATTTGATACAACCGATTCTAGAATGGAAAATATATCCTCCGTGGATTGTATATATTTTATCTGTACATCGCAGTCGAGCATATACTGTAATTTGGCATATTGGATTTGGAGGATTGTACCATTTTTGTTGTTGTAATTTTCTCGCTGCCTCGGATGCGTACATATCAGATATAACATTTCTCTGTATATTATATACTTTATTTATTTTACAACGATTGCTAAGCAAGTTTTAACAACTTATATTAATCACTCTCGTTGGCTCGGATGAAAGCGTATATGTGGTCATTCATGTGGGAGGAAACCGGAGTACCCGGAGAAAACCCACCTGTCCGATCTGGCGACCATCGTACCATCTCATATACTTCCCTGTCCGAGGATCGAACCAGGGTCGCATTGGTGAGAAGCGAGCACGCTACTCACTGCGCTAATCGTACAGCCTTTCTCTGTATAGTACTCATGCCAGACACAGTATAGAGCATAACAGGAGTTAGGTTAGCAGACCTGTCAGAAATATGTTGCAAGCTGGATGGATGGCTACGCTACACATCAGGGGTATTTTCCGTGTGGCTTTTGGGTGCTGATGACCGTTGATCGAACAATTGTGTTTAAATCTCCTTTCTTTGCAAGGGTTAGATTAACCCATAAGACGTCACTAATCTGTTCCCTAATCACACTGCTAATTATAGCATTAACAAATATTCACGTAATTACTGGCTTTACACTGTGCGTTACTAAACGTGTATCTAAAAATGATTATAGCGGTAATGGTGGGAACATATCCTGCACATATCTTACAGAAGACTGTGCGCAGTTCGTCAAAGGGGCGATGCCAATTGTAATATATATAGAAAACACAGTAATAGCTGTTGTTCGTCTGATGCAGCGGAAACGCTTTGTACGTGTCCAACCATCGAATGCAGGAACTGGGTTTCAGGCATCAGACGTAGGTTATACCGATTACACCTGCAAACAAACATGAAATGATACAGTCCAATAAAATAAACACACCGGTACAGCAAACAAGTGTAATCACACTAGTTCAAGCAGTAAGTATGCATTGGACGGAACAATCATTAAATATGAACGAACAAGGTTCACAAGTTCCCGGTCCGTCCGATGTTGGATTGCATTCTGCCAGGGAACATAATAATATTAACAATGCACTGTCAGATATGCAACCTGGTCAATACATCAGAGCAACAAACGCGACACGTGGTAACAAGTTGCAACAACGAATCACAGGCATACGAATAAGTGTAAGTCATCAACATGGCTCCTGCATAGTAACGACTCTATAGTTTTGTATCTACTCTGTTGCTAGAGCGCAAAGGGAACAGTTGGATGAAGATCACATCGACAAATGGCGACTTTCGTTAATAATAGTGTATTGCTTGCTCTGGAGTAATATTGCTTTCCATTTCCTGTTATATTTCGTCTTTGGTACATTTTTCCGACAGGAATGGAATAGGCTTTTGGCAAATACTAACACATTTATGAATAAGCTATTTTAGTATGTTTTAGATTGATGTTGGAAAGGACAAATGAATGAATTGGATAAAGCAGACGTCAAATGGAATCGCTTAGACAATCAACTGTGTATATATAATTATGAAGAAACGGAACAGACGATTTGCAAACTGTAAACATTTCTGAATCAGCTATTTTAGTATGTGTTAGATTGATGTTGGTATAGAATGAATACATGTATTGAATGAAGTCGAAGTTGTTAAAAGTGGACATTATTATGAAGACATGTAAAACATTTATGAATCCGCTATTTTAGACTCGCTATGTGTTCCATTTTTTAATGTTTTTATTATTTTAAAACGATTGTGAAGCAACAACTTATATTAATCACTCTCCTTGGCGCGGATGTAAGCGTATATTGTGGTCATTCATGTGGCAGGAAACCGGAGTACCCGGAGAAAACCCACGTGTCCGATCTGGCGACCACCGTACCATCTCACATACTTCCCGACCCGAGGATCGAACCCGAGTTGCATTGGTGAGAAGCGAGGGTGCTAAGCACTGCACTAATCGGACAGCCAAGATTGTTACATTGATGTTGGTAGAGGACTGATGCATGCATTGAATGAAGCAGACGTTTTCAAATTGCATCATTTGGACATGCATTGTATATAATTATGAAGAAATGTAGTGAACGTTTGGACAATGCATACACATACACATACACATATCAGCTATGTTGTATATTGATTTTGGTAAACGTCCACTGTATGAATAGGGTGAAACATATGCTAATTGAATTCCATAACACAAACAAAGTGTATTTGATTATTAAGAACGGGAAACGGATTATAAAAAAACATACAAATGATATCAACTTTGCTAACAAATGGCATGTTGTTCGGAGTTGCACTGCTGTGTCCATATGTAGCCATCAACTGATCTGTATACAGATTTTCCAGCTTTGCATCTACTAAGCATACATAGTATAATACATTCCCAATATATATTAATATTAGGTAGGAAAGATGTAACCATATAAACATGTTGCTTTCTCCTCAATCATACATGTATGTACATAATTATTATGAATACTAGATTATGCATATTCAAATGCAAATCTGTGTACACTGTGTTGTCTCTGGCATGAACCATACCGAGAAGCATTTGTGCGCTCCAAGTGTTCTTTAAACTTGAGTCTTCAGCATTGAGACCTCCTTGTCCTCATCTAATAAAAGATCAGCCAGTTGCCAGAGTTACACAGGTATTCCGGCTGCCTTAAAACATATATCGAACGAAGCAAGTACAGCTTTAGAATTATAGTGGCATGAGTACGGTAGAGAGCATTTCTTGAAAATGTTGTCGATTTCGGAGTACTGAATAGATATGCCCTGTTCACTGTTCCACAATTCATTCTGGATGTTAGGAACCGTGTGTTCTCTAGAATATCAGGACCGAGTAGTACATAAATGCATAACTAGCCCATCGTCATAGCCGATGTAGTAATTTTAATCTTAGCCTGGGTGCATACAGACTTTGCTTCAAAAATGTACCAAAATTGACATTGGCCAGGGCAATATTTAATTTAATGAACTAATAATAACTTAATTTGTGTTGTAAATACTGTTTGCATATGGCTCAAATTTGTTATTGTAGTTTGATATTGGTAATATTACTTGACAAGCATCAAATATTTATAGAGCTCAGTGAAATTGTCAGGGGTAAACTGAATATATATTTCAAAATATATGCAATGTAAAAAATGTTTTTACCATTTATTATTGAATATACACATAAAGCCAGACAGACCAGTTCAGTGTTAACAAATGCCGCGTTTTGCAAAATGAGATCAACATTTCACACGAGTCAAAATGTAAAAACAAATGTCACTTATCACACTGGACGACGTGGTGTTAGTGACTTATTAAAATCATTGTTTCTGTTGAAAATACTGGTTCCACATGACTCAAAATTGTTATGGTAGTCTGTTAAATATTGTATTACATGAAAAGCAATAACTAATTACATAACACATGTTTTTTTTTTGTTATAACACAACTTGATATCCACCATAACATGTTTGTAGAATATTGACTCGCTGATAGATTACAATTCCCATCCCAAGCTATAATTATATTTCCACTGCGTGTTTACTAGAACGAACTGAACATTTCAATTCCAATCCTCTTATGTGATGGATGCAACAGAAATAAAAATGGAAAATATATCTTCAATTGATTTTAAGTATTTTAGATGTTCATTGCAGTCGAGCATATACTTTCACGTTGCATATTGGATTTGGACGACTGTACCATTTATTCTTTTTGCAATCGGAATATGTGGAAATATTTTGAATATTATTGTGCTCTCGCGGCCTCGGATACGTAAATATTCAACTACAGTTTATCTTCTGATATTAGCCGTATCAGATACAACATTTCTCTGTATAGCCCTCATGCCATATACAATATACGACATAACAGGAGTTAAGTTTGCAGATTTGTCAGAAATATTGTGCAGGCTAGATGGATGGCTACGCTACACATCGGCAGCATTTTCTTTGTGGCTATTGGTGTTGATGACCATTGAACGAAAAATTATGTCTAAAGCTCCATTATTTGCAAGGGTTAGATTAACCCCAAACACGTCATTAATCTGTTCCATTCTTACACTGCTAGCAATAGCATTAGCAAATAGTCATACGCTTGCTGGATTTACACTGCGCATGTCTCCACGTGAAATTCGAAACGATTATAGTGGTAATATTGTGACCATTTCGTGCACATATTCTACAGGAGATTATGAGCGGTTCATGAAAGGAGTGTGGCCTAATCTAGTTCTTGTGTTTTACACAGTAATACCTGCGACTATAATATTTATAGGAAAGGCAAATATAGCTATTGTTATTCTGATGCAGCAGAAACGTTTTTCTCGTGTGCAACCATCCAGTGCTCGTACAGGATTACAGTCCTCAAATATAGGTATAACGATGCAACATGAACACATAGTTACAATGATGCAACCAACACACATACGTACATCGGTACAGCAAACAAGTATAAGCACAATAATCCAACCAGAAAGCATACGAATGACGGAACAGCCATCACATATGAGCGCACAAGTTTCTCAAGATCCAGGTACATCCTGTGCTGGACTACCTTCTGAACGGAAGCATAATAGTATTAGCTATGCTCTGTCAAAGGTGAAACATAATCAAGATTCCAGAACAGCAAGAAAGGAGACACGTGATAACCTAGTTTCAACAACGGTACGTAGGAAAACGAATCGGAGTAAATCGTCAACAAGGCTACACTCTCAGTGCATTTTTCCTGATAACGACTCTACCATACTGTATCTATATTATTATTAGAGGGCAACAGGAAGAGTTGGAGGAAGATGAAATTGACAAATGGAGACTTGTATTTGCCATCGTATACGTCTTACTCTATTGTAATTTTTCTTTTAATTTCCTGTTATATTTCGTCAGTGGTATATTATTTCGACAGGAATGGAACAGGGTTCTGGTAAAGGCTAAGACATTTATGAATCAATTATTTTAGTGCTGTGTGGTTTAAAATTGACATAGATCCAATGGACGAATTGGATGAAGCAGATGTCAAATGTAATCATATGGAAGGCACAGTGGATACTATTATGATGAAATGGAACAAATCTTTGCAATGGATAATCATCCATTTTAATAAGTTGCAGTTTGATATTGCTAAAGGACGATGCATTAATTGGATTAAGTAGGTAAAAGTCAAATGGTATAATTTGAACATGCAGAGTGTAAATTATTATGATGAAATGGAACATAATTTTAGTAAAATTATAAGCTACATTAATGTACATTAATGACTCGACTCTTTTAGCTTGTTGTATGTTGGTATATATTTATTTAGGTAGAGGACAACTGCATTACTTCGGATATCAAATGGAATGATAGGACAGGTAATCTATGTATTATTATGAAGAAATGGAACATATTTCTGTAATATAAGCTAAATTATTTATGAACCAACTACTTTAGTGCGTTGTAGTTGGGAAAGTATACTCGAGTAACTACAACCAGAATTTAACGGGATTTGCATCGTAACCGGCAAGCTACGAAACCGGCACAACACATTAACCCTGAAGTCATTACCGGAAGAACATTGCAGCTAAATAGTATGGCATAGGTCATGCAAAATCCAAACTAGTTAAATATTGTTGTTGTAGACGGACTGATGATCTAAAAATTAAGTTAGAAATTAGACTTTTATTTATTTTACAATGATTGCTAAGCATGTTTTAAAAACTTATATTAATCACTTTCGTTGGCGGGGATGAAAGCGTAAATGTGGTCATTCGTATCGAAGTAAACCGGAGTACCCGGAGGAAACTCACCTGTCCGATCTGGCGACCACCGTACCATCTCACATACTTCCCGGTCCGAGGATCGACTCCGGGTTGCATTGGTTAGACGCGAACGCGTTAACCACTGCACTAATCGGACAGCCACATATGTTACATTGATGATGGTAGTGAGCTGATGCAGACATTTTCAAATTGCATCATTTGGACATGCATTGTATATTATTATGAAGAAATGTAGTGAACGTTTGGAAAATGCTTACACATTTGTGATTCAGCTATGTTGTATATTGATTTTGGTAAAAGATATGCTAAATGAATTCCTTAGCACAATCAAAGTGTATTGTATTATTATGAACGGGATACGGATTATAGAAAAACATAAACATGATATCAACTTTTCTAACAAATTGCATGTTGTTCGGAGTTGCACTGCTGTGCCCATATGTAGCCATCAAATTGTCTGTACAGTAGATACGTATAGGTACCCTGGTCCAACCAGAAGTCATGCGAAAGACGGAACAACCGACAAAGATGATAACATTGAAATATGTCAGACTTTATAGTTAATGGCATCATTGGTTTTTCCACTTTTAAATAATAGTTTGACTTTTGCAAATGTCTTAGCATTAGGACAAGTTGAAATGTGTGCACACATATTTATTATTATTATTATTTTATTAACAGATAAATTTTTACAGTGATATCAGCTGAAAGTTTTATCAGCTTTGATCACTTTATTATTGTTCCCTGTATCCATAGAAGCATAAAGGTCGAGTACTAGCTTTATGATAGTATTGATTGTAATTTCTGATAATACAGACATTATTTCTGCACGACAGTAAATTAAATTGCACGTACAATCTTTAATATAATCAAAGTTTAAGTCACCGGGAGCTGGATATTTGATGTTGGTTGCAACACTGACTAAGAATTCAAATACATCTGCCATTTCATTATGAGAGCAATGAACTCCTTTATAGTATAAATAAATGAGTGAATAATGTTATCAGATTGTGTCGATTTCACACAACGAAACTCTTTACAAATATTTCAAACATTATGAGGTTTGGTTTTTTCCAGAATATATGCTTATTCACATGACTCCCCAGCAGCATGGATTAATCGGCACGATAAAGGACACAAAGCGTATTGTCGGATATCGGTCCTGATGCACACTGATGTCGGTTCGTCTTCCAACTATTTGCAGAATATTACAACTCCATCTTTGAATGTAGAGAGGAGTTCACTATCTCGTTGTGCACGAAACAGTTTGGGAAGAAAACAGACCTGGAATATAGACATAGGTATTCACTAACACATTTTAACCAGTGTGGCATGTATTTCAACCTTTTGAGTGTTTTACGTTTATGTATCGTCGCTACCGGTTGCCCATATGAGCGACGCCTCCTGAAGAGAGTAGTCATTTTATATATTTGGATCATAGTGGCATGATACAGACAGAGACCCATTTTTCAAAATGTTATTTTAAATTAAAAGATCGTGAGTGATTGATATTAAGTTGTAGAACTAGTTTCTCAATCGAGTTTAAATACTTAGTATTGACTAGAATAACAATGACTAATAGTATACTCTATCAAATTCTGCTAACTGCTACAACGAACTACATGAATAGTGTCCGTATTCGCTGTCTAATAGCACATGCTTTCAATTTCCCCGGCGTTTCGCTTGCTGGATTACCCGCACTGGTGTCGAAATCTTTTGTCATTTCAAATTGTTTTCGCAGCACGCTAACTGTGTGTTGTTTGTTTGTTCTTGTTTTACGACTGCGTCACTATTGTATTGGGCTATATTGCCAGCGGGCAGTTCACCTAACAACACATTTTCTGAACGGGGCTAAAACTCGTGACCATCAGTGATGATAGGTTACAGTGGTATGCACGTCAGCGACCGTAACCAATCGACAAAGGAGGCGGTTGCTAAGTAAACATTGTGATTTCAAAAATATCATGCATTGACATAATTCAATTATTGCAGGCCTGCTATCATGAGGCCTTTCATATTACCAACAGGTGTATTTGTTGCATATTACCAAACACAAGGTGTGTTCCAAGACATGGGCTATTGCCATTTGGCCTTATCGTTTGAGTTAAAGATATGTTGTTGTCATTAATATCTACAGCACGAATTTACAATAGCACACTTTAAATTTTATAAAGATTTCCGGGTTGAAGCAACATATTTTATATAGTCCTCCGCCCAAATAAACCTGTAATATACATATGCTCACCAATGGCACCATTATAACTATGAACTATTAGAACAGCTATGCATTGGAATAGTGTCTCATTACGTGTGCTTTCTTTTATGATTTCCAATGAATATAGAATTTGTTCTGCGAAACAAAACTCCACCGTTCACCGCTTTGAAAGAATGAATGGCGATATTTCCTCTGTCACCTGTTGCGTTTCATATTCCTGCGCGGTTAGATGTACTTCTGTATTTTAGCTATTTCCTGACTATCATGAACAGTTAATAACAAGTAATATATTCTAATGAATTGTTTTGTCTGTAGTTTTAAATTTTGACAGCAAACAGAAACTAACTACAATTGTGCAGGAACTATTTCGTATTACGGACGTTCACAATAACATAAGTGGTTGTGCGGTTGTGTCACGTAGTGCAATGAAGCTCCAGCCAGGAGCAATGAAATGAATATACTTTGAAAACAAACACCACTCTTGGCAATATAAAGTCGGTGCTCACTCGATCGTAACCAAGTATAATAAACACAACTATCCTCTATATCTATTCCGTTGGGGGCCTACTCAGCTGCGTATTGCTAATTATATTGTCTCTCACATCCTAACAGCCATGTAGCACTGGAGGTTATGCAGTTGACCCCAGAAGAGTTAGTAAACAGATAGTGGATCAATTGTATGTTCAAACTGTACATACACCACATGTTACAACAAATCCACTATCCATACCTTCTATCCTAACACACACGACATCGTACCGGTTCGTAATCAACCACTGCCTGTCACTGAAGTCCCATATTCAAAGTGATCTTACTCGTCCATTATTGAGAAAATATGTGTTACTTTCATTTAGTACTCATGTGATAGGAGAAGCAAGAGAATGACCGTGTCTGCCAATTTACTTTCCGAAGCAATATTTCGGTGCATGGCATCTCTGCATTCGAAGAGTTGGATCTTTTATACAAATGGCTAGGACCAGTATCGTCTAAACTTTCGTTCGGCAAACGCATGTGGTGTGGCAACGAATAGAAGATTGGTTCGGGCATCCAGAATTGGTTGAACATTCATTACTGAACACAATGAAATTATTTCCTGTGCTTACCAGTAAGGATAACAAGAAGGTATTCGAGTTGACAGATCTAGTGTCCGAAATTAATATTATTGTCATACTATGACCCATCTCATTGGGTATCCACATAATTAATAAGTTGCCATAAAATTTTCGAGAAAACGTGTTCTACACGCATCTCATTAAATAAAAACCGACATTGTATTCTTTTCCACCATTCAAAGTTTTCGAAACCTTCATTCGTTATATTTGCGAAATGAAGAACGATCATATGGCTATGCTACTATAATGTTAATCCAGTTACATGAACTAACATAGCCTGTGTGCCAGTCTGTCGATGTTTCACTTGTTAACTTCTGGCAAAATTGGTCGTATTGAGTTTCTGATCATGTCATTTTGCCAGAAGATAAAAAGAGAAACATCGCCAGACTGGAACCTAGGCTAAAGTCAGTCTTATAAAAGACATATGTGGCCTTTTGATAAAGGACACTACCAACTTCTAAAGGAACAATATCAAATATCAATTGGAACGACATCAAGCATGTAGATATAAATAAATATACTAAACATGTAAATGATATCGTTATTAGTATTTCAAAGATGTGTATACCAACTAAGGAGGTGCTAATTAGACATGGAGATCCACCTGGACATACCACATTCGTCATATTATACGACGACGTAAGTAAACGATTATATCGAAAACTGAAACGTACCAACGGAGAATGTGACTGGGTAAAATTCAAAAAGCTGAGAAACAAAGTAACAACATATATCAGAAATGAGAAACAAAATCACACAGATAAACATGCTTACACAATTAAAACAGAAACTCAATCATCCAATGGCTGATGTGCTTATCTTAAATCGTTCATAAAACAATCTGGGTATAGTAGCATACCACCTATACTACATCATAATAATGAAGTGATAGCTGATGCATCTGAAAATGCGAATATCTTTAATAATTATTTTCCTGATCAAACCGTTTAGAAACTAATGACTTAGTGCAAACAATCTCCTTGGATTACAGCCGCTTCACTATCTTCTTGATTCCATAGTTGTATCACCTTATGAGGCTAAATATGTTATAACACACTGCTCATCGGAAATGCATCCGGACCTAACTCAATAAATACTCGACTTCTTCTTGGAATTGTATTGGAGCTTTCATCACTTCTTTCTTTAAATCAGGTGATCATTCTCTTGTTTGTAATTATTGGCCTTGTATCCTAGTGATACCATCCAATCAACTAACGATCATTTACAATAATTTCAATCCAGCAATATATACTGGAAATGAAGTACGAGCTTTTGACAGAGTACGGGGTGTTGGTATTTTACAGAAACACAAATGTTTTGGTATATCTGGTTCAGTTTACAAATAGTTCCCTTCACATGTTTGTCAAATTGAAAACAGCAGGCGATTGTATTAGGTGAGTATCATGTTTCACATACTATTAAAATTTTGGTGTTATCATGTTGGCATATTATGTGATGTTATACTGACATAATATGTGATGTTATCATACTGACATATTATGTTGTGTTATCATGCTGGTATATTATGTGGTGTTATCATGCTGTCATATTATGTGGTGTTATCATGCTGACATAATATGTGATGTTATCATGCTGACATATTATTTGGTGTTATCATACTGACATATTATGTGGTGTTATCATGTTGGCATATTATGTGATGTTATCATACTGACATATTATGTGATGTTATCATACAGACATATTATGTGATGTTATCACACTGACATATTATATGGTGTTATTATACTGGCATATTATGTGGTGTTATAATACTGGCATACTATGTGATGTTATCATACTGACATATTACATTGAGTTATCATACTGACATATTATGTGGTGTTATCATACTGACATATTATATTGAGTTATCATGCTGACATACTATATTGTGTTATCATACTGGTATATTATATTGAGTTATCATACTGGCATATTATGTGGTGTTATCATACTGGTAAATTATATTGAGTTATCATACTGACATATAATATGGAGATATCATACTGACATATTATGTGGTCTTATCATGTTTCACCTATTTAATGGTTTTTATGAATGAACTGCAACTCACACATTTTGCGATGGAGATGTTCATACAAATGCTTATACATATGTGTGGGCTCGGGGCGAAAGTACGACAACTGCAAACTTGCAGGCAGATGTTGTGTGTTGGTACTGATTACACATTGTGATCAACACGATGTAAGCCCAAATGAAATTGCAAGCAGCATAATAATTGTATTTAATTTTAATTAATTACATCTACTATATTAAATCAAGTTGTGACATTTCTTCGGCTCAGGTATACAATCTCGCTTATCCGGACAGACATTGCTGCAAAATCAAAATGAAACATATCGCTAGAACAAAACAGTACAGTGTAATGAATAGTGCCGTGTTTGTCAATAGCAAAAAGCGTACTGATGATTCTCTCTGTAAATTAGAATCTATTATTTTAATAGATTATAGTATAATGCTTAGCAATTACCTCATCAGGAAAAATGATAATACAACTTGATATACATAATAACATGTCTGTATAATATTAAACCACTGAAAGATTACAATTATATTTCTACTGCGTGGTTAATAGAACGAGCTGAACATTTCAATTCTAATCCTCTTATGTGATGGATGCAACAGAAACAAGAATGGAAAATATATCTTCCGTTAATTTTTTGTATTTTAACTGTTCATGGCAGTCGAGTATATACTGTCACATTGCATATTGGATTTGGACGATTGTACCATTTATTCTTTTTGCAATCGGAATATGTGGAAATATTTTGAATATAATTGTGCTCTCGCGGCCTCGGATACGTAAATATTCAACTACAGTTTATCTTCTGATTTTAGCCGTATCAGATACAACATTTCTCTGTACAGCAGTCATGCTATTTTCAATATACGGCATAACAGGAGTTAGGTTTGCAGACATGTCAGAAATATATTGCAGGCTGGATAGATGGCTACGCTACACATCGGGTGCATTTTCCGTGTGGCTGTTAGTGCTGATGACCATTGAACGAACAATTATGTCTAAAGCTCCATTATTTGCAAGGGTTAGATTGACCCCTAAAACGTCACTAATCTGTTCCGTTTTCACATTGCTAATTATAGCATTAGCAAATAGTCATATGATTGCTGGATATACACTGCGCATTTCTCTACGTGAAATTCGAAACGATTATAGTGGTAACGGTGTGACCACTTCGTGCACATATTCTACAGGAGATTATGAGCGGTTCATGAAAGGAGTGTGGCCTATTCTAGTTCTTGTGTTTAACCAAGTAATACCTGCGACTATACTATTTATAGGAAACGCAAATATAGCTATTGTTATTCTGATGCAGCAGAAACACTTTTCACGTGTACAATCATCCAATGCTCGGGCAGGATTACAGTCCTCAAATATAGATACAACGATGCAACCTGAACACATAGTTACAACGATGCAACAAACACATATACATACATCGGTACAGCAAACAAGTATAAGCACAATTGTCCAACCAGAAAGCATGCGAATGACGGAACAGCCATCACATATGAGCGCACAGGTTTCTCAAGCTCCAGGTGCATCCTGTGCTGGACTACCTTCTGATCGGAAGCATAATATTATTAACTATGCTCTGTCAAAGGTGGAACCTAATGAAGATCCCAGAGTAGCAAGAAAGGAGACACGTGATAACCTAGTTTCAACAACGGTACGTAGGAATACGAATCGGAGTAAATCGTCAACAAGGCTCCTCTTCACTCTAAGTGTATTTTTCTTGATAACGACTCTACCATACTGTATCTATAGTATTGTTAGTGAGCGACTGGACGAGTTGGAGGAGGGTGAAATTGACAAATGGCGACTTGCATTTGTCATCGTATACGTCGTAATCTATTGTAATTATGCTTTTAATTTCCTGTTATATTTCGTCACTGGTACACTATTTCGACAGGAATGGAACCGGCTTCTGGTAAAGGCTAAGATATTTTTGTATCAATTATTTTAGTGCTTTGTAGTTTAATATTTGTATAGATCCAATGCACGAATTGGATGAAGCAGTTGTCAAATGTAATCATATGGAAGGCAAAATGAATACTAATCTGAAGAAATGGAACAGAATATTTGCAATGGGTAATCATCCATTTTAGTAAGTTGCAGTTTGATATTGCTAAAGGATGATGCATTAATTGGATTAAGCAGGCACAAGTGACATGGTATAATGTGAACATGCAGAATGTAAATTATTAAAATTAAGAAATGGAACATAATTTTAGTAAAACCATAAGCTACATTGAAGTACATTAATTACTCGACTCTTTTAGCTTGTTGTATGTTGGTATACTATTCGTTAGAGGACAACTGCATTAATGCGGGTGTCAAATGGAATGATTGGACATATAAACTATGTATTATTATGAAGAAATGGAACATAATTATTTCTGTAATATAAGCTAAATTATTTATGAACCAACTATTTTAGTGCGGTGTTGTAGTTGGGAAAGTGTACTCGAGTAACTACAACCAGAATTTAACGGGAGTTGCATCGTAACCGGCAAGCTACGAAACCGGCACAACACATTAAACCGGAAGTAATACCGGAAGAACATTGGCGCTAAATAGTATGGTAGAGGTCATGCAAAATCAACACTAGTTAAATATTGTTGTTATCGATGGATCTAAAAAAATAACGTTAGAAACTAGACTTTTATTTATTTTACAACGATTGCGAAACAAGTTGTAACAACTTATATTAATCACTCTCGTTGGCGCGGATGAAAGAGTAAATGAGGTCATTCGTGTGGTAGGAAACCGGAGTACCCGGAGAAAGCCCACATTTCCGATCTGGCGACCACTGTACCATCTCACATACTTTCAGGTCCGAGGATCGAACCCGGGGTGCATTGGTTAGAAGCGATCGCGCTAAGCACTGTACTTATCGGACAGTCAATTGATGTTGGTAGAGGACTGATGTAAATTGCATCATTTGGACATGCATTGTATATTATTATGAAGAAATGTAGTGAACGTTTGGACAATGCTTACACATTTGTGAATCAGCTATATTGTATATTGCCTTTGGTAAAAGTCCACTGTATTAATAGGGTGAAACATATGCTAAATGAATTCCTAAGCACAATCAAAGTGTATTGTATTATTATGAACGGGATACGGATTATAGAAAAACATAAACATGATATCAACTTTGCTTACAAATGGCATGTTGTTCGGAGTTGCACTGCTGTGCCCATATGTAGCCATCAAATTGTATGTACAGATACGTATAGGTACCCTGGTCCAACCAGAAATCATGCGAAGGACGGAACAACCGACAAAGATGGTAAAATTGAAATATGCCAGACTTTATAGTATTAACATCATTGGTTTTTCCACTTTTAAATAATAGTTTGACTTTTGCAAATGTCTTAACATTACGACAAGTTGAAATTTGTACACACATATTTATTATTATTTTATTAACAGATAAATGTTAAAAGCGATATCAGCTGAAAGTTTTATCAGCTTTGATCACGTTATTATTGTTCCCTGTATCCATAGAATCATAAAGGTCGAGTAATAGCTTTATGATATTATTCATTGTAATGTCTTGATATTACAAACATTACTTCTACACGTACATGTTCATTAATAAAATCTTTAATAGAATCAAAGTTTAAGTCATCGGGGGCTGGATCTTTGATGTTGGTTGCAACACTGACTAAGAATTCAAATACATCTGCCATTTCATTATAAGAGCAATGAACTCTTTTATTGTATAAATAAATGAGTGAATAATGTTATCAGATTGTGTCGATTTCCCAGAACGAAATTCTTTACAAATATTTCAAACATTATGAGGTTTGGTTTTTCCCCAGAATATATGCTTATTCACATGACTCCCCAGCAGCTTGGATTAATCGGCACGATAAAGGACACAAAGCAAGACGAACTTGAAACAAATATCCAAATCAGCATAAACAGAAAAAAATACCATCGTCACCGCGCCCGGTTTGCCATTTGCTCTTCTTTTTTTGAATTTCGATGTTTTTTATTCAAACAATTGTACATATTACATAGGTATATACACAAATAACAATTGTACACAATGGTATAATACAAAAGTTTGCTTTTTAATAAATAAGCTTGGGACTAGCTATTCCATCAATAAAGCGTTGTTCAACGAGACTGAATTTAGATTATAACAATTGTCAAATGAATTGTTTGTGTGTGTTACGGAAAGGATTCCTACTTAAAACAACAACATATGTTAAAACTAGGCATGCTCACTAGTAGTGTTATTGGAGTTGAGAAAATCTCTCCATTGGATTTCAAATTTACGATTGTGTTCATTTCTGCAGACGATTGTACTAGGTGATTGTCATGTTTCACATACTATGTCGTGTTATCATGTTGGCATATTATGTGTAGTTATCATGCTGGTATATTATGTGGTTTTATCATGTTTCACCTATTTAATAAAAAACATCTTCATTTATAAATAAACGACAAAGCCGCTGGATTTTATGAATGAACTTCAACTCTCACATTTTGCGATGGAGATGTTCATACAAATGAATATACCTATGTGGTGACCTCGGGGCGAAAGTACGGCAACTGCAAAACTGATTACACATTGTGAACAACACGAAGGAAGCTCAAATGAAATTGCATGAAGCATAATAATTTTGAAATAACCACATGTTTATTGCATCCACTATAGTAAATCAAGTTGTGACATTTCCTCGGCTCAGATAAAAACTCTCGCTTATTCGGACAGCCAGTATTGCAAAATCAAAATGATACAAGTGTGATGAATAATGCCATGTTAGTCAATAGCAAAAGGCTTACTGAATATTCTCTCCATACATTAGAATCTATTATTTTAATAGGTACAAGTACAAAGCTTAGCAATTACTTAATCGATATCAGCTGAAATGTTTATCAGCATTGACCACGTTATTATTGTTCCCTGCAACTATAGAAGCATACAGGTCGAGTAATAGCTTTCTGATATTATTCAATGTAATTTCTGATATTACAAACATTACTTCTGCACGTACATGTTCATTAATAAAACCTTTAATATAATCCAAGTTTAAGTCATCGGGGGCTGGATCTTTGATGTTGGCTGCAACACTGACTTAGAATTCAAATACATCTGCCATTTCAACATTATGAGAGCAAGTAACTCCTTTCTTGTATAAATAAATGAGTGAATAATGTTATCAGATTGTGTCGATTTCCCAGATTTCTCTTTACAAATATTCCAAACATTATAATAATTGTTTTTTCCAGAATATATGATTATTCACTAGCAGCATGGATTAATCGGCACAATAAAGGATACAAAGCGTATTGTCGGATATCGGTCCTGAAACGCACTGATGTCGGTTCGTCTTCCAACTATTTGCAGAATATTACAACTCCATATTTGAATGTGGAGAGGATTTCACTATCTCGTTGTGCATGAAACAGTTTGGGTAGAAAACAGTCCTGGAATATTGACATAGGTATTCACTAACACATTTTAACCAGTGTGCCATGTGTTTCAACCGTTTGAGTGTTTTACGTGTATTTATCGTCGCTACCGTTGCCCATATGAGCAACGCATCCTGAAGAGAGTAGTCATTTTAGAATTTTGGATGATAGTGCCATGGTACAGACAGAGATCCATCTATCAACAGTTTATTTTCAATTAAAAGATCGTGAGTGATTAATATTAAGTTGTAGAACTTGTTTCTCAATCGAGTTTAAATACTTAGTATTGACTAGAATAACAAAGACTAATAGTATACTGAATCAAATTCTGCTAACTGCTACAACGAACTACATGAATAGTGTCCGTATTCGCTGTCTAATAGCACATGCCTTCAATTTCCCCGGCGTTTCGCTTGCCGGATTACCTGCACTGGTGTCGAAATCTATTGTCATTTCAAATTGTTTTCGCAGAACGCTAACTGTGTGTTGTTTGTTTGTTCTGGTTTTACGACTGCGTCAGTATTGTATTGGGCTATATCGCCAGCGGGCAGTTCACCTAACAACACATTTTCTGAACAGGGCTAAAATCCGTGACCATCAGTTATGACCAACAGTGGTATGCACGTCAGCGACCGTAACCACTCGACAACGGAGGCGGTTGCTAAGTCAACATTGTGATTACAACAATATCATGCATTAACATAATTCAATTATAACTGTAATATACATATTCTTACCAATGACACCATTAGAAAGCACTATGTCCACCTTAAACGCTGATATACAGCTATTGCATGACCAACGGGATGTAGCGGTCGCGGAAGCAGAAGCTATGCGTTGTAATAGTGTATCATTACCTGTCATTTATTTATGCTTTCCAATGAATATAGAATCTTCTCTGCGAAACAAAACTCAACCGTTCACCGCTTTGAAAGAATGAATGGTGGTATTTCCTCTGTCACCTGTTGCGTTTCATATTCCTGAGCGGTTAGATGTACTTCTGTAGTTTAGCTATTTCCTGACTATCATGAACAGTTAATAATAAGTAATATATACAAACGAATTAGTTTTGTCTGTAGTTTTAAATTTTGACAGCAAACACAAACTAACTAAAATTAGGCAGGAACTCTTTCGTATGACGGACGTTGACACTTACATAAGTGGTTGTGCGGTTGTGTCACGTAGTGCAATGAAGCTCCAGCCAGGAACAATGAAATGAATATAATTTGAAAACAAACGCCACTCATGGCAATATAACGTCGGTGCTCACTCGATCTTAAACCAAGTATAATAAACACAACTATCCTCTATATCTATTCCATCGGGGCCCTACTCAGCTGCGTATTGCTACTTATATTGTCTCTCACATCATAACAGCCATATAGCGCTGAAAGTTATGCAGTTTCACACCAGACGAGTTAGTAAACAGATAGTGGATCAATTGTATGTTCAAACTGTACATACACCACATGCTACAACATATCCACTATCCATACCTTCTATCCTAACACACACGACATCGTACCGGTTCGTAATCAACCACTGCCTGTCACTGAATTCCCATATTCAAAGTGATCTTACTCGTCCATTATTGAGAAAATATGTGTTACTTTCATTTAGTACTCATGTGATAGCAGAATCAAGAGAATGACCGTGTCTGCCAATTTACTTTCCGAAGCATTATTTCGGTGCTTGGCATCTCTGCATTCGAAGAGTTGGATCTTTTATACAAATGGCTAGGACCAGGATCATCTAAACATGCGCTGAACATTCGTTCCGTTCAGCAAACGCATGTGGTGTGGGAACGAATAGAAGATTGGTTCGGGCATCCAGAATTGGTTGAACATTCATGAAATTATGTCCTGTGCTAGTGTGTGAAAATAATATTATTATCATACTATGACCCATCTCATTATGTATCCACATAGTTAATAAGTTGCCATAAAATGTTCGAGAAAACGTGTGTTATACGCATCTCATTAAATAAAAACCGACATTGTATTCTTTTCCACCATTCAATGTTTTCGAAACCTTCATTCGCTATATTTGCGAAATGAAGAACGATCATATGGTTATGCTATTATAATGATAATCCAGTTACATGAACTAACATAGCCTGGGTGCCAGTCTGTCGATGTTTACTTTTAACTTCTGGCAAAATGACATATGACCAGAAACTCTATACGGTCCAATTAATATTCTCGGTGTTAAAATATATTTATTTGACTGACCAGGAAAAATATATCGACCCCTGTTCCCAGGCTAGAAAAAACCCTGTTTCTGGAATAAGTGACGTACTTTATACCGTTGACTTGAATATACATCTCTTCAACCAACAATTTGTAAAGAAATTGTTTTACTGTTTGTGAACAATAATCCCTTTACTCGGTGCATCACAGAACCGACACATTTTACTGAATCGTCATCATCGCGTATTGATGCCATTCCCACTTCCACAGAAGGTCATATGTTGATTCAGGAGTAGTTGGTATATTCTTACAGGACGCCCGTTTTCATCGACCTGTCATTTGTCTTCTCAATAGCCTGGGAACAGGAGTCGATATATTTTGCCGGGTCAGTCAAATAAATATATTTTAACACCGATACAATTAATTTGGCGTATTGAGTTTCTGATCCTGTAGTTTTGCCAGAAGATAAAAAGTGAAAAATAGACAGACTGGAACCCAGGCTAAGGTCAGTCCTATAACAGACACATGTGGCTTTTTGATAAGGGAAACTACGAACTTCTTACGGAACAATATCAAATATCAATTGGAACGACCTCAAGCATGTAGTTATATATAAATATACTACAAATGTAACTGATATAATTATTATATTTCAAAGATTTGTATACCAACTAAGGAGGTGCTAATGAGACATGGAGATACACCTTGAATACCACATTCATTATATTATACGACGACGTAAGTAAACGATTATATCGAAAACTGAAACATACAAACGGAGAATGTGACTGGGTAAAATTCAAAAAGCTGAGAAACAAAGTAACAACATATATCAGAAATGCGAATCAAAATCACACAGATAAACATGCTTACACAATTAAAACAGAAACTCAATCATCCAACGGCTGGTGTGCTTATCTTAAATCGTTCATAAAACCATCTGGGCATAGAAGCATACCACCTTTACTACATCATAATAATGAAGTGATAGCTGATGCGTCTGAAAATGCGAAAATATTTAATGATTTTTATTCCTGATCAAACCGTCTTGAAACTAATGACTTAGTGCAAACAATCTCCCTGGATTACAGCCGATTAACTTTCCTCCTCTTGATTCCATAGTTGTATCACCTTATGAGGCTATATATGATATAACACACTGCTCATGGGAAATGCATCCGGATCTAACTCAATAAACACTCGACTTCCTCTTGGAATTGCATTGGAGCTTTCATCACTTCTTTCTATAAATCAGGTGATCATTCTCTTGTTTGTAATTATTGGCCTTGTGTCCTAGTGATACCATCCAATCAACTAACGATAATTTACAATAATTCCAATCCAGCAATATACACTGGAAATGAAGTACGAGCAATATTCTGTGACAAAAGTAAAGCTTTTGACAGAGTACGGGGAGTTGGTATTTTACAGAAACCCAACTGTTTTGGTATATCTGTTTCAGTTTACAAATAGTTCCCTTCACATATTTGAACTGCCTCCGTGTTGTCCATCCGGGTCTCAGCACCGAAACACCGCAACTGCCTGCCATTTGCATTTGCCATTACCTCCGCCCCGAGCCCCCACATAGGTATATACATTTATCTAAATATCTCCATCCCAAAATGCGTGAGTCGCAGTTCATTCATGGAAAACAAAATGAGCCAACATGCGGTTTTGTCATTTATTTGTAAATGACGATGTTTCTAGTAAATATGTGAAATACGATAACAACACACAATATGTGAAACATGCTAACACCACATATATGTGAAACATGATAACACCACATATATTTGAAACATGATAACACCACATGTATTCAAATATATTCTTAAATGAAGGTGGGTATAAAATAATAAACGACGTTGAGACATCCATATACATGATGGTACTACAGTAAGGCACGTACATTTCTTTCCATACGAGGTGGAGGAGTGCAGGAGGTGGATTTAATCTTGCAAACTTTTTTGTTTCAGCGATATGCTTTGTTGTCGTCTTTCAAAATATGGCTGCGCGGATAAGCGAGCCTTTATCTGGGCCGTGGGAAAGTCTCAACGTGCTTAAAATTAGATAAGTTACCACGGGGCCAGTTAAAAACTATTTTGCTGAGCGGAAATTTCATTTGTCAAATTGAAAACAGCAGGCGATTGTATTAGGTGAGTATCATGTGTCACATACTATTTGGTGTTATCATGTTGGCATATTATGTGGTGTTATCATGCTGATATATTATGTGATGTTATCATACTGGCGTATTATGTTGTGTTATCATACTGGCATATTATGTGTTGTTATCATACTGACATATTATATGGTGTTATCATACTGACATATTCTGTGATGTTATCATACTGGCATATTATGTGGTGTTATCATACTGGCATATTATGTGTTGTTATCATACTGACATATTATGTGATGTTATCATACTGGCATATTAAGTTGTTTTATCATACTGACATATTATGTGGTGTTATTATACTGGCATATTATGTGGTGTTATTATACTGACATATTATGTGAGGTTATTATACTGACATACTATATTGTGTTATCATACTGGCATATTATGTGTTGTTATCATACTGAAATAGTATGTGATGTTATCATACTGGCATATTATATTGTGTTATCATACTGACATATTATGTGGTGTTATCATACTGACATACTATGTGGAGTTATCATACTGACATATTATGTGGTGTTATCATGTTGCACCTATTTAATAGAAACATCTACATTTACAAATAAACGACAAAGCCGTATGTTGGCCCATTGTTGGTTTTTATGAATGAACTGCAACTAACACATTTTGCGATGGAGAAGTTCATACAAATACATATGCATATGTGTGGGCTCATCATACTGGCATAGTATGTGGTGTTATCATACTGACATATTATGTGGTGTTATTATACTGACATATTTATGTGATGTTATTATACTGACATATTATATTGTGTTATCATACTGACATATTATATGGTGTTATCATACTGACATATTATGTGGAGTTATCATGCTGACATATTATGTGGTGTTATCATACTGACATATTATGTGGAGTTATCATACTGACATATAATATGGAGTTATCATACTGACATATTATTTGGTGTTATCATGTTGCACCTATTTAATAGAAACATCTACATTTACAAATAAACGACAAAGCCGCATGTTGGCCCATTGTTGGTTATGAATGAACTGCAACTAACACATTTTGAGATGGAGATGTTCATACAAATGCATATACATATGTGTGGGCTCGGGGCGATTGTACGAAAACTGCAAACTTGCAGGCAGATGTTGTGTGTTGGCACTGATTACACATTGTGAACAACAAGATGAAGCTCAAATGAAACTGCACGCAGCATAATAATTTTGAAATGACTACATGTTATATCTACTATATTAAATCAAGTTGTGACATTTCCTCGGCTCAGGTAAAAATCAAAATCAAAATGAAACATATCGCTAGAACAAAACAGGAGACTACAGTACAGTGTGATGAATAGTGCCGTGTTAGTCAATATCAAATAGCTGTAATTTAGAATAGAATGCTTAGAAATTACCTAATCAAGAATAATGACAATACAACATGCTATCCACAATATGGAGTAGATTAAGTATTGGATAGAATAAAATTCCCAAGCTACCATTATATATCTATCTGCGTGGGTTACTAGAACGAACTGAACATTCCAATTCTAATATTCTTATGTGATGGATGCAACAGAAACAAGAATGGAAAATATATCTTCAATTGATTTTAAGTATTTTAGATGTTCATTGCAGTCGAGCATATACTGTCACATTGCATATTTAATTTGGAGGATTGTACCATTTATTCTTTTTGCAATCGGAATATGTGGAAATATTTTGAATATAATTGTGCTCTCGCCCCTTAAACGTCATTAATCTGTTCCATTCTCACACTGCTACCAATAGCATTAGCAAATAGTCATATGCTTGCTGGATTTACACTGTGCATATCTCCATGTGAAATTCGAAACGATTATAGTGGTAACGGTGTGACCATTTCGTGCACATATTCTACAGGAGATTAAGAGCGGTTCATGAATGTAGTGTGGCCTATTCTAGTGCTTGTGTTTTACACAGTAATACCTGCGACTATAATATTTATAGCAAACGCAAATATAGCTATTGTTATTCTGATGCAGCAGAAACGCTTTTCTCGTGTGCAACCATTCAGTGCTCGTACAGGAGTACAGTCCTCAAATATAGGTATAACGATGCAACATCAACACATATTTACAACGATGCAACCAGCACACATACTTACATCAGTACAGCAAACAAGTATACGCACAATAGTCCAACCAGAAAGCATGCGAATGACGGAACAGCCATCACATATGAGCGCACAAGTTTCTAAAGCTCCAGGTACATCCTGTGCTGGACTACCTTCTGACCGGAAGCATACTAGTATTACCTATGCTCTGTCAAAGGTGAAACCTGATCAATATTCCAGAGCAACAATAAAGGAGACACGTGATAACCTAGTTTCAACAACGGTACGTAGGAAAACGAATCGGAGTAAATCGTCAACAAGGATACTCTTCACTCTCAGTGAATTTTTCTTAATAACGACTCTACCATACTGTATCTATATTATAGTTAGCGGGCAACTGGGAGAGTTGGAGGATGATGTCATTGACAAATGGCGACTTGTATTTATCATCGTATACGTCTTACTCTATTGTAATTTTACTTTTAATTTCCTGTTGTATTTCGTCACTGGTACACTATTTCGACAGGAATGGAACCGGCTTCTGATAAAGACTAAGACATGTATGAATCAATTATTCTAATGCTTTGTAGTTTAATATTGGTATAGATCCAATACACGAATTGGATGAAGCAGTTGTCAAATGGAAGGCAAATTGAATATTATTATGAAGAAATGGAACATAATCTTTGCAACGGGTAATCGTCCATTTTAGCAAGTTGCAGTTTGATTAGAGGATGATGCATTAATTGGATTAAGCAGGCACACGTCACATGGTATAGTTTGAACATGCAGATTGTAAATTATTATGATGAAATGGAACATAATTTTAGTAAAAGTATAAGCAACATTAATGTACATTAATGACTCGACTCTTTTAGCTTGTTGTATGTTGGTATACTATTTATTTAGGTAGAGGAAAGCTGCATTACTTTGGGTGTCAAATGGAATGATAGGACAGGTGATCTATGTATTATTATGAAGAAATGGAATATATTTATGTAATATAAACTACATTATTTATGACCCAACTATTTTAGTGCGTTGTAGTTGGGAAAGTGTACTCGAGTAACTAAAACAAGAATTTAACGGGAGTTGCATCTTAACCGGCAAGCTACGAAACCGGCACAACACATTAACCCTGAAGTCATTACCGGAAGAACAATGCAGCTAAATAGTATCGTATAGGTCATGCACAATCCACACTAGTTAAATATTGTTGTTATAGACGGACTGATGATCTAAAAAATAACATTAGAAATTTATTTATTTTACATTGATTGCTAAGCATGTTTTAACAACTTATATTAATCACTTTCGTTGGCGCGGATGAAAGCGTAAATGTGGTTATTCGTACCGGAGTAAACCGGAGTACCCGGAGGAAACCCACCTGTCCGATCTGGCGGCTACCGTACCATCTCACATACTTCCCGGTCCGAGGATCGACTCCGCGTTGCATTGGCTAAAAGCGAACGCGCTAACCACTACACTAATCGGACAGCCACGATTGTTACATTGATGATGGTAGTGAGCTGATGCAGACATTTTCAAATTGCATCATTTGGACATGCATTGTATATTATTATGAAGAAATGTAGCGAACGTTTGGACAATGCTTACACATTTGTGATTCAGCTATGTTGTATATTGATTTTGGTAAACGTTCACTGTATTAATAAGGTAAATGATATGCTAAATGAATTCCTTAGCACAATGAAAGTGTATTGTGTTATTATGAATGGGATACGGATTATATCAAACATAAACATGATATCAACTTTGCTAACAATTGGCATGTTGTTCGGAGTTGCACTGCTGTTTCCCATATGTAGTCAAATTGTCTGTACAGTAGATACGAATACGTACCCTTGTCCGACAAGAAGTCATACGAAGGACGGAACAACCGACAAAGATGGTACAATTGAAATAATTATGTCAGACATATAGTTAATGGCATCATTGGTTTTCCAACTTTTAAATTATAGTTTGACTTTTGCAAATGTCTTAGCATTAGGACAAGTTGAAATTTGTACACACATGTATTATTATATTATTTTATTAACAGATAAATGTTTACAGCGATATCAGCTGAACGTTTTATCAGCTTTGATCACGTTATTATTGTTCCCTGTAACTATAGAAGCATAAAGGTCGAGTAATAGCTTTATGATATTATTCATTGTAATTCCCTGATATTACAAACATTACTTCTGCACGACAGTAAATTAAATTGCACGTACATTTTCATTAATCAAATCTTTAATATAATCACAGTTTAAGTCATCGGCGGCTGGATCTTTGATGTTGGTGGCAATACTGCAATACGTAATATCCTGGTCCAACCAGAAGTCATGCGAAGGACGGAACAACCGACAACGATGGTAACATTGAAATATGTCAGACTTTCTAGTTAATGGCATCCTTGGTTTTTATTCCCACTTTTAAATAATAGTTTGACTTTTGAAAATGTCTTAGCATTAGGACAAGTTGAAATTTGTACATACATATTTATTATTATTATTATTTTATAAACAGATACATGTTTACAGCGAAATAAGCTGAAATGTTTATCAGTATTGACCACGTTATTATTGTTCCCTGCAACTGTAGAAGCATAAAGGTCGAGTAATACCTTTCTGATATTATTCATTGTAATTTCTGATATTACAAACATTACTTCTGCACGTACATGTTCATTAATAAAACCTTTAATATAATCAAAGTTTAAGTTATCGGGGCTGGTTCTTTGATGTTGGTTGCAATACTGACTTAGAATTCAAATACATCTGCCATGTCAGCATTATGAGAGCAATTAACTCCTTTATTGTATAAATAAATGAGTGAATAATGTTATCAGATTGTGTCGATTTCACAGAACGAAACTCTTTACAAATATTCCAAACATTATAAGGTTTGTTTTTTCCAGAATATATGATTATTCACATGAATCCCCAACAGCATGGATTAATCGGCATGATAAAGGACACAAAGCGTATTGTCGGATATCGGTCCTGAAGCGCACTGATGTCGGTTCGTCTTCCAACTATTTGCAGAATATTACAACTCCATATTTGAATATGGAGAGGATTTCACTATCTCGTTGTGCATGAAACAGCTTGTGAAAAAACAGTCCTGGAATATTGACATAGGTATTCACTAACACATTTTAACCAGTGTGCCATGTGTTTCAACCGTTTGAGTGTTTTACGTTTATTTATTGTCGCTACCGGTTGCCCATATGAGCGACGCATCCTGAAGTGAGTAGTCATTTTAGATTTGTGGATGATAGTGCCATGATACAGACATATACCCATGTTTCAAAATGTTATTTTAAACTAAAAGATCGTGAGTGATTAATATTAAGTTGTAGAACTTGTTTCTCAATCGAGTTTAAATACTTAGTATTGACTAGAATAACAAAGACTAATAGTATACTCTATCACATGATGCAAACTGCTACAACGAACTACATGAATATTGTCCGTATTCACTGTCAAAGACACCTTTAGTGCAGCACTGATCGAACATTTGATTAACTTCGATACCATAGTTAACATCGAAGGAAGCGAGGAGACAGTTGTTAACAGCATGGTGAATTCGTTCACCAGTATTATTAGAGACATTGCTGATCCATTATTTGTAAAGTATGTACGTAAAACTAGTTCATTTGTGTGATCAAATATAGATGATTGTAGTAAATGGTTCGATTTAGAGTGCAGACAAGCAAAACGTCTATACTATATAAGGACGCATTATTTCAATTTAATCAAACACAATCTGAAGCTGATAGAGTAGAGCTATGCCATTATAAAAATGTATACAAAAGGGTTATAAGACATAAAAGCAGAGCTTTTAAATTTAAACAAACCAGAGGTTTTGAAAACCTTAAAAAATGTAAACCTCGAGATTTTTGGAGGTATTTAAAAAATATTAATACAGTAAACAGTTGTAATATACCATTGGGTGATTTTAAAATGTATTTTGAAGAAATGTTTTCTAATGTTAATCACAATATAAATGATGATGCGGAAAGCCTCAATGACACCAATAATTTTGACAATATTGACACAGCTTACGAAGAATTAGATGCTAAAATGTCATATAGTGAAATTTGTAACGCAATAAAGAAATTAAGTAGAAATAAGGCATCTGGGGAAGATAAGTTGCTAAACGAGTATTTTCTTGAGGCTAGAGATATTCTAGCTGGATATATTACTGTTATGTTTAATACAATTTTAGACACTGGAATATTCCCAGAGGTATGGACAAAAAGGTATCATTATTCCGTTACATAAAAAGGGAGATGAACATGATATAAACAATTATAGAGGTATTAAGCTGTTAAGTAACCTAGGTAAATAATTTACAAGTGTTTTAAATGATCGTCTTACAAAATGGAGTGAAGAAAATAATATAATTTCAGATGCTCAATTTGGTTTTAGAAAAGGCAGTTCCACTATAGACGCTGTATTTATACTCCATTCATTGATACAACAATTTATTAACGAAAACAATAGATTGTATTGTACTTTTATAGATATGAGACGTTGTTTTGATTCTATTTATAGAAATGCATTATGGTATAAATTGTATAATATGGGTATTAACGGTAAACTTTTACGTGTAATTAGAAGTATATACCAAACTGTGAAATCGTGTGTACGATCTTGTGATGCTGGTAACTACTCTGATTTCTTTGAAATTGCAGTCGGATTGAGACAAGGGGAGATAATTTCTCCGATTATGTTTTCGCTGTTTGTAGAAGATTTGGAATTGTATTTACAAAATAGAACAGAAGGTGGTCTTACTTTACAAGATATTTGTCTGATTTTATTGTTGTTCGCAGATGATATGGTAATTCTAGCTTTAAACCCCGAAGATATGCAAGCGTCTTTGGATAAATTTGGAATATTGTAACAAGTGGGGACTCGAAGTTATCATTGAGATAACCAAATGTGTTGTATTTAGAAAGCGTGGAGGATTACTAAGGGGCGAGAGATGGATATATGGAAATGCATATTTAGAGGTTGTAAATGATTTTAATTATTTGGGTGTAACACTTAATTATACTAGTAATTTTAACTTAAATACACAGACATTGTATGGAAAAGGTCTTAAATCAATGAACACCCTCACTGCTAATCTAAAAAGACATGACACTTTGCCCAAAGTGGCGTTGCAGTTATTTGATGCATTTGTAAATTCAACATTTTTTTATGGATATGAAATATGGTGTTTTTCAAAATCCAAAATGTTAGAAAATATACATGTTAAATTCTGTAAAATGGTATTAGGAGTTAGACAATCAACATGTAGCGTTGCTGTTTATGGCGAATTAGGACGGTATCCATTATATATAAACAGATATATACGTATTGTTAAATATTGGTTAAAATTATGTCTTAATGATAATATTATTATAAAATCAATTGTTGATACTGCCATGAAGGATGTATCGAATGGTAAATTGGTTTACTAGTGTTAAAGATTTATTATCTAAATATGGATTCCTGTATAAATGGAATGATGTTACATATAACCAAATATCAGAATGCAATGATCAATCATTCCTTTTATTGTTCAAACAAAGAGCATTGGATGAATTTAGGCAGGAATGGCGTATGACTATAAATAACATGGAAGTGCGAACATTGTATAAATGTGTTAAGGATACATTAGATATAGAATTTTATTTGAATAACATTGTGTCTCGCAATCTGCGTATTGCACTTACAAGAATAAGAATATCTGCACATAGTCTTATAATTCAAACTGGTAAATATGGAAGAGATAGAATTGATAGAAATCTAAGATATTGCCAAATATGTTCTACAAACGAAATAGAAGACGAATTTCATTTTATATTTAAGTGTTGGCCATACGAATTATATAGACGAACTTATATAAAACGGTATTATAGAGTAAACCCAAGTATGTTTAAATTTACTAAGTTGTTGTCCAGTAAAAACAAATCAGAATTGTATATGTTAAGCAAATTTATTCAAGAAGCTCTTGAGTTACGTATCATTAGATCATAAACGGTTCCAAGAGGTCTTTACAACTGATATTAATATGTCTTATACAATTATATTGAATGTTTATCTTTGCTTAGATCAACATATAATTATGAGGTCACACTCATATAATTCTTTGAACAATACTTTTTATATGATAGCCCATACTGAGAATAGTATTGGTGTAACAGTCAGATGGAATCTATTCCGAGGAGAATGCCACAGGTGTAGCGGGAGCCTCGTAGGTAGGGATCGACCCAATCACTGAACCGGCAACACTCTGTGATACACTTCTTGGAAGTGGATTCTAGTTTGGTGTGTCCCACCTAACGCTGTATCCCTAGTATGGAATATGTATTGCATACTGTTCTGTATATGACTTGATTGATCTGAACACTCGACTAAAAGATACAGATACGGGGTTTTCAATATATTGTCCATTTTAATATACACTAGTATCAGGTTTATATGTCACTTTTTGTTGTAAATAGTATTTATTGATATGTTGTACTGAAATACAGTATATCGCATATATAGATGTCACTGTAATTAGGATTGCATTTAGAAATGTTTTAAGATTTCGAGTGTGTAAAATTATATACTAAGTTCATCCCTATAGTAATATGGTATGCCAATAATTATCACCTACATTTGTTGTCATAATTTTATACTTATGTTGTAGAATGTAATATTGCTATGTCAGTAAAAACTGTATAGTTTATGTGAATAAAATATGTTCGTTCATTCGTTCGTTCTAATAGCACATGCCTTCAATTTCCACGGCGTTTCGCTTGCCGGATTACCTGCACTGGTGTCGAAATCTTTTGTCATTTCAAATTGTTTTCACAGCACGCTAACTGTGTGTTGTTTGTTTGTTCTGGTGTTACGACTGCGTCAGTATTGTATTGGGCTATATCGCCAGCGGGCAGTTCACCGAACAACACATGTTCTGAACGGGGCTAAAACCCAGTGATGATAGGTTACAGTAGTACGTCAGCGACCGTAACCAATCGACAACGGAGGCGGTTTCAAAGTAAACATTGTGATTTCAAAAATATCATGCATTGACATATTTCAATTATTGCATATCATGAGCCCTTTCGTATTACCAACAGGCGTATTTGTTGCATATTACCAAACACAAGGTGTGTTCCAAGACATCGGCCATTGCCATTTGGCCTTATCGTTTGAGTTAAAGATATGTTGTTGTCATTAATATCTACAGCACGAATTTACAATAGCACACTTTAAATTTTATAAAGATCTCCGGGTTGAAGCATCATATTTTATATAGTCCTTAGCCCAAATATACCTGTAATATACATATTCTCACCAATGACACCATTAGAACTATGAACTATTAGAACAGCTATGCATTGGAATAGTGTCTCATTACGTGTGCTTTCTTTTATGATTTCCAATGAATATAGAATTTTCTCTGTGAAACAAAACTCCACCGTTCACCGCTTTGAAAGAGTGAATGGCGATATTTCCTCTGTCACCTGTTGCGTTTCATATTCCTGCGCGGTTAGATGTACTTCTGTATTTTAGCTATTTCCTGACTATCATGAACAGTTAATAACAAGTAATATATTCTAATGAATTGTTTTGTCTGTAGTTTTAAATTTTGACAGCAAACAGAAACTAACTATAATTGTGCAGGAACTATTTCGTATTACGGACGTTCACAATAACATAAGTGGTTGTGCGGTTGTGTCACGTAGTACAATGAAGCTCCAGCCAGGAGCAATGAAATGAATATACTTTGAAAACAAACACCACTCGTGGCAATATAAAGCCGGTGCTCACTCGATCTTAAACCAAGTATAATAAACACAACTATCCTCTATATCTATTCCGTCGGGGGCATACTCAGCTGCGTATTGCTAATTATATTGTCTCTCACATCCTAACAGACATGTAGCACTGGAGGTTATGCAGTTGACACCAGAAGAGTTAGTAAACAGATAGTGGATCAATTGTATGTTCAAACTGTACATACACCACATGTTACAACATATCCACTATCCATACCTTCTATCCTAACACACACGACATCGTACCGGTTCGTAATCAACCACTGCCTGTCACTGAATTCCCATATTCAAAGTGATCTTACTCGTCCATTATTGAGAAAATATGTGTTACTTTCATTTAGTACTCATGTGATAGGAGAAGCAAGAGAATGACCGTGTCTGCCAATTTACTTTCCGAAGCATTATTTCGGTGCTTGGCATCTCTGCATTCGAAGAGTTGGATCTTTTATACAAATGGCTAGGACAAGTATCGTCTAAACTTTCGTACCAGTAAGGATAACAAGAAGGTATTCGAGTTGACAGATCTAGTGTCCGAAATTAATATTATTTTCATACTATGACCCATCTCATTGGGTATCCACATAGTTAATAAGTTGCCATAAAATGTTCGAGAAAACGTGTTCTACACGCATCTCATTAAATAAAAACCGACATTGTATTCTTTTCCACCATTCAAAGTTTTCGAAACCTTCATTCGTTATATTTGCGAAATGAAGAACGATCATATGGCTATGCTACTATAATGTTAATCCAGTTACATAAACTAACATAGCCTGTGTGCCAGTCTGTCGATGTTTCACTTTTTAACTTCTGGCAAAATTGGTCGTATTGAGTTTCTGATCATGTCATTTTGCCAGAAGATAAAAAGAGAAATATCGCCAGACTGGAACCTAGGCTAAAGTCAGTCTTATAAAAGACATATGTGGCCTTTTGATAAGGGACACTACCAACTTCTAACGGAACAATATCAAATATCAATTGGAACGACCTCAAGCATGTATATATTAATAAATATACTAAACATGTAACTGATATCGTTATTAGTATTTCAAAGATGTGTATACCAACTAAGGAGGTGCTAATTAGACATGGAGATCCACCTGGACATACCACATTCGTCATATTATACGACGAAGTAAGTAAACGATTATATCGAAAACTGAAACGTACCAACGGAGAATGTGACTGGGTAAAATTCAAAAAGCTGAGAAACAAAGTAACAACATATATCAGAAATGAGAAACAAAATCACAAAGATAAACATGCTAACACAATTAAAACAGAAACTCAATCATCCAATGGCTGATGTGCTTATCTTAAATCGTTCAAAAAACCATCTGGGTATAGTAGCATACCACCTATACTACATCATAATAATGAAGTGATAGCTGATGCATCTGAAAATGCGAATATATTTAATAATTATTTTCCTGATCAAACCGTTTAGAAACTAATGACTTAGTGCAAACAATCTCCTTGGATTACAGCCGCTTCACTATCTTCTTGATTCCATAGTTGTATCACCTTATGAGGCTAAATATGTTATAACACACTGCTCATCGGAAATGCATCCGGACCTAACTCAATAAACACTCGACTTCTTCTTGGAATTATATTGGAGCTTTCATCACTTCTTTCTTTAAATCAGGTGATCATTCTCTTGTTTGTAATTATTGTCCTTGTATCCTAGTGATACCATCCAATCAACTAACGATCATTTACAATAATTCCAATCCAGCAATATACACTGGAAATGAAGTACGAGCTTTTGACAGAGTACGGGGTGTTGGTATTTTACAGAAACACAAATGTTTTGGTATATCTGGTTCAGTTTATAAATAGTTCCCTTCACATGTTTGTCAAATTGAAAACAGCAGGCGATTGTATTAGGTGAGTATCATGTTTCACATACTATTAAAATTTTGGTGTTATCATGTTGGCATATTATGTGATGTTATCATACTGACATAATATGTGATGTTATCATACTGACATATTATGTTGTGTTATCATGCTGGTATATTATGTGGTGTTATCATGCTGTCATATTATGTGGTGTTATCATGCTGACATAATATGTGATGTTATCATACTGACATATTATGTTGTGTTATCATGCTGGTATATTATGTGGTGTTATCATGCTGTCATACTATGTGATGTTATCATGCTGATATATTATTTGGCGTTATCATACTGACATATTATGTGGTGTTATCATGTTGGCATATTATGTGATGTTATCATACTGACATATTATGTGATGTTATCACACTGACATATTATATGGTGTTATTATACTGGCATATTATGTGGTGTTATAATACTGGCATACTATGTGATGTTATCATACTGACATATTACATTGAGTTATCATAATGACATATTATGTTTTGTTATCATACTGACATATTATATTGAGTTATCATGCTGACATACTATATTGTGTTATCATACTGGTATATTATATTGAGTTATCATACTGGCATATTATGTGGTGTTATCATACTGGTAAATTATATTGAGTTATCATACTGACATATAATATGGAGATATCATACTGACATATTATGTGGTCTTATCATGTTTCACCTATTTAATGGATTTTATGAAATTCAATGAACTGCAACTCACACATTTTGCGATGGAGATGTTCATACAAATGCTTATACATATGTGTGGGCTCGGGGCGAAAGTACGACAACTGCAAACTTGCAGGCAGATGTTGTGTGTTGGTACTGATTACACATTGTGATCAACACGATGTAAGCCCAAATGAAATTGCAAGCAGCATAATAATTTTATTTAATTTTAATTAATTACATCTACTATATTAAATCAAGTTGTGACATTTCTTCGGCTCAGGTATACAATCTTGCTTATCCGGACAGACATTGTTGCAAAATCAAAATGAAACATATCGCTAGAACAAAACAGTACAGTGTAATGAATAGTGCCGTGTTTGTCAATAGCAAAAAGCGTACTGACGATTCTCTCTGTAGATTAGAATCTATTATTTTAATAGATTATAGTATAATGCTTAGCAATTACCTCATCAGGAAAAATGATAATACAACTTGATATCCATAATAACATGTCTGTATAATATTAAACCGCTGAAAGATTACAATTATATTTCTACTGCGTGGTTAATAGAACGAACTGAACATTTCAATTCTAATCATCTTATGTGATGGATGCAACAGAAACAAGAATGGAAAATATATCTTCAATTGATTTTAAATATTTTAGATGTTCATGGCTGTCGAGTATATACTGTCACATTGCATATTGGATTTGGACGATTGTACCATTTATTCTTTTTGCAATCGGAATATGTGGAAATATTTTGAATATAATTGTGCTCTCGCGGCCTCGGATGCGTAAATATTCAACTACAGTTTATCTTCTGATTTTAGCCGTATCAGATACAACATTTATCTGTACATCAGTCATGCCATATACAATATACGGCATAACAGGAGTTAGGTTTGCAGACCTGTCAGAAATATATTGCAGGCTGGGTAGATGGCTACGCTACACATCGGGTGCATTTTCCGTGTGGCTGTTAGTGCTGATGACCATTGAACGAACAATTATGTCTAAAGCTCCATTATTTGCAAGGGTTAGATTGACCCCTAAAACGTCACTAATCTGTTCCGTTTTCACATTGCTAATTATAGCATTAGCAAATAGTCATATGATTGCTGGATATACACTGTGCATGTCTCTACGTGAAATTCGAAACGATTATAGTGGTAACGGTGTGACCACTTCGTGCACATATTCTACAGGAGATTATGAGCGGTTCATGAAAGGAGTGTGGCCTATTCTAGTTCTTGTGTTTTACACAGTAATACCTGCGACTATCTATTTATAGGAAAAGCAAATATAGCTATTGTTATTCTGATGCAGCAGAAACACTTTTCACGTGTACAATCATCCAATGCTCGGGCAGGATTACAGTCCTCAAATATAGATACAACGATGCAACCTGAACACATACTTACAACGATGCAACAAACACACATACATACATCGGTACAGCAAACAAGTATAAGCACAATTTTCCAACCAGAAAGCATGCGAATGACGGAACAGCCGTCACATATGAGCGCACAGGTTTCTCAAGCTCCAGGTGCATCCTGTGCTGGACTACCTTCTGATCGGAAGCATAATATTATTAACTATGCTCTGTCAAAGGTGGAACCTAATGAAGATCCCAGAGTAGCAAGAAATGAGACAAGTGATAACCTAGTTTCAACAACGGTACGTAGGAATACGAATCGGAGTAAATCGTCAACAAGGCTCCTCTTCACTCTAAGTGTATTTTTCTTGATAACGACTCTACCATACTGTATCTATAGTATTGTTAGTGAGCAACTGGAAGAGTTGGAGGAAGATGAAATTGACAAATGGCGACTTGCATTTGCCATCGTATACGTCTTAATCTATTGTAATTTTACTTTTAATTTCCTGTTATATTACATCACTGGTACACCATTTCGACAGGAATGGAACCGGCTTCTGGTAAAGGCTAAGATATTTTTGTATCAATTATTTTAGTGCTTTGTAGTTTAATATTTGTATAGATCCAATGCACGAATTGGATGAAGCAGTTGTCAAATGCAATCATATGGAAGGCAAAATGAATACTATTCTGAAGAAATGGAACAGAATATTTGCAACGGGTAATCATCCATTTTAGTAAGTTGCAGTTTGATATTGCTAAAGGATGATGCATTAATTGGATTAAGCAGGCACAAGTGAAATGGTATAATGTGAACATGCAGAATGTAAATTATTAAAATTAAGAAATGGAACATAATTTTAGTAAAACCATAAGCTACATTGATGTACATTAATTACTCGACTCTTTTAGCTTGTTGTATGTTGGTATACTATTCGATAGAGGACAACTGCATTAATGCGGGTGTCAAATGGAATGATTGGACATATAAACTATGTATTATTATGAAGAAATGGAACATAATTATTTCTGTAATATAAGCTAAATTATTTATGAACCAACTAGTTTAGTGCGGCGTTGTAGTTGGGAAAGTATACTCGAGTAACTACAACCAGAATTTAACGGGAGTTGCATCGTAACCGGCAAGCTACGAAACCGGCAAAACACATTAAACCGGAAGTAATACCGGAAGAACATTGGCGCTAAATAGTATGGTAGAGGTCATGCAAAATAATCACTAGTTAAATATTGTTGTTATCGATGGACTGATGATCTAAAAATATAACGTTAGAAACTAGACTTTTATTTATTTTACAACGATTGCGAAACAAGTTGTAACAACTTATATTAATCACTCTCGTTGGCGCGGATGAAAGAGTAAATGTGGTCATTCGTGTGGTAGGAAACCGGAGTACCCGGAGAAAGCCCACATTTCCGATCTGGCGACCACCATACCATCTAACATACTTTCAGGTCCGAGGATCGAACCCGGGGTGCATTGGTTAGAAGCGATCGCGCTAAGCACTGTACTTATCGGACAGTCAATTGATGTTGGTAGAGGACTGATGTAAATTGCATCATTTGGACATGCATTGTATATTATTATGAAGAAATGTAGTGAACGTTTGGACAATGCTTACACATTTGTGAATCAGCTATATTGTATATTGCCTTTGGTAAAAGTCCACTGTATTAATAGGGTAAATGATATGCTAAATGAATTCCTAAGCACAATCAAAGTGTATTGTATTATTATGAACGGGATACGGATTATAGAAAAACATAAACATGATATCAACTTTGCTAACAAATGGCATGTTGTTCGGAGTTGCACTGCTGTGCCAATATGTAGCCATCAAATTGTATGTACAGATACGTATAGGTACCCTGGTCCAACCAGAAGTCATGCGAAGGACGGAACAACCGACAAAGATGGTAAAATTGAAATATGCCAGACTTTATAGTATTAACATCATTGGTTTTTCCACTTTTAAATAATAGTTTGACTTTTGCAAATGTCTTAGCATTACGACAAGTTGAAATTTGTACACACATATTTATTATTATTTTATTAACAGATAAATGTTAATAGCGATATCAGCTGAAAGTTTTATCAGCTTTGATCACGTTATTATTGTTCCCTGTATCCATAGAAGCATAACGGTCGAGTAATAGTTTTATGATAGTATTCATTGTAATGTCTTGATATTACAAACATTACTTCTACACGTACATGTTCATTAATAAAATCTTTAATATAATCAAAGTTTAAGTCATCGGGGGCTGATCTTTGATGTTGGTTGCAACACTGACTAAGAATTCAAATACATCTGCCATTTCATTATGAGAGCAATGAACTCCTTTATTGTATAAATAAATGAGTGAATACTGTTATCAGATTGTGTCGATTTCCCAGAACGAAATTCTTTACAAATATTTCAAACATTATGAGGTTTGGTTTTTCCCCAGAATATATGCTTATTCACATGACTCCCCAGCAGCATGGATTAATCGGCACGATAAAGGACACAAAGCAGCAGGGTGGTGAGTAACAAAATAAATGGGAGCCTCCGTGCCCCCGTTGAGCCCTTCCTCCGTGTTTCGGGTGAACAGATCTCTTAATTTGGGCCGAGGAGGCTCCCAGCCCCATTTCAGACAGCCATAAAACACCCATATATGAGCCAGGGGACGGCCCACAACCCTCGCCGGCCCAGGGCTCTCAGACACTACGTGCCAAAAAAGAAATGACAAACCACTTACCTGTCGGGGGTGAATCTCAATGATTATAACACATTTTTGGTCAGGGCTACCACGGTTTCGGCAACCTTTTTTCTGGTCGTGCTCCTATACTATAGTGGGTTCTGGGTCTTTTATTAACGATTTTACATCACTATCGAGGTATACATAGTATTTCAAATATGAGTTTCTACTATTGGAGTTATTTTTGTAAATGTTATATCCGCGTAACGATGAAAGGTATTAACACATGTGTGTGGTTGAGAATCGGTAGCGTCAAGCCTTGCGGTAAAAGTTGTTATATGAATTATTGTAGGATTCATCTTGCTATGATTCGTAAGGGTAACATGCTTCCTCACCCTTGTATACGTTGTAGTGAAGGTATTCCGAACGGAATAGTACTTTGTAAACTGTGTTTAGATAAAATCGACAGCCTCATATAATTTAAGAAAAAACATCGGTAAAAAAGTATCCCTAAGTGCCTTCCTGTTACATAACAGAAAGATCACTTAGGGATACTTTTTTTGCATTGATATATTTAATATTCTGGAGCGCTAGGAATTAATCGTGGAGTATAATTGGGTGGTTGTTCGCGTTCAAGAGGACCTCCCCACATACACAGACATACTACGCGCTTAGTTGCCTGAGTACTTTTTTTCTTTCGTCCGATCTACCGTCAGCGATTAACTTTTCGATACGATCATTTGACAGAGTATTAGGAGATGCTCTACACTTAGTCCGAATGTCTTCTTTCAAGACCTGATACCTATCCCATTCGTCGCAAACGATTTTAAATTCGGCGTCCGAAATTACGTTATCTCGAATAGCCTCACGTATTATAACATCGATACTGTTCTTTTTAGTTCTAGCGGCGGTCGCGATACGGTCGTGTTTTTTACTTTTAGTTTCCATATGCCGAACTACCTTTCGTCCTACCATACATAGAAGACCACTGACAGCAGCTACGACACCTAATCCGATCGCTATCGGTGTTCCTACGATTGTCGTTGTTATAGTAACGCTTCCAACTCCACTAATTATAGAACCTGTCGCGAAAATCGTATTAGCTCCTTCAACAACGTTGGCTAATCGTTTGTATTTTTTAGACGTGTTTTTACGAGATTCACGCTCGGCTAGTAATAAAGTTTGAATCTCTATGATCCGGGTCATTCTAAATACCGAGGGGTCCACGATAACTTCCTCTACTATGGGCACACTAGGATACAACGCCATATCAACGATTTATTGGTTAGGGTTCGAGGTTATCCTTCATACTACAAATCTAGTTCGATTATTACCGCTACAACACTAACAGAATCTACGGATTTAGCTGAACTCGTTATAAAATTTATAACACTTCCAGCCATAACTTCAATTGGATTAGTAAAGATTGTGTACGCCGACCTCACATCCTTGATTTTTGTAATACCTTGTTTTTGCGTAACTCCATTAATTACGATATTCACTTTAATACTATTTACACCTTCTCCATTATTTGCTTTTACGGAGGATAGAGACATACGTAAAATTCTACCCGATACTGTCATAGGATATCCGGAATGTTTATTATTTCCATTATTACCGAATGACCACTCATACGCTCCATCACGTAGAGGACCTTTTTCCTCAGCCCATACAGTAATAACGTCTTTTTTAGGTTTACTGAGTCTAGTTATCGCGTCAATAGCCCTATCGAGTTCGGAGACAGCTCTGTCTAACGCGACGGTATTTACAGGGTTTTTACTAATAACAACAGTAGAAACACTACTATTCCCAGGTCCGTATATACTCATTTTATCTCAAGTACTATAGAAATCGGAAACTCTTGATTGTTTAATACTCGTCTGCTATCATCTCTGATAGTAATATTTAATTCGTCGACGCAACCGCGTTCCAAGCGTTTGAATTCGGGATGAGGACACTCAATAGTAACGGTTTCCCCGAAGAAGGCATTTCCCGCCTCTATTACTTTGAGGAGCGTACTCGGCGCCCCGTCGCACGTGTTATATGACGTGTTTAACTGCCTCAGGTGCACTTGGAGGGTTTTAGTAAGGGCGAAGCTTACGGGTTTATCTCCGGTTTACGAACCGGGACCGAGCCAACCTTTATTGACGTTATACACTTTAAAGATACCGATTATGTCGCACATACCGGGACTCATAGTTATTTTTTCGCGCTTGATAGTCAGGGTCGCAAGTCCATTGGCTTTACAAATGTCGATACTAGCGAAGTCAGAAAATTCTGAGTCGATAAATGTTTGCAAGTCACTGAAACTCCATAAACCCTGGGGTAACTTTATCGCGATCACAGTACCATCCTTTATGTACCCGAACCCCTCACCGTCATTCATATTATACCAACCGACCGTAAGTGTTATTGATCTGAGGCTAACGCGTAGACCCCCGCCGCGGTTATCAATATATTGTTGGAGACTTGTGGCCTCATCCCTTTGAACATCGGTGATGGTTTGAAACATAGTTATAATAAAATATGACTAATACTTTAAATAGAACTTTCGGCCATAATCCTTCGGTTACTTATAAAACCGGCGGTGTATATAAATGCCAGCTTGAGGCCGTGAACCTAACCACCCTGATGATCGCGGTCGGCCCGAACGAGGTCTTCTACACCGATGTTACGGATATATGGCGAAAATACAGGCTACCTCCTGTCAAGACGGATACCGTGGTGAAGGCTTGGGACAACACACCGATGCAATTCTGGCAGAACCAGCTTAATTTCGCCATCTGGTGCGCCACCACAGGCTGCGATGTGTCTTTCAATGATCATCTTAAGGGCGAAACACAGCCACTTATGCAGTCGGTCTTCCTGTTCCCCGTGTACTATACCACGCGGAGGGTCCTGTGCGAGCTAAATTCCGCGCTACCACAAGACAGAGCGTATGACCCCGTCTCAAATACGTATGACCGGCGGGCGTATGAGCGGCTCTGTGCAGATTTTAAGGTCAGCCCGATGACCGACTGGCGGCAGAAGAGCTTCCCGAACAGCAACGGGCTCGGCGATGCCTACACCAAAGGACATACCGCGTGGAAGCATACCGATTTCAGGAACGACAGCCCAGATAAACACATTGCCACCCAGGATGCCGGAAATTGGGACCCGGCGAAAATGACATTCGGGGCAGAGGTCTCTGGCGGGCGTCACTGTGGTGTTTCATCCTGCAACTGGCTACCGCCAAAAAAGGCTCATATTGATCATATTCTGCAAGATCCGGACGTAGACGGCGTCTGGGGCACATTTGTGCTAGATAAGTCAAACGGGTTCACCCAGGCCGGTGTTTCCCGCCTGAATGATTCAATCCGGACCTATGTCTGGGCTCTCCTGGGAGCCCAATCACAGACGAGGTCCTGCATCGTGGGAGTTGGCACGGCATTTGACGCACAGAAGCAGTTTCTAGCGAATATTGAAGACGCCATAAACGCCCCGGTGGACATCCCGTCGGCAATCAATCGGTACCAAGACGTTCTTCAGTATGCGAAGAGTCAGGTAGATTTCGTCTTCGGCCACAGCCTCTACATGGCCCCGAGTGACATGTTGCTGCGAATCGGTCATCGGGCCGGATACAACAATGAAATCGTGATAGCTAGCTCCAACATGTCCTTAGGTCACAACGACGATGTCAACGGGGTGGCTGTCATACCAACAACTCACGGGAGCTTCTCCGCCGGTCCGCTTCATCAAAAGATTGCCGAGCCGGAACCAGGCCCACCGGTAGCGGTTCCCACGGGAACGACTGATGAAGAACAGCATGAAGATGAGAAAAATGCGCTCATTGTGGTTGGCGTCATCTCAGGGTTGGCAATTCTTTGGCTATTACCCTAGTAATGTACTAACCTAGGCCGCGCCAGGCTGCAACATACAGTAGCCCGCCGACGGCAACGACCAGTGCCCATATATTTTCTGAGAGCCACCCCGCCGTCTTGCTCAAGAAGGTGAGGAGCCAGGAGGCAATGCCACCGATAATGCCAGGAAGCGCTGCCGCAGCCTTTCCGGCGAGTTTTGCCAGTGCCCTACCAAAATATTTCAACACCTTTTTAGCCCACTCCTTGATGCCCTCCTTAGCGGGAACCGCTGCAGCGGCCCCCGCAGCAACCCCGCCTGTAAGAGCCAGCACAAGCGTACTCACAATAAACCCGAGTGCAGTCATAATGCTTACTAGTGTGACGCCCTGCTCTCTGAACAACGTGCGAAGACGCTCGCCGAGCGTGGTGTCCTCATGGAGGACCCGTGATATAGTTTCGCGGATCCGATTGATTTTTGTACGGAGCGCCTCCCGGTTGGCAGAGGCGGCCTCCAAGCGGGCTGCTCTTTCATCCTGCAACCCCTGCAGGCGCTCAGTGATCCGCCGCTTATCGTGTGTTGTGTCGGCCTCGGCTAGTTTCCTTTTTTCTAGCCCGATGTGTTCATCGAGTTCCGTCAATTAGGCGAGGTTGTTGGTTAGCTCGCCCCGGACCGTCTGCATAGTTTTATTAAGCCCGCGGAGTTCACGAAGGTTTAACGGCGGATCATCCATTGTGCTGAGTATGTCTTCTATCTGATTATCGGTGGCGACTTGCAGGATCTCGTTGAGCTCAACTGTTTCTATTTTGGCTGCTGCTCCACCTAGCTCAGTGGTAGCTGCATGGAGGGCCTCTACTGCCCGGGCGGATATAATTTTTTTACCTCGCACCCAATCCGTGAATCCAAGCTCGTCTTTGATGATTTTGCCGCCACCCCGCTTCCCGGCAATGGTATTTAATGAGAGTGGCTCGCCGGTGCGGGCATTGACAATCTCGATGTTAGAGGCGGATTTCAGGTGCAATCTACGGTACCGATTCAATTCAAACTTGGAGTAGTCACGGCCAACCGACGGGACCATGCCTTTTTCTGCCAGTTCGCCGTAGTAGGCATCTACTGCGGATCCGAGCAGTTCCTGACTAAGAGGCCCGAAGGCCCCCCCAGGAGTGACATTTTCGTACGCCTGCGTCCCGCCAGGCAACATACCGGTATCATAGGTGTCTTCTACATCATCTTCTACATCATCATCGTGTACGAAATCATCCATATCAATGTCTGCCATCGTATTGAATGCTACCACATTTGGGTTCAATATAGTAATGGCTTCAACTCAATACGGACGCAAACTCAATCCATACAGCAGGCTGCGGGAGCCCCTCGGGGCAAAGGGCATAAGACAGAGCGTGGTCATTACGAACAACCCCTCGACGATTGACCAGAACCAGCAGCTCTTGGTCCGCTTCCCCAGCCTTGGAGCTAACGACGTGATTGTGCCAGGGACCGTTCGCCTCGCTTTCACGATCTCACTGACGTCGACAGACGTAAATCGAACCGTCGTCCAGAACCTGGGCCGCGCCATAGTCAAGAAAACGACTATCAAAATCAGTGGTAATGAGATTATGTCTATCGACGACTCCGATGTCTACTACTGTTACTGTTACTCTACTACTAACCAGACTTAGAATCGATGCTGGTAACAAGGCAGATAACGTTGCCGCGCACAACGCAATTTCTGCGACATACGGTAACCGCTACCACATCCCACTCGACTTTGAGCTGCTGGAGAGCCACATGCCATTCTATCAAAGCGCACTGGCAGACCGCCTGGAATACGAACTAACGTTCAACGACTATAGCCGTGTTCTCATCGCTACAGACGTGAACTCGACGTATGCGGTGGAAAACATTTCACTGGAGTACGACATGGTCACGCTGCCCGACCTCGCACGAAGGATTAGAGAGCAGTATACCGGGCGGCTTGCAATCCTTTATGACAGAGTTCTTCGTCATCGCAAAATAACGAAAAACAAAAACGACACCCTGTGGAACAATATCAACGTCCCGGCCCGCTCGATGAAGGGAATCCTGATGCTGTTCGAGGAGGCCGGGGCTAGAGAAACCGAAAGCTTCTACAATCCCAAAATTACCAAGGTTGAGGTGACAATTGAGGGTGTCCCCAACCAGCTGTACAGCCAAGGCATGCGCGCCTACCAGCAGTGGGATGAAGCCAACAAGCAGTTTGCATGCGGCTCTAAGCGCGCCCCAGAGGTTGCTGCGGTCGCCAAAGACCTACATCTCGCGGACGTCTCTCTGGCAGAGTTCCTAACTTCGAAATACGCATTGTGGCTCGATTTGCGGACCAGTGATGATGACCAACTCCATGGCAGTGGGCGCAGAGTGGAGAATGCCAGCGAGGGTGTAACAATCCAGATAGCCAAAGATGCAGACGTCGATGGCGCATTGAACGTGTATCTGTACATCATTACAGATGCACAGCTCAACATCGAAGATGGTCGATTCGTCAGTGCGCTCTACTGATCTGCTACCCCGCGACCCCCACTCGGCCGTCATATGCGGTCAGACTGGTTGCGGTAAAACTGTATTCATACTGGACTTGCTCGAGGGCCCCTACCGCGGGATCTTTCGGCACATAGTGATCCTCTGCCCCACGATTGCGCATAGCGCAACTTACCAGAGCCGCCCTTGGATCTGGAGGGACCCCGAGGTCTACATACTAGACCCCTGTGAAAAGTTACATACCTGGCTGCTGGTCTTCTACACCATGTTCCAGGGTGAGCCCACCCTGTACGTGATTGACGACTGCTCGGCCAAGACAGCTATGACATGCTGTCAGAGCTGGCCTTCAGCGGGCGGCATGCACTGCAAAGCGTCTGGGTGTTGACCCAGAAATACAACTCAGTTCTGAAGGTTCTCCGCGAGCAGACACGCTGGGCCGCGGTCTTTCACTGCAAAGATCGTGACTCCTTCGAAGAGTGCCTTCGAGAGAATGACGTCATTCCCACGTACGAAGAGCGAGCCACGGTACGGCAGACGCTTGCAGGAACAAAACACAGCAAGCTGCTGTTAAAGACGGACCAACCAGCTGCTAATAAAGTGCTTTTCACAGCTTAGCATGTGGGAAGCAATTCTGATGATCAACCAGATCATAATTTCCGCCACTCTGGGGTGGTGCGTGTGGCAGTATGTTAGACTAAAGAGGCGGGTACGGATAGCACTCAGAAAAATGAACTGCGACGAACTTCTTGATCAGCTGATGGATGCCGCTGCCCCGATTGATGGGACGACGGAAACAGCGGTCCCGACTGCAGAGACGCCGGGAGACGAGAGCGCCCGTCAAGACGACAAGCGTCAACGACTTGCAGCACTAGCAGCAGGGGGTGCAGACTAAACAATATCTAGGGCGACAGCTCACAGCCGACCAGGTTGACAATATGGCAGACAATGACGTCGAGAGGCTCTACGCGCGCTATGAAGCGAAGCTCGGGGCCGCGATGACAAAAACCTTAGGGGCCGCAGCCCTTCAGTTCTACGCAGCAGTAGCAAGTATGTTTCTACCCATACAACCAGAAAATCAACCGAGACTAGTTGCCGACCTCGAAGCTGATCCGTTCGTCAGCCACGCGTTAAGCACAGCCACGTGCGAGCTATACCATAGGTATGGCATGTACCTTGCACAGCTCACCGCGGCGTTAACCACTGCGAAGCATTGCCAATTTGGACACGTATGTCCGCTTACCATAGCTGACGATGTCTACACCGGAGAGAGTTACAGATCCTGTAGTTCTATCACCAGAGACGACGACTGCAAAGCTGCAAACAGCACGACGGAAGCATCCTAAAAAACAAGCGGCAGGGCGGGCAGGGGCTGCGGCTCGGAAGGCCAAGGAAGATAAAATACGTGCCGAGCTCAGAGATGCCAAAGCCACGTTGTAAACATCGAAACTCGAGAATCACAAACCCTCAGTTGCCGTCGCCCCGGTGGAACAGGGTAACGCTGGAGAACAAACGGTTGTCGCCCCACAGCATGTTTCAGCGGTGGAAACCGCGACGGAACACTGGTACCAGTGTAGCGAGGTCTGGACCCCGTGGATCGTTGGCGGTCTTGAATGTGCCTTATGGGTTGTTGTGAACAGTAGGCGGGAGGCGCATAAACCTATGCCCGCCCGAGCTAACATTGTCGTTCCGACAGCGAGTCATTTAAAGACTTCGCTTGACCCATTCTATATGCAATAGTCGCGCGAAGAAAAACAATTTCTACTGACGGAAAAATGTTGGCCAATGCGGCGTATCATTCGGTTGTGGTATCTGACCTGGCTGTGGGCTATGCACGCCTGGGTAAGATGGCCTTCAAAGAAGCTACCCCCAAGCTGGACTTCAATGGTTATGACGTCGGCACGGTAGTTCTTGATGTGGGCCTGGCCATGGCCACGAAAGATATGCTAATTAAACATGGGATCATACCTGCAGATATCATGAAGTAGACGTATGTATAACAACGATGGCCTCGATCGCAATGCTAGTTTGGGGCGCCCTGGTCAACGCCATGGCCTTCAGCGGTAGCAACTCGAAGCTGCGAAGCTCCGGCGTTGAAAAATAGCGCAAACGGCACGACACAGCTGTAGAACAGCTCCAGGCCGCGCAGTCAGCATGGTCCAACAAACGGGCTGAACGCCTTGACTTTCCGGGACGTCAACACGGCGATCCGTGAGTACGCACAGGTATTTCCGCATGTCGCGCCGCTGGTGTCGGAACGACAGCCCCGGCTCTCAGACTTCTATACACCTAGCGATGACCAGAAATAACGTGAGATTGTCTTCGCCGTCCTGGGGATGACCGCGACAGTCCTCGTGGCATACAAACTCGCCAAGTAATTGTCGCGCTTGAGATTTTGTTTCCTTTCTATATAGATATGGGTTTACCAGAGGAGCTGTACTTTGTAATGCTTGAGGTCGGGTACTGTGCCAAGCGAGACAAACATCCTGGCCCCCTTGGCCGTACTATGATAAACACGGCGCGGCGATCCTTGGAGTCGTGGCGTACCGACCACGTTGCTGTGCAGATATTCGCTACCAGGATCCTATCAGGCCCAACTGACTTTAGAGCTGCAACGGGGTTGCTAGATCAGAAGACACGCAGGGCATGTTGGAGACTCATAGGATTATTAGAATACATTCGCGCGCTGGAGAGCGAAACAACCATGTCACAAGCTTAGCTTATACAATGACCGACAGTAATCTTAGCTCGCTATACTACAGTCCCCGCGGTTACTGGAAGGGGCTCGCAACCATAAAAAACCTCGCAGCGGCCGCTAAGGTCTCCGAGGATGTGACACGGGGTTGGCTGAAGAAGCAGGCCATCTGGCAGATCTACCTCCCCGCCCCACGACACATACGGCGACCCAAGTTCGACGTACCGGTGCCAAACGACGTCCACCAGACCGACCTCCTATCGTTCAAGTACGCCCTCACCATCGTTGACGTGGCCTCCCGGTACAAAGAGGCAGAGCCCCTGGCCACGAAAGAGGCTAAAGAGGTATCAGCCGCCCTTGAACGGATTTACAGGCGGAGCCCCCTGACATGGCCAAAGTTGCTTCAGGTCGATCCGGGGCGCGAGTTCATGGGTGCGGTGAACCAACTGCTGGCCAAACACGGTGTCTCTGTCAGGCGTGGCCGTGTGGATATCCATCGAGACCAAGGGGTTGTGGAGCGTTTCAATCGCACCCTGGCAGAGCGGCTCTTTGGGCACCAATACGCCCAAGAGATGAGACTTCCGTCTGGAGAACGATCGGCCGAATGGGTGGCTCGGCTGCCTGCCGTGATACCGGCTTTGAACGGCGAAGTGACCAGATTGACCGGCAAGAAGCCTTCTAATGCCATCAAGGCCAACAGTGTGGCGCAAAAGCCCTCATCCGTGGTCGCAGCTTCGTCGCACCGTCCCGTTGGCTCGTCGGAGCGAAAGCTCCCCTCGGGTGTTGGCGTTCGCTACCTCTACCAACCCGGCGAACTAGAGGGTGGCCGTCGTCGTGCGACCGACCCTGTGTGGTCCCTCCAGGTATACCGACTTGGTCGCTCGGTTACCAAGCCTGAAGAGCCCGAGCTCTACTATCTGCTGGATGGCCCTCAGCGGGGGTTTGTCCGGGAAGAGCTGCTTCTGGTGCCTCCTGATACCGTGCTGCCACCTGATGGGATTCTTAAGCGTTGAGGACCGCGTAACCACTTTTTCTGTTGCATTCCAGGCACGTCAGCCGGATATTGTCACGGGTATGGCATCGGGTGTTGTCCAGCCGGTCGACACTGAACTGCTGGGTATCTGTGGGTTGGCATACCCAGAGGAGCTCGATGTTGCATGCCGCGCAGCGGTTCTGCTGGTCGTCTTTGAGTGCGAGGATGTGATCGACCTTGAGATTGAATCCCTGGAGACATTTGGCCAGATCATGGCGCTTGTATGCCACAAGCTTTCTCTGGATGACTTTGCGGAGCTGCTGCTCAGTGAGTGGCTCTGCCACATCGGAACCCTCTTCCGGTGGGCAGACTACTCGTTCGAGCTGGTGCATGTACTCCACGCGGCTGACGGCTAGGTATGCGAGGTTCGACCATTGGAGATAGTCGTCGATAATCCAGAATTTTTGCGGATCGCGGATTGTGAGCCCCTGGCTCGAGTGGACTGTCATGGCATAGCCGAGAGCCCAGTCTTGTCCCCACTTGCCGTCCATAGCTTCTTGGGCATAGTGGACAGGTACCTCAACGATGTCATTGAGGACGAGCTCTTCCTGCTCTGGCCTACCAGGCCCTGGGATGGTCACCATAATGTTTTGTCTTCGGGTGTCTTTTGGGCGATAGAGAAGGGGCACCGGCTCGTCAGGGAAGTGCTCCTTATGGTAATGGAATTGCAGCTCTTGTGCGCGGTTATGCAACCGAGCACCTTCTGTCTCGAGGTCAAGATACGGTCGCCTGGCTTCCATACTGCAATGAATCTGTCCCATCCGAGGCAGGTGGATAGGGCCTTTCTCATGGCCGAGAACTGCACCCGATCCGGCCGGAGGCGGATCTCCCCTATGAGGGCTTTGAGGGCCGGGTCTTTCGCTCTGTGGTCAACCTCAACCTCTTCATAGTAGTGGGCAGCATGTCGCAGCCAGTCATGTGGCATCTCGCCTGAAATTGGTGGTGGCTGACCCTGGTCACCACAGCAGATGATGTGGACCCCTCTCTGGTCTAACCAGTCTAGGAACACTTCCAGGATTGGCTTTGGGACAGTGCAAACCTCGTCCCAGATGATCACGCGGGGGATGTACTTTTGGCCCATCCTTTCTGGGGTCCAGTCAGTCTGGCCACACCAGCGGAAGAAGCTATGGTAGGTCTGAGCCTTGACCCCTCTGACCCGCATCTCTTTGGCCAGACGGTGGGTCGGGGTGAACACCAGGGGGTCTCTTGTGCGGAACGATTCGATCGCTCGCGTGGTTTTGCCACCACCACCCCCACCATTCAGGTAGCTCAACTGGTGCCGAGTCAGTGGGTCATTGAAGCAGGTGGCCTGACTCGGTGGTAAGTCTTTTTGTTGGCCTTGGTATACCAGCCTGGGGACATATGCAGCATGTTCCTGAGGCATATACATCTGATCACCCTTGTCTCTCCACTGGGCTGGTTCTAATGAGGGCAGATACTCTATTCCCAGGAGACAATTCAAGCACAAGTCAATTTCACAGTTGCAGGTCATGTGGGCAACATAGGCCTCGACATCCTTGAGCTTGTGCAGTGCCGTCTTCTGGATGTATATGCTGTCAGTGGCCACCCGGACAGCCTCCTTGGCGTCGAAACGCTGGAGCATGCTGAGGAGATTGATGTGGGCATAGGCGAGCATGCTCGCCCTGAAGTGAGCATACTGTGGCTGGCTTCCGTCATAGTACGTGAGAACATGTCTAAGGGGGTACTTTTGGGGTGCTCCGACAAGAGTGCCACTCTGGCGAGTGTCCCTCACCAGGTAATCCAGCTCTCCCTGGTCAGTCACGAGGCGCCGCGTCAGTCGCTTGCTTTCAGCTTTGGCGCCCTGTGTGAACTTACCAATAATGCTGCATCCCTGATCACGATCCTCGGGGAGCCAGACCTCCTCCTGCTTGGCATAGGAGATGATGGCCTCCCGGACATGCAGGTGAGTCAAGAGCCCAGATTCGGTGAGGTATGCGAGGAGGGGTGTGGGCGCCCACCTCCTCTCTTCAAAATGATTCCCAAACCAGGCAGGGATTACGGGATGACTGTCTTGTTTGAACACCCACTCTGTGACCTCAGCAAACCCTGCGCTCATGTCTTTGGGCAAAGGCCCATTAATAGCCACTCTCGCCATCCTGTGGGTAGGGTGGCCAAACCGCTCAAAGTATGATTTCGCTTCGCCGAGGCCTTGGAAGCTGGCAGGGTAGCAGGCCTTCATGTCGATGCTGACAACGTCTCTCGTGTCATAGTCCATGGAGTTCAAGAGGCCACCATGGCCGTGTTCTACACAGGCTTTTTGGATATCATCTGCGAAGAACGTCGGGGTGGGCTTCCAGCCGTTCCTTTCTTTGGCCACTATGCTCGCCGCATGGTTTACCCCAAAGGCCACGCCTGCAAGAGATTCGTCACCTAGATGGGCGCAGGCCTCCTGGAGCCTTTGGTTGTCCTCCTGAGTTATGTAGGTGCGGCCATCCTGCAGGACAAACTGGTCTACACTCAGCTGCTTGTCTTGCCTGCCACACAAGAGACAGACTGCGATTGGCTCATCCTGGGTTGTGTGTCGGATTGCTTCCCACACATCGCATTCACAGATGTGGACCTGCCTGGACTGTGGGAAGTGGAGGTCTTTGGGCCAGGCGTGGCCGTTGCGGCAGATGAGTTCTACCCTCCCATAACTTCTGGTACCCCGTCTCTGGTACTTGCCACTGTTATATATGTCCTCGCCGGCGATGTCCTTCAAGATGATTGCACGCTGGAGAATACTCTCCAGTCCGGCCACATCGTCGACCGTGGCACCAGACTCATGGACTTCGTCCTCCCACCCCGGATTTTCTGGCGTCTGGTTGGGGTGATACCCTGGCCCCTCAGGGCGCCCTCAAAATGCTCCATGACTCGCTGCGCCTCACAGTTAAGATCGCCGTCTCTTAGCGGGGCAAGGTTGCATGGTTACAACTGCCTGACCTTTCTTCCTATCTGTCCTCACTGGGTCAAACTTGTCTTCGACCATCCAGTCACCTTCATCCCGCTCTCGCAGGTACTTGAGCTTGAGGATATGCTCACCCTCGGGGAGCTCTCGCAAGAGCTCTGCAGCTCTGACATCCGTCATAGTGGCATCCAGAGACATACGGCCCGCCCCGGCCTCTACCCTCCATGTGGAGAAGACCACCGAGGCTCCATCAACTTGAAACTCATCTTTTGCATCGTTCAAGATCCCTACCCACGGTTCATCAGCCGGGAATCTTACCGGTGGAGGGACCGGGATGTCAAGGTCGAAGGTATATCCCGCGGGGGGTGGGGGCTTCGGCGCTTCCGGGATGTCGAGCCGCTCGTGAAGAATGTCGGGACCTTCCCTCGCGATCGCGCGGGCTTGGGGTTCTTTCGAGCCCTTGGTCAGGCCGTGTAGATCCGGCCTCCTCAAGCGTTCCGTGATCTTGCGGAGATGCGGTAGGCGCTCTCGCGGCCGCCTCGCGACCCGGGCGGCGTACTTCCCGGCCCGCAGCATCGCATCGACTTCGGCCTTGAGCTGCCCCACCTTACGGACATGCTGGGCTTTTTTAAGAGGGTTATATCTCCTGAGTGCGGGGAATCGCCCCGTCTTTGCCGCCCTCCGGAGACATCTCGCGTATTCGGCGGCGCGAACTTTCGCGATCGCCTCTAAGAGCTCTCGTTTCTTGAACCTTGATCTCCCAGGAATACCCAACTCGTGAGCTTTCAATCGCAGTTCGGTAACTGTGACCATTATATGGGTATACCTTAATGTACACTATTCTCTAAATCTGAAGCAACTTTGTACGTGATAGTATATTATGACGTACAACTATGAACAGTATATTATAACGGATATTATTTCTCTAAATCTAAATTATTGTATAGATGATAGTATGTTATAACATACAACTATGAACAGTATATTATAACGGATATTATTTCTCTAAATCTAAAATTATTTTATTTGCACTTCCAACTTGGACCAAGACCTTCTCAAATTGTATCCGGGCACGACGTTCGGCGTATGCCAATTTATGCTTGATACGTTCACCTCCGCAAGGTTGACAAAACTTACCCTCGCTCTGGGTTCCCACCCCGCAATTCCTGCATGGCACGGGTTCGACCGGCCGCCTACGGAGCTGGGCTCGATGCTGCTTACAAGACGCAGCTCTTTCCACAAGGAATGTGGGAACCAATCACAATCCACCGACAAATAGTATGACCTTGAGGCATGATCGTTGTTATCTTCCGATATATATCCATTGAGACAAACCTTTAATTAGTAGTTTACAATGGAGAATTTTGGTCCTTTTTTATGTCCGATTGATATTCGCCCTTTTTTATACCCGATTGATATTCGCTCGTCAGCGGATGGTGGGAGCTGCGTTGGCGCCCGGGGTACGACCAAAAGGCTTAATAATCATTGAGATTCACCCTCGACAGTTAAGTGGTTTGTCATTTCTTTGTTGGCACGTAGTGTCTGAGAGCCCTGGGCCGGCGAGTGTTGTGGGCCGTCCCCTGGCTCATATATGGGTGTTTTTTGGATGTCTGAAATGGGGCTGGCCCGGAACATGGAGGGAGGGTTCAACGGGGGGCGCGAAGGCTCCCATTTACTTTGTTACTCACCCCCTGCTGCTACTTCTGTATTTTAGCTATTTCCTGACTATTATGAACATAAACTCAATACGGCCCAATTAATAGTCTCGGTTGTTGGTATTTTATAGAAACTCAACTGTTTTGGTATATCTGGTTCAGTTTACAAATAGTTCCCTTCACAGATTTGTCAAATAGAAACCAGCAGGCGATTGTATTAGGTGAGTATCATGTTTCACATACTATTTGGTGTTATCAAGTTGGCATATTATGTGATGCTATCATACTGACATATTATGTGGTGTTGTCATACTGACATCTTATGTGGTGTTATCATACTAGTATAATATGTGGTGTTATCATGTTGGCATATTATGTGATGTTATCATACTGACATATTATGTGGTGTTGTCATACTGACATCTTATGTGGTGTTATCATACTAGTATAATATGTGGTGTTATTATACTGACATAGTATGTGGTTTTATCATGTTTCACCTATTTAATAGAAACATCTACATTTACAAATAAACGACAAAGCCGCATGTTGGCCCACTGGTGGTTTTTATGAATGCACTGCAACTCACACATATTACAACGGAGATGTTCATACAAATGAATATACCTATTTGGTGACCTCGGGGCGAAAGTACGGCAACTGCAAAATTGCAGGCATGTGTGGTGTTTTGGCACTGATTACACATTGTGAATAACACGATGGAAGCTCAAATAAAATTGCAAGCAGCATAATAATTTTGAAATGACTACATGTTAATTACATCCACTATATTAAATCAAGTTGAGATGTTTCTTCGCCCCAGGTAAAAAATCTCGCTTATATAAAAATGAAACATATCTCTATAACACAACAGGAGACTACAGTAGTACAGTGTGATCAATAGTGCCGTGTTAGTCAATAGCAAAAAGCTTACTGACGATTCTCTCTTGTTTTAATATATTAAAATAGAATGCTTAGCAATTACCTAATGAGGAACATAGAATATTGAGTCGCTGATAGAGTACAATTCTCAAAGCTATCATTATATTTCTTCTGCATGATTACGTAAATATTCAACTACAGTTTATCTTCTGATATTAGCCGTATCAGATACAACATTTCTCTGTACATCAGTCATGCCATACACAATATACGGCATAACAGGAGTTAAGTTTGCAAACCTGTCAGAACTATGCTGCAGACTGGATGGCAGCGTTTTCCTTGTGGCTATTAGTGCTGATGACCATTGAACGAACAATTATTTCTAAAGCTCCTTTATTTGCAAGGGTTAGATTAACCCCTAAAATGTCACTAATCTGTTCCCTTCTCACATTACTAATACTGGCACTAGCAAATAGTCATATGATTACTGGATACACACTGCGCATATCTGCACGTGATGTTCCAAACGATTATAGTGGTAAGGGTATGATCATTTCGTGCACATATTCTACAGGATATTATAAGCGGTTCAAGAAAGAAGTGTGGCCTATTCTAGTTCTTGTGTTTTACACAGTAATACCTGCGACTATAATATTTATAGGAAACGCAAATATAGCTATTGTTATTCTGATGCAACAGAAACACTTTTCTCGTGTACAACCAACCAGTGCTCGAACAGGATTGCAGTCCTCAAATATAGATACAACGATGCAACCAACACACATACGTACATCGGTACAGCAATCAAGTATAAGCACAATATTCCAACCAGAAAGCATGTGGATGACGGAACAGCCATCACATATGAGCGCGCAAGTTTCTCAAGCTCCAGGTACATCCTGTGCTGGACCACCTTCTGACCGGAAGCATAATAGTATTACCTATGCTTTGTCAAAGGTGAAACCTAATCAAGATCCCAGAGTAGCAAGAAAGGAGACACGTGATAACCTAGTTTCAACAACGGTACGTAGTAATACGAATCGGAGTAAATCATCAACAAGGCTCCTCTTCACTCTCAGTGCATTTTTCTTGATAACCACTCTACCATACTCTATCTATATTATTATTAGAGGGCAACATGAAGAGTTGGAGGAAGATGACATTGACAAATGGCGACTTGTATTTGCCATCGTATACGTCTTACTCTATAGTAATTTTACTTTTAATTTCCTGTTGTATTTCGTCAGTGGTACGCTATTTCAGCAGGAATGGAACAGGCTTCTGGTAAAGGCTAAGACATTTATGAATCAATTATTTTAGTGCTTTGTGGTTTAAAATTGACATAGATCCAATGCACGAATTGGATGAAGCAGATGTCAAATGTAATCATATGGAAGGCACAGTGGATACTATTATGATGAACTGGAACAAAATCTTTGCAATGGGTAATCATCCATTTTAATAAGTTGCAGTTTGATATTACTAAAGAACGATGCATTAATTGGATTAAGTAGGTAAAAGTCAAATGGTATACCAGGAAGTCATTAACGGAAGAACAATGCAGCTAAATAGTATGGTATAGGTCAAGCAAAATCCATATTAGTTAAATAGTGTTGTTATAGACGGACTGATGATCTAAAAATAACGTTAGAAATTAAACCTTTATTTATTTATTGGCCTTGTATCCTATTGATACCATCCAATCAATTACGAGCATTTACATTTACAATAAAGGACGATGCATTAATTGGATTAAGTAGGTAAAAGTCAAATGGTATAATGTGAACATGCAGAGTGTAAATTATTATGATGAAATGGAACTTAACTTTAGTAACATTATAAGCTACATTAATGTACATTAATGAAGCGACTCTTTTAGCTTGTTGTATGTTGGTATACTATTTATTTAGGTAGAGGACAGCTGCATTAATTTGGGTGTCAAATGTAATGATATGACAAGTAAGCTATGTATTATTATGAAGAAATGGAACATATTTCTTTAATATAAGCTAAATTATTTATGAACCAACTACTTTAGTGCGATGTAGTTGAGAAAGTGTATTCGAGTAACAACATCCAGAATTTAATGGGAGTTGCATTGTGACCGGCGAACTATGAAACCGGCACAACACATTAAACCGGAAGTAATACCGGAAGAACATTGGCGCTAAATAGTATGGCATAGTTCATACAAAATCCACACTAGTTTAATATTGTTGATACCGATGGACTGATCATCTAAAACATAACGTTAGAAACTAGACTTTTATTTATTTTACAATGAATGCGAAGCATGTTTTAACAACTTATATTAATCACTCTCGTTAGCGCGGATGAAAGCGTAAATGTGGTCATTCGTGTGGGAGGAAACCGGAATACCCCAGGAAACCCACCTGTCCGATCTGGCGACCACCATACCATCTCACATACCTCCCGATCCGATGATCGAACCCTGGTTACATTGGTTAGAAGCGATCGCGCGAATCACTGCACTAATAGGAAAGCCAAGCTTGTTACATTGATGTTGGTAGAGGACTGATGCAAATTGCATCATTTGGACATGCATTGTATATTATTATGAATAAATGTAGTGGACGTTTGGAAAATGCTTACACATTTGTGAATCAGCTATATTGTATATTGACTTTGGTAAAAGTCCACTGTATTAATAGGGTGAAACATATGATCAATGAATTCCTTAGCACAAGTGTATTGTATTATTCAGAAGGGTATACGGATTATAAAAAAGATAAAAATGATATCAACTTTGCTAACAAATGGCATGTTGTTCGGAGTTGCACTGCTGTACCAATATATAGCCATCAAATGGTCTGTACAGAAGGCATAGGTACCCTGGACCAACAGTAAGTCATGCGAAAGACGGAACTACCGACAACGATGGTAACATTGAAATATGTCAGACTTCATAGTTAATGGCATCATTGGTTTTTATTTCCACTTTTAAATAATAGTTTGACTTTTGAAAATTTCTTAGCATTAGGACAAGTTGAAATTTGTACACACATATTTATTATTATTATTCATTTATTAACAGATACATGTTTACAGCGATATCAGCTGAAATGTTTATCAGCATTGACCACGTTATTATTGTTCCCTGCAACTATAGAAGCATAAAGGTCGAGTAATAGCTTTCTGATATTATTCAATGTAATTTCTGATATTACAAACATTACTTCTGCACGTACATGTTCATTAATAAAACCTTTAATATAATCCAAGTTTAAGTCATCGGGGGCTGGATCTTTGATGTTGGCTGCAACACTGACTTAGAATTCAAATACATCTGCCATTTCAACATTATGAGAGCAAGTAACTCCTTTATTGTATAAATAAATGAGTGAATAATGTTATCAGATTGTGTCGATTTCCCAGATTTCTCTTTACAAATATTCCAAACATTATAATAATTGTTTTTTCCAGAATATATGATTATTCACCAGCAGCATGGATTAATCGGCACGATAAAGGATACAAAGCGTATTGTCGGATATCGGTCGTGAAACGCACTGATGTCGGTTCGTCTTCCAACTATTTGCAGAATATTACAACTCCATATTTGAATGTGGAGAGGATTTCACTATCTCGTTGTGCATGAAACAGTTTGGGTAGAAAACAGTCCTGGAATATTGACATAGGTATTCACTAACACATTTTAACCAGTGTGCCATGAATTTCAACCATTTGAGTGTTTTACGTGTATTTATCGTCTCTACCGTTGCCCATATGAGCAACGCCTCCTGAAGAGAGTAGTCATTTTAGATTTTTGGATGATAGTGCCATGGTACAGACAGAGATCCATCTATCAACAGTTTATTTTCAATTAAAAGATCATGAGTGATTAATATTAAGTTGTAGAACTTGTTTCTCAATCGAGTTTAAATACTTAGTATTGACTAGAATAACAAAGACTAATAGTATACTGAATCAAATTCTGCTAACTGCTACAACGAACTACATGAATAGTGTCCGTATTCGCTGTCTAATAGCACATGCCTTCAATTACCCCGGCGTTTCGCTTGCCGGATTACCAGCACTGGTGTCGAAATCTATTGTCATTTCAAATTATTTTCGCAGAACGCTAACTGTGTGTTGTTTGTTTGTTCTGGTTTTACGACTGCGTCAGTATTGTATTGGGCTATATCGCCAGCGGGCAGTTCATCTAACAACACATTTTCTGAACGGGGCTAAAATCCGTGACCATCAGTGATGATAGGTTACAGTGGTATGCACGTCAGCGACCGTAACCAATCGACAACGGAGGCGGTTGCTAAGTCAACATTGTGATTACAACAATATCATGCATTGACATAATTCAATTATTGCAGGCCCCAAATTATAACTGTAATATACATATTCTTACCAATGACACCATTAGAACGCACTATGTCCACCTTAAACGCTGATATACAGCTATTGCATGACCAACGGGATGTAGCGGTCGCGGAAGCAGAAGCTATGCTTTGTAATAGTGTATCATTACCTGTCATTTATTTATGCTTTCCAAGGAATATAGAATTTTCTCTGCGAAACAAAACTCAACCGTTCACCGCTTTGAAAGAATGAATGGTGGTATTTCCTCTGTCACCTGTTGCTTTTCATATTCCTGAGCGGTTAGATGTACTTCTGTAGTTTAGCTATTTCCTGAATATCATGAACAGTTAATAACAAGTAATATATACAAATGAATTAGTTTTGTCTGTAGTTTTAAATTTTGACAGCAAACACAAACTAACTAAAATTAGGCAGGAACTCTTTCGTATGACGGACGTTGACACTAGCATAAGTGGTTGTGCGGTTGTGTCACGTAGTGCAATGAAGCTCCAGCCAGGAACAATGAAATGAATATAATTTTAAAACAAACGCCACTCGTGGCAATATAACGTCGGTGCTCACTCGATCTTAAACCAAGTATAATAAACACAACTATCCTCTATATCTATTCCGTCGGGGCCCTACTGAGCTGCGTATTGCTACTGATATTGTCTCTCACATCCTAACAGCCATATAGCACTGAAAGTTATGCAGTTGACACCAGACGAGTTAGTAAACAGATAGTGGATCAATTGTATGTTCAAACTGTACATACACCACATGTTACAACATATCCACTATCAATACCTTCTATCCTAACACACACAACATGGTACCGGTTCGTAATCAACCACTGCCTGTCACTGAAGTCCCATATTCAAAGTGATCTTACTCGTCCATTATTGAGAAATATGTGTTACTTTCATTTAGTACTCATGTGATAGCAGAAGCAAGAGAATGACCGTGTCTGCCAATTTACTTTCCGAAGCATTATTTCGGTGCTTGGCATCTCTGCATTCGAAGAATTGGATCTTTTATACAAATGGCTAGGACCAGGATCATCTAAACATGCGCTGAACATTCGTTCGGCAAACGCATGTGGTGTGGGAATGAATAGAAGATTGGTTCGGGCATCCAGAATTGGTTGAACATTCATTACTGAACACAATGAAATTATTTCCTGTGCTTACCAGTAAGGATAACAATAAGGTATTCGAGTTGACAGACCTAGTTTCCGTAATTAATAATATTATCATACTATGACCCATCTCATTGGGTATCCACATAGTTAATAAGTTGCCATAAAATGGTCAAGAAAACGTGTTTTATACGCAACTCATTAAATAATAACCGACATTGTAATCTTTTCCACCATTCAATGTTTTCGAAACCTTCATTCGCTATATTTGCGAAATGAAGAACGATCATATGGCTATGCTACTATAATGATAATCCAGTTACATGAACTAACATAGCCTGGGTGCCAGTCTGTCGATGTTTCACTTTTTCACTTCTGGCAAAATGACATATGACCAGAAACTCAATACGGCCCAATTAATATTCTCGGTGTTAAAATATATTTATTTGACTGACCAGGAAAAATATATCGACCCCTGTTCCCAGGCTAGAACAAACCCTGTTTCTGGAATAAGTGACGTAATTTTTACCGATGACTTGAATATACATCTCTTCAACCAACAATGTGTAAATAAATTGTTTTACTCTTTGTGAACAATACTCCCTTTACTCGGTGCATCATAGAACCGACACATTTTACTGAATCGTCATCATTGCGTAATGATGCCAGAACACCTCCTCAGAAGGTCATATGTTGATTCAGGAGTAGTTGGTCTATTCTTACAGGACGCCCGTTTTCATCGACCTGTCATTTGTCTTCTCAATAGCCTGGGAAGAGGAGTCAATATATTATTCCGGGTCAGTCAAATAAATATATTTTAACACCGATACTATTAATTGGGCGTATTGAGTTTCTGATCATGTAATATTGCCAGAAGATAAAAAGTGAAAAATAGACAGACTGGAACCCAGGCTAAGGCCAGTCCTATAACAGACATATGTGGCCTTTTGATAAGGAAACTATAAACTTCTTAAGGAACAATATCAAATATCAATTGGAACGACCTCAAGCATGTAGATATAAATAAATATACTAAACATGTAACTGATATAGTTATTAGTATATCAAAGATGTGTATTCCAACTAAGGAGGTGCTAATTAGACATGGAAATCCACCTGGACATACCACATTCGACATAGTATACGACGACGTAAGTAAACGTTTATATCGAAAGCCGAAACATACCAATGGAGAATGTGACTGGGTAAAATTCAAACAGCTGATGAACAAAGTAACAACATACATCAGAAATGCGAAACAAAATAACACAGATAAACATGCTTACACAATTAAAACAGAAACTCAATCATCCAATGGCTGGTGTGCTTATCTTAACTCGTTCATAAAACCATCTGGGTATAGTAGCATCCCACCTAAGCTACTTGATAATAATGAAGTGATATCTGATGCGTCTGAAAATGTGAATATATTTAATAATTATTTTCCTGATCAAACCGTCTTGAAACTAATGACTTAGTGCAAACAATCTCCCTGGATTACAGCCGCTTCACTTTCCTCCTCTTGATTCCATAGTTGTATCACCTTATGAGGCTAAATATGTTATAACACACTGCTCATCGGAAATGCATCCGGATCTAACTCAATAAACACTCCACTTCTTCTTGGAATTGCATTGGAGCTTTCATCACTTCTTTCTTTACAGAAACTCAACTGTTTTGGTATATCTGGTTCAGTTTACAAATAGTTCCCTTCACATATTTGTCAAATTGAAAACAGCAGGCGATTGTATTAGGTGAGTATCATGTTTCACATACTATTTGGTGTTATCATGTTGGCATATTATGTAATGTTATCATACTGACATATTATGTGGTGTTATCATACTGACATATTATGTGGTGTTATCATGATGGCATATTATGTGGTGTTATCATGCTGACATAAAATGTAATGTTATCATGCTGACATATTATGTGGTGTTATCATGCTGACATATTATATGGTGTTTGTATACTGGCATATTATGTGGTGTTATAATACTGGCATATTATGTGATGTTATCATATTGACATATTATATTGAGTAATCATACTGGCATATTATGTGGTGTTATCATACTGACATATTATGTGATGTTATCATGCTGACATATTATGTGGTGTTATCATACTGACATATTATGTGGTGTTATCATACTGACATATTATATTGAGTTATCATACTGACATATTATGTTGTGTTATCATACTGACATATTACATTGAGTTATTATACTGACATATTATATTGAGTTATCATACTGACATATTATATTGTGTTATCATACTGACATATTATATTGTGTTATCATACTGATATATTATGTGGTAGTATCATACTGACATATTATATTGAGTTATCATACTGACATATTATGTTGTGTTATCATTTATCATACTGACATATAGCATTGAGTTATCATACTGACATATTATATTGTGTTATCATACTGGTATATTATATTGAGTTATCATAGTGGCATATAATATGGAGTTATTATACTGACATATTATGTGGTGTTATCATGTTTCACCTATTTATTAGAAACATCTACATTTACAAATAATCGACAAAGCCGCAGGTTGGCCCATTGGTGGTTTTTATGAATGAAATGCAACTCACACATTTTGCGATGGATATGTTCATACAAATGCATATACATATGTGTGGGCTCGGGGCGAAAGTACGACAACTGCAAACTTGCAGGCAGATGTTGTGTGTTGGTACTGATTACACATTGTGATCAACACGATGGAAGCCCAAATGAAATTGCAAGCAGCATAATAATTTTATTTAATTTTAATTAATTACATCTACTATATTAAATTAAGTTGTGACATTTCTTCGGCTCAGGTAAGCAATCTCGCTTATCCGGACAGATATTGTTGCAAAATCAAAATGAAACATATCGCTAGAACAAAACAGTACAGAGTAATGAATAGTGTCGTGTTGGTCAATAGCAAATAGGGTACTGACGATTCTCTCTGTAAACTAGAATCTATTATTTTAATAGTTTAAAATATAATGCTTAGCAATTACCTCATCAGGAACAAATAATAATACAACTTGATATCCACAATAACAAATATTAAACCGAATATTAAACCGCTGAAAGATTACAATTATATTTCTACTGCGTGGTTACTAGAACGAACTGAACATTTCAATTCTAGTCCTCTTATGTGATGGATGCAACAGAAACAAGAATGGAAAATATATCTTCAATTGATTTTAAATATTTTAGATGTTCATTGCAGTCGAGTATATACTGTCACATTGCATATTGGATTTGGACGATTGTACCATTTATTCTTTGTGCAATCGGAATATGTGGCAATATATTAAATATAATTGTGCTCTCGCGGCCTCGGATACGTAAATATTCAACTACAGTTTATCTTCTGATTTTAGCCGTATCAGATAAAACATTTCTCTGTACATCAGTCATGCCATATACAATATACGGCATAACAGGAGTTAAGTTTGCAAACCTGTCAGAACTATGCTGCAGACTGGATGGATGGCTACGCTACACATCGGCAGCGTTTTCCTTGTGGCTATTAGTGCTGATGACCATTGAACGAACAATTATTTCTAAAGCTCCTTTATTTGCAAGGGTTAGATTAACCCCTAAAACGTCACTAATCTGTTCCCTTCTCACATTACTAATACTGGCACTAGCAAATAGTCATATGATTGCTGGATACACACTGCGCATATCTGCACGTGCTATTCCAAACGATTATAGTGGTAACGGTGTGACAATTTCGTGCACATATTATACAGGAGATTATAAGCGGTTCAAGAAAGAAGTGTGGCCTATTCTAGTTCTTGTGTTTTACACAGTTATACCTGCGACTATAATATTTATAGGAAACGCAAATATAGCTATTGTTATTCTGATGCAACAGAAAAACTTTTCTCGTGTACAACCATCCAGTGCACGAGCATGATTGCAGTCCTCAAATATAGATACAACGATGCAACCAACACACATACATACATCGGTACAGCAAACAAGTATAAGCACAATAGTCCAACCAGAAAGCACACGAATGACGGAACAGCCATCACATATGAGCGCACAAGTTTCTCAAGCTCCAGGTACATCCTGTGCTGGACTACCTTCTGACCGGAAGCATAATATTATTACCTATGTTCTGTCAAAGGTGAAACCTAATCAAGATTCCAGAGCACCAATAAAGGAGACACATGATAACCTAGTTTCAACAACAGTACGTAGGAATACGAATCGGTGTAAATCGTCAACACGGCTACTCTTCACACTCAGTGCATTTTTCTTGATAACGACTCTACCATACTGTATCTATATTGATGTTAGAGGGCAACTGGGAGAGTTGGAGGAAGATGACATTGACAAATGGCGACTTGCATTTGTCATCGTATACGTCTTACTCTATAGTAATTTTACTTTTAATTTCCTGTTGTATTTCGTCAGTGGTAAGCTATTTCGGCAGGAATGGAACCGGCTTCTGGTAAAGGCTAAGACATTCATAAATCAGTTATTTTAGTGCTTTGTAGATTAATATTGGCATAGATCCAATGCACGAATTGGATGAAGCAGATGTCAAATATATTCATATGAAAGGCACAGTGGATACTATTATGATGAACTGGAACAAAATCTTTGCAACAGGTAATCATCCATTTTAATATGTTGCAGTTTGATATTGCTAAAGGACGATGCATTAATTGGATTAAGTAGGTAAAAGTTAAATGGTATAATTTGAACTTGCACAGTGTAAATTATTATGATGAAATGGAACATAATTTTTGTAAAATTATAAGCTACATTAATGTACATTAATAACGCGACTCTTTTAGCTTGTTGTATGTTGGTATACTATTTATTTAGGTAGAGGACAGTTGCATTAATTTGGGTGTCAAATGGAATGATAGGACAAGTAAACTATGTATTATTATGAAGAAATGGAACATATTTCTGTAATATAAGCTAAATTATTTATGAACCAACTATTTTATTGCTTTGTAGTTGGGAAAGTGTACTCGAGTAACTACAACCATAATTTAACGGGAGTTGTATCGTAACCGGCAAACTACGAAACCGGCACAACACATTAACCCGGAAGTCATTAACGGAAGAACATTGCAGCTAAATAGTATGGGATAGGTCATGCAAAATCCAAACTAGTTAAATATTGTTGTTATAGACGGACTGATGATCTAAAACATAACATTAGAAATTAGACCTTTATTTATTTTACAACGATTGCTAAGCATGTTTTAACAACTTATATTAATCACTATCGTCGGCGCGGATGAAAGCGTAAATGTGGTCATTCGTATCGAAGTAAACCGGAGTACCCGGGGGAAACCCACCTGTCCGATCTGGCGACCACCGTACCATCTCACATACTTCCCGGTCCGAGGATCGACTCCGGGTTGCATTGGTTAGAAGTGAACGCGCTAACCACTGCACTAATAGGACAGCCACGATTGTTACATTGATGATGGTAGTGAGCTGATGCAGACATTTTCAAATTGCATCATTTGGACATGCATTGTATATTATTATGAAGAAATGTAGTGAACGTTTGGACAATGCTTACATTTGTGATTCAGCTGTGTTGTATATTGATATTGATTTTGGTAAAAGTTCACTGTATTAATAGGGTAAAAGATATGCTAAATGAATTCCTTAGCACAATCAAAGTGTATTGTATTATTATGAACGGGATACGGATTATAGAAAAACATAAATATGATATCAACTTTGCTAACAAATGGCATGTTGTTCGGAGTTGCACTGCTGTTTCCCATATGTAGTCAAATTTTCTGTACTGTAGGTACGTATACGTACCCTGGTCCAACCAGAAGTCATGCGAAGGACGGAACAACCGACAATCATGGTACAATTGAAATAATATTTTCAGACTTTAATTAGTTAGTTAATGGCATCATTAGTTTTCTCACTTTTAAATTATAGTTTGACTTTTGCAAATGTCTTAGCATTAGGACAAGTTGAAATTTGTACACACATATTTATTATTATTATCATTTTATTAACAGATAAATGTTTACAGCGATATCAGCTGAACGTTTTATCAGCTTTGATCACGTTATTATTGTTTTCTGTATCCATAGAAGCATACAGGTCGAGTAATAGCTTTATGATAGTATTCATTGTAATTCCCTGATATTACAAACATTACTTCTGCACGACAGTAAATTAAATTGCACGTACATGTTCATTAATAAAATCTTTAATATAATCACAGTTTAAGTCTTCGGGGGCTGGATCTTTGAGGTTGGTTGCAACAATGACTTAGAATTCAAATACATCTGGCAATTCAACATTATGAGAGTAATGAACTCCTTTATTGTATAAATAAATGAGTGAATAATGTTATTGTCGGATATCGGTCGTGAAGCGCACTGATGTCGGTTCGTCTTCCAACTATTTGCTGAATATTACAACTCCATCTTTGAATGTGGAGAGGAGTTCCCTATCTCGTTGTGTACGAAACAGTTTGGGAAGAAAACAGTCCTGGAATATTGACATAGTTCTTCACTAACACAGTTTAATCAGTGTGCCATGTGTTTCAATCGTTTGAGTGTTTTACGTTTAGTTATCGTCGCTACCGGTAGCCCATATGAGCGACGCCTCCTGAAGAGATTAGTCATTTTAGATTTTTGGATGATAGTGTCATGATACAGACATAGACCCATGTTTCAAAATGTTATTTTAAACTAAAAGATCGTGAGTGATTAATATTAAGTTGTAGAACTTGTTTCTCAATCGAGTTTAAATACTTAGTATTGACTAGAATAACAAAGACTAATAGTATAGTATACTGTATCACATTCTGCAAACTGCTACAACGAACTACATGAATAGTGTCCGTATTCTCTGTAAGCACATGCCTTCAATTTCCCCGGTGTTTCGCTTGCCGGATTACCTGCACTGGTGTCGAATTCTGTTGTCATTTCAAATTGTTTTCGCAGCACGCTAACTGTGTGTTAGAATTTTCTCTGCGAAACAAAACTCCACCGTTCACCGCTTTGAAAAAGTGAATTGTTGTATTTCCTCTGTCACCTGTTGCGTTTCATATTCCTGCGCGGTTAGATGTACTTCTGTATTTTAGCTATTTCCTGACTATCATGAACAGTTAATAACAAGTAATATATTCTAATGAATTTGTTTTGTCTGTAGTTTTAAATTTTGACAGCAAACATAAACTAACTAAAATTGTGCAGGAACTAGTTCGTATTACGGACGTTCACACTAACAGAAGTGGTTGTGCGTTTGTGTCACGTAGTGCAATGAAGCTCCAGCCAGGAGCAATGAAATGAATACAGACAGAGATCCATTTTTCAACGGTTTATTTTAAATTAAAAGATCGTGAGTGATTAATATTAAGTTGTAGAACTTGTTTCTCAATCTAGTTTAAATACTTAGAATTCACTAGAATAACAAAGATTAATAGTATACTGTGTCAAAATCTGCTGACTGCTACAACGAACTACATTAATAGTTTCCGTATTCGCTTTCTAGTAGCACATGTCTGCAATTTCCGCGGCGTTTCGCTTGACGGATTACCGACATTGATGTCGAAATGTCCGACATTCAAAATAAATGGGGGTCAAAAGAAAATGAAATAGTATTATCATTTTAGCTGCTTTACTGTGAATACAGCTTTATTGTTCGGCGCGAGCTAAACGTTTGTCATTTCAAATTTTCTTCCCAGTGCGCTAATTGTGTGTTGTTTGTTTGTTCTTGTTTTACGCCTGCATCAGCACTATATTGGGTTATATCGCCAGCACATTTTCTGAGTGGGGCTCAAACCCGTGACTATCAGTGATGACAAGTTACACTGATGAGGGAGATAACTTACGCAAGCTAAGGCAGTGTTTTGTGTTCACTCTCCGAGTATTTGGAAAATAACCATATAACAACGATCTTTAAAAAATCAAACTTGTTGCAAACTGTTCTTGAGTGTTTTCTTATAAGACTGTGTAAATCATAATTGTGAAAAATGTCATGAGATAACAGAAATACACCTCAAAACGTGAGAAACAATTAATCAGCATCAAACCAAGATGGCGGCAGTGATACACCGCCCAATGGTCAACAATCGGACTTGATACCACTGGTGTTCTTTCAAGAGTCTAGCCTATTTGGCAATAGCGACTATTTTAGCAGATTTGACTAGGTAGCGTCCCTTGTTCATTTCGAGTGATCACATTGTAGGAGTTTTCTACCTTTGATCAACGTGAGTTATGGTTATTGTATCAGTGGATATCTGTGTAAATGTGCCTAAGGCAATACAATGCAATGAAGCATGAATTATGAAATTCGAGTTGATTCGTTTTTGCTGGGTAGATAATACCGTATAATGCTTGTATAGAGGATGTTGTTGCAGACGTAAACACAATGGTATCATGTTTTGTCAGTGTATATAATTATGACATTGTTCGTGAAAGAGGATAACCTTCATTGCATAAACAACAAAATAGATTATAAAACTGTACTACCATTTTTATTTTTATTATACATAGACGTGTATTAACAAACAATATTATAGATAAGAAAACATTTCTATGGTCCGGGTCAGTGAAGTTTTGATCTTTATTTACCGCTCATCCATGTACATTACATAAATTAAAATACATATGTTTCACACACTGTAATTAAAAACAAATGCACTAGCCGATTAAGAAATATTTTAAAAAAAAATTATCAACCTCGATCAGATCGAGAGTGAACTAATTAGCAGCTGTTTTTTGTGATACTTAAAAAATAAAAACCTTATTATGTATTGGTAACGGTTATAAGAGATTGTTCATAATGCGCAAGGTAATGCCTATTAGTACATTGTACCAGTCTTACTCAGTGAGATATAGCATATAGTATAGACTCAGTGAGATATAGCATATATAGTATAGACTCAGTGAGATATAGCATATATAATATAGACTCAGTGAGATATAGCGTATATAGTATAGGCTCAGTAAGATATAGCATATAGTATAGGCTCAGTGAGATATAGCATATAGTATAGACTCAGTGAGATATAGCATATATAATATAGACTCAGTGAGATATAGCATATAGTATAGACTCATTGAGATATATCATATAGTATAGACTCAGTGAGATATAGCATATATAATATAGACTCAGTGAGATATAGCATATAGTATAGGCTCAGTGAGATATAGCATATATAGTATAGACTCAGTGAGATATAGCATATAGTATAGACTCAGTGAGATATAGCATATATAGTATAGACTCAGTGAGATATAGCATATAGTATAGGCTCAGTGAGATATAGCATATATAGTATAGACTCAGTGAGATATAGCATATAGTATAGACTCAGTGAGATATAGCATATATAGTATAGGCTCAGTGAGATATAGCATATAGCATAGACTCAGTGAGATATAGCACATAGTATAGACTCAGTGAGATATAGCATATAGTATAGACTCAGTGAGATATAGCATATATAGTATAGGCTCAGTGAGATATAGCACATAGTATAGACTCAGTGAGATATAGCATATATAGTATAGGCTCAGTGAGATATAGCATATATAGTATAGGCTCAGTGAGATATAGCATATATAGTATAGGCTCAGTGAGATATAGCATATATAGTATAGGCTCAGTGAGATATAGCATATAGTATAGGCTCAGTGAGATATAGCATATATAGTATAGACTCAGTGAGATATAGCATATATAGTATAGGCTCAGTGAGATATAGCATATATAGTATAGGCTCAGTGAGATATAGCATATATAGTATAGGCTTAGTGAGATATAGCACATAGTATAGACTCAGTGAGATATAGCATATATAGTATAGGCTCAGTGAGATATAGCACATAGTATAGACTCAGTGAGATATAACGGTCCATAAGATGTCGTGTTAAATCACTTGTGGCCCTCATTCTAACGGAAACGAAGCTGTAATTAACAAAGTCCGTTATGCATCGTGTCACCGACCCAAGTAATAAAACAAATATATTTTATGACCATAATTAACGTACCCCAGTAGTTTCAACATTGATAATTATGTTTCCGGCGGAATTGGGGCCAGTTATGGCACTTTCAATGACTGGTTCTACAGGAAATGGGTCGACACGGGTAATTCAACACATCACTTTATAGATCTTGTTATCATTACACATCCACATGTATTAATATGTCACGGTTAATGATTTTATACCTGATCAACCCAATAATCAATATTGACATAACATGAATACAATATACAATACAATACAAATATTTTATTCAGCATTAAACATTTCATATTAATGTTTACAAACATATAATATATAATACAGTGTGAACACAAGTTTTTTCAGAAGAGCATGGGTTTTAACAGTGCAGATTAACAATCACTATACAATAGGTAGATACAGTATTTAAGGTACTTAGATAATGCGTATTTTGTTGGCAAAGTATATCAACTTTGATAGGTTACAAATAGTTTTATTAGACGTAGCAGACATTAGAGCATCGAATGTATGCATTGTCGGCCAATGACAATAATAGCGTTTAAAGTATTTCTTTCTTATATCAAGATAATGTGGACATACAAGTAGAAAATGATATTCACTTTCAATTTTTGTCATAGTACAGGATTTACAAGTTCTCAGTTCACGAGCCACGTTGTTATATCTCCCTGTTTTAATAAAAAGGTTATGTGATGAAGTTCTATATCATGTTTATAGATATGTATCGATTATCCGTTGCTTAATAATGTCCAGAGGGATGTCATGGGTGAACTGTTCATTCCAGATATTGTTAAATCCGTGATTTGATAGTATTGTTTTTATTTCAAACGCCCAATTTTTTCGGTTATAAGTGTGACCTAAATCAACGTCCGTTTTTAATAATGGATAAAGTTGTTTTGTTAAACTTGAATCTTCTTGTTTTAATATCTTAATCCAATACTTAAGTAGTTTAATTTTTCGATAGATATGGAGCGGTAATCGACCTAATTCTCCGTATAGCGCAGTTAAATGTGTTGATTATTTTACTCCGAGCATTCTGGGCAAGAATTTTGTATGGACAAGTTCGATGTCCGTGGCTTTATGTGTTCCCCATATTTCGGCACTAAAATTGAGGATCGAACCTACTAAAGAATCAAATAGCTTTATTTTTTGCGAAGTTGGTAAGCACACACTTAGATCAATGCAACCCATGTAGCCCTCTAAAAATATTCTTATTGTAATTTTAATTCTTTATTAATTATGTTTAGATTGTTTAATCTTCTTAGAAAATAATTTAGTCGCCGAAATGCATTTATGCGGTGAACACAATGTTTCCAAATGAATTTATGGGTGAACACAATGTTTCAACACAATCTAGATAATTTATATGATTTACGGATGTTTCGTCAACCTACAATTTCGTCAAACTGGTGTTATGTACTACCTAGACTGGCTGTTTCGTCTGATATACAGTATATCACACATTTTAATAAAACATAATTATTTCAGAATAGTCAATAAGAATATTTTAAATCATGTTATCACAAAATAAACAAAAATGGAGGAAATAAAAGTATCTATCTCTATCTATCTACCAATCCAATCATAATTGTATTTTTAATAATAGGTATAATTGCTTTGTTTGTGTTTCGTCTATTAATTTATATAGTAGTTTGTTCTGTAAGGCAGAGGTGATAAAACGAGTGTAGGACAATTACCCCTTAGGACGATAGCCCATAGGACAATTGCCCCTAGAACA
>CM026392.1:50406678-50493881 GCA_014843695.1 Archivesica marissinica | reverse complement strand
CCGATAAAACACCTCCGCGACCACAATAGTAAACTACTATACAAATAAGGTTGACGAAACTACTACCATTTATATATCGTGTATGGATCATCAGGAACATAGATAAATAAATCAAAACGATCCTGGTATCAAATATCATATTTAAGGCATCATGTGCAATTTCATACTGATACTGATTTTGTCAGAAGTTATACCAAAGACAATTGAACGACGAATACGGCTATAACAGGAATGCTTTGTAACAATGAAAATGTTATTTAGAGTTTACTATGAAAGTTATTGGTCTGTCATGGATACCAGTTTCAGCTTATTTTTCATATTCTCAGGATGCATATTTGCAACAACACGACAACCGGGTATCGATAAGCTACGGATATGACGAAAATTGTTCTACATGAGCATACACGGGCTTGATAGCTTCGTAATGATGCAACACATTACTAACATAATAGCAAATATCCGCATGTTTGGATAACCTCTCGTATACTATGACCTAAGAAGACCAAAATGTTGATAAGTATTACGATACTAGAACTGTATTAGCACTAAGATATTGCTGTCAATTACCAAAGGTGCGAACGATGGACCACTCTATTGTTTGTGTCACTGTTTCACAATGTCAAATGTCACTATTTTTAAATCCATATTACTCAAAAAAGGTAAATACACAACAAACTAAGGTTCCCATTGTACCCGATGGGGACAGGAAGCGACAGGATGTCGATAATTACTTCAACGGAATTCACACATGTTCGCACTTTCAACACAAAAAACTTAAAACAATTTAATATTTTATATTATGACAAAAAAAACAATTATTATTTTATATTATATATATATATATATAATGGTGAACGAATTTTGACTATACTATTATAAATATGTTCCGACTATGGGTTATACTTAGTATATAGTACCGCCAGAAATTGACTTTTTACGATGTAACATCAAAATTATCGTTGAAGATAACAACTTATTTTATTATACTTTGCATCATTAAAAAGATCTTGAAAATATGAAGAATGTCATATGTGGTAATAGATTGTCAATGAACAACAAAATAAAACTATTTGAGCACAAACAGGTACATATCAGTGTTTTCTAAATTTTACATAGTAGTATATAGGCGAAATATGACGTGATGGTCTATGTATATTTGCGTAATTATACTGTACAAGACATATACTTATTTTAAAATAAAAACAACGTCTTGAAAGTACAGAAAATTATCTATCTTCGTATATGTGGTAATAGATTGTCCTATGATGAAATAATGACTTTATTGCAATTTATATATCGAGTTACTATATAACTCTATGGAAAACACGCCAGAGATTGTCTATCGATATCTGCTTATCGGGTAATTTACAAGGGGGACAACTTTCTCGATTTTCCATGCACTTGGAGTGAAATAGTCACTAATGATGCCAAAGAGAAACCCAAATGATTATTTAACTCATGAAGAAATGTATAATGGGCTGGGTGTGGTAATTGATGCTACACATATCACAGGGTTACAACGTGTAAACGGGCTATGGTGAATTTATATGGACACTCTTGATGACAAAGCTGTATTGATTACGAGCGGGGTCACCCTACGGGGAAAAACGTTGCCGATATTGAAGGATAATCCTCAACGATTAGACAGTACAATCACAAGAATCCGTATTCAGGATATTCCGTTGTCTGTCGACGACGGGCTAATTACAAGAGTACTCATAGTGAGGGGCGTAGATGTACTCTCCAACTTCAGAGAAAAACCGAGAATAAATGGCAAACTTACAAATTGTCAGACAGGTGATAGACTGGTCATTGTAAAGACTTCCTCACTTAAACAACCTCTGCCACGTATGGTGCAGTTCGCGCAGTTTAAAGCCAAAGTGATTTACAGAGGCCAGAAAAACAATAACAATATCATAAAATGTGCAAAATGTCTCGAACCCGGGCATTCGATATTCCAGTGTGAAAACGAATGGAGATGCACTGATTGCAATCAGATTGGCCACAAGAGAGGTCAATGTGCAGTTGAAAGCGAGCCATCAGGTGGTAACTTTTCAGACGCATCCGAAACATCAGACACCTCCGATGATGAATCTTCATCTGAAACGACGGTCGAAAACTCACAACCTGAAGACGGTGCGCAAAGCCAGGAGGGAAGCCCCCTTCAAGCGCCCCAATCTAAACCAAGACGCAAGAAGACAAAGGCAAAGAAACAAAACCGATGTCACATGCATGGTCAATCGCGAATTGACCAGTTTATTTCTGCGGTTAACGGGAATGACACACCAAACAAAACCAGATCTAGGTCAGTTATGCGGTCACCGCCGACACCTATAGATACTTTACATGATAACTCTAAAAAACCGTGCAAATAAGAAATACCTAGCCGAAATGTCGCAAAATAAAGACATGATTGACAAAACGTATTCTACTGTTCAATGGACTGGGCACATATTACGGACTTGTTTCCTTTTGGGGTTATAAACGATGAATAAAATAAATACACATAGAAATAAAACATTGTATACTAGTATACGTATACGGTATTATAAAATTGATATAATGATATATATTATAAATATTGTAAAAATAATTGCAATTTTAAATACTGCATTGTAATGTATATATTGTGGATCTATATCTTTAAAAATTCCTAAAAGGGTCTTATTCATAAAGGAGCCTATAGACATGATGATATTACTACTAGATTACAACATTACTGAAAACAAATATAAATTGCATAATGAAAGGAATGCATGTGAATTCTATATGATACTTACAGAACTGGTCAGCAGAATTCTGCATTTGATTAATATTCCTGTATACTTAGTTCTAATAATACACGAAATGAACTGTAGATATACATTGATCTTTACTTCGGCTGTAACTGTATGCAGCTCTTATATTGTATATATGTAAAGTGTAGTAATGCTTTCGCGTCCGACCAAGTGTGTTTTACAATAACAGTGTATTCACTAATTTGTTCTATATATATATATTTGTCTCACATTTGTCATGAACATTACGGTACACTCATGCCACGATTTAATAATAAAATTAGAACAATGCACGTATTTTTCATGATAAGTATGACTTTGTTAATTTTAAATCAGATCAAGTGTTACCGCACGGTATTTTATGATTTAGTTATGACGCATTCGCGGCGGCATTGTATAGAAAAGTTCACTTATTTCTCGAGGAGAAGTATGACTTTGTTAATGGTATCTTATGAGGTAGCTATAACGGTATTGTATAAAATTGTGCACCTATTTCTCGTGGAATTCACCTTGTATATCAGACCGTTTGAATGATGTCGAATTACTTTCATATAATCTCGCTCAACTGTCAAGGGCTTAGATCCGGAAATAAGCGCGCGCCTTTAAAGCAATATATCACTATGCAAAAAGCGGAAATAGTATTCATTCAAGAATCACACTTCACTCCAGAAATATCAGACAGCATACGAGAGGAGCTTGATAACTGGAATATATATAATGCGTTTGGTAGTAATTTAAGCAGAGGGTGTTCCATTCTTGTTAGTAAAACATTTAACTGCGATATTCTTAATTTTAGTCTTGATAGAAATGGTCGTTACGTACTTCTAAATATCCTTGTGGATTATAAAACCTATACCTTGGTAAATTTATACGCAAATAACGATAGCAAAAATAGAATTTTATCTAATAATAGATGATTTTTTTCAGAATATACATACAATTATTGAAAATGAAGCTGAAGATATACTTATATTAGGAGGCGATTTTAATGATACACTAGGTGTTAATGATACACTAGGTGTTAAGGATAGACTTAGTAAGAACAATTCGCAAAATGTGTCAAAAGTAAAAACAACAAAATCTTTATTGAAGCTAATTAAATACCGAAATCTATATGATATATGGAGAACAACTTTTGAACAAAAAACACAGTTTACATGGAAAAGAAAGAATAATACAGAAAAAAGCAGACTTGACATGTGGTTAATAGATGGTAATTTGAGTTCATGTGTACATTCAACATATATTCGTCCAGCTTATCTCGGACGACCATCTGGCCATTTCATTAAAACATATTGAAGCCAAATAAACGCTGTCCAGGTTATTATAAATTCAATAATTCATATTTATCTGATAAGGTATTTATCTATTAGAAAATGAAGAACAATATATAGGTGAAATTGAAAATTTACAACAGCAGTTAAATGAACTGTACAACATTAAAGCAAAAGGTGCACACATATGAGCAAGAGTAGAACTTATTGAACAAGGTGAAAAAACACATAATACTTTCTTCGTTTGGAACATTCGAGACCGAAACGGAACATTTTAACTAAAATAACTAATAATGGAAAAATATACACCGATACTAAAGACATTTTAGAACAAGAAGTTGTTATTTACTCTAAACTTTACACCTCACAAAATCAGGATACATTAGAAATGCAAACGTACATATTAGAAACTATTTTTGATAATAAACTTTCCAATTCAGACGCAAATTTATGTGAAGGTAGTTTTACTTTGGATGAATGTGAAATCGCACTTAAAAATATGAAATTAAGCAAAAGTCAAGGATCTGACGGTTTAACAGTAGAATTATATAGTTACTTTTGGAACTTAGTAGGAAAGTTATTAACTGATGTTTTAAACGAGGGATTTACCAAAGCTGAACTTTCTGTTTCACAAAGAACTGGTATTTAATCATTATTATATAAAAAGGTGACCCAACTAACTTAGAAAACTGGCGTCCTATATCTCTTCTGAATGTTGATTACAAAATTGCTGCTAGAGTATTAGCAAATAGAATTCAAAAAGTTATTAATACAATTGTTAGTCTTGATCAACAAGGCTACATTAAAAATAGGTTTATTGGGTATAATTTACGACAAGTACAAGCAAGACATTATTGATTATACAGAGCTTTTAGAATTAGATGGGGCAATTATATGTTTAGATTTTCGTAAGTCATTCGATACAGTTGAAAGAAGCTTCTTATTTGAAACATTAAAATATTTTGGATTCAAGAAAGACTTTATTAGATGGATAAAAACACTTTATTGTAACTCGCAAACGTTTATATTAAATAATGGCTGGATGTCAAAACCTTTCAAACCCGAACGTGGAGTTAGACAAGGATGTCCAATATATGCTCTTCTTTTTATGCTGGTTGAAATCATGGCACTTAACTTACGTAAGGCTAATAATATTAATGATATTAAAGTAAGAACAGAGCTAGGATATAAAGACATACGTATATCACAACTAGCTGATGATACAACGTTGTTCTTGAAATCAAAAACTGACATTATTAATACTCTAGAAATAATTGAAATATTTGGTAAATTCTCTGGCCTTGAGCTAAACAAAAAGACAACGGAGGCCATGTGGATTGGTAAACAAAAGGCTAGTAAGGAAACTGTTACAGAAATAAACTGGTCTTTTAAGCCAATAAAAGCACTGAGAATTTATTTTGGTCATGATAAACACATATGTGAAGAATTAAACTGGCAAAACAAAATCGAGCAATGTAAAAGTACTTTAAATAACTGGTCGAAAAGAAAATTAACATTTTATGGAAAGATTCAAATAATAAAAACAATCGTTATTCCAAAATTCATGTACGCCATACACTCGCTAGTTGTCCCTAAACATGTAAAACAAGAATTAAACAAACTACTTTTTGTTTTCCTTTGGGACAATAAAAATGAAAAGATTAAAAGAACGACACTAATTGGTAATAAAAATGGTGGAGGCATTGATATGATTGACCTTGAATCTTATATTACCGCGATGAAAATTAAATGGGCTAAAGTGATCACAGATAAGACTAATCCAAACTGGAAAGTAATACCAAACTATTATTTCTCTAAATTCGGTTATAACTGTTTAATATTCAATACGAACCTTGATAGTATAAAAAGTTTAAATGTATCCGTGTTACCCGATTTTTATAAAAATATACTAGAGTTGTGGATTTCGACAAAAAATACAGTATGTCCTAGCAAGACAAAAACATTTGTGGAGATAAAAAAAGAAATTATTTGGGGGAATAGGTTCATCAAACATAATGGTAAATGTCTCTTTTTTAAAAGTTGGATAAGTTCGAATATTTTATTTGTTAATGATATAGTTGACAAAACTGGGGTATTGGATGCAAATTTAATTTATAATAAACTTAAAGATAAAACTAACTGGATTACAGAACTGTCTCTATTAAAGAAATGTTTACCTAAACAGTGGACACACGAAGTGCAAAAGGAGCAATCAAAATTGACGCAAATTAAAACAGACCTAAACATATATTTAGATAAACAAGATATTAATATAAAATATACAACAAATAAACAAATATACCAGTTTTTGATTAAGAAAAAAAGTACAAAACCTTATATTCACAGATACTGGAACCATTATTTTGAGGAGGAATTTGATTATTTTTATTTTTATAAATTCATCAATAGCTTATACGATAACAAAATTAAGCAATTTAAGTATAAGTTGGTTAACAGAATTTTTCCCAGCAAAGAAACATGATTTAAATGGAAAATGGAAACTAGCCCTAACTGTTCAATATGTAATGTAATAGAAACATATGAACACGTTTTTGTAGATTGTCCGGTGATAACAGAAGTATGGGATGTTTATATATAAATGTTATTAAATTATTCAAGATGGAGTTTGCAATTTATGTAAAATATCTAGAAAACAAAGGTGAATCCACTAATTTAATAAACAAATTTAAACTTTTAAACTATCTCTTCAATGAATGTATATATATTTTTTGTTTATGTTAAAGATGGTGTACATATGTTTATCTATGCTTTGTTCTGCACGTATATGTAAAATTCTGACTTCGCTTTTTGTAATTAGTTGTACTTGCAAATAAGGGCTTCAGTCTTTGTATTATGTTAAAAATTGTTGTACATTTGTAATGTTGTGTGACATAATAATTTGTTAAGCATGTATATATAGAAAATAAACGGGTTATCTTTTGGTAACTCAAAAAAAACAAAAAACAAAAAAAACAACAAAAGGTTACACTGGTATGCACGTCAGCTACCGTAACAAATCGACATCTGAGGCGGTTACTATGTACCGAGGCATGGCAAACTGCTAATGTACTGTACTACATTTAAATCAGGTGATCTTTCTCTTGTTTGTAATTATTGGCATTGTGTCTTATTTATTGATACCATTCGTTGGAAACGTGTTTGAGAAGAACTATGTTTAAGCATGTTCTTAACCACCTGTATCATGAGATTCTTGTGTGAATCAACTAAGGGAAACAGTCATTTACAATAATTCCAATCCAGCAATATACACTGGAAATGAAGTACGAGCAATATTCTGTGACAAAAGTAAAGCTTTTGAGTACGGCATGTTGGTATTTCACATGAAATCAATAATTTTGGTATATGTGGTTCAGCTTACAATTAGTTCTCTTCATATTTGTCAAATAGAAAACAACGTTTAGTTATTTCTAGCCACAAATAAAAGTGGAACGACATAACAGCTGATGTTCCACAGGGATCCATCTTGTGCTCTTTGCTATTAATTATATAGACATTGTTAAAACTATTGCTGCTAATATCAAACTATTTGCTAATTATAAATGAGAGTAGTCTCTATATTGTTGTCGATAACCTCACCTCAGCCGCTTCTATTATCCAGTCCGATTTAGACTATTGCTAATTGTACTAAACAATGGCTTGTTGAATTTAATCAGTCCGAAATAAAGAATCTGATAATATCTCGAAAACATCAGCCGTACCATCCACCCGACAGTGTTCGTATGGGAAACCAATCAATCGATTTGTCAAATCGACGCGTCAAATCAAAATCATATAGGCCTTCCGATGATCTAAACTGGAAACATCATTTGAACCATATGTCTTTCTAAAGCTTATCAGATAATCAGTATTCTTCGTAGATTAAAATGCATATTAGACCGCCGTTATTATGATGTTTGTATATTTCATGGTCAAATCAAAATCATATAGGCCTTCACTTGTCCGATGATCTAAACTGGAAACATCACTTGGACCATATGTCTTTCTAAAGCTTATCAAATAATCATTATTCTTCGTAAATTAAAATGCACATTAGACCGCCGTTATTATGATGTGTGTATATTTCATTCATACGTCCACTCCTTGAATATAGTGACGCTATTTTTGATAACATGTCTAGTTTAGCTAAAGACGAACTTGAAAAATATACCAAGAATCAGCAATAATACATAAATCGTACACCGTCGACCACTGTGTTCATTTCTGCAGACGAGTGTTCTAGGTGATTATCATGTTTCACATACTATGTGGTGTTATCATGTTGGCATATTATGTGTAGTTATCATGCTGGCATATTATGTGGTTTTATCATGTTTCACATATTTAATAAAAAACATCTTCATTTATAAATAAACGACAAAGCCGCTGCATTTTATGAATGAACTTCAACTCACACATTTTGCGATGGAGATGTTCATACAAATGAATATACCTATGTGGTGACCTCTGGGCGAAAGTACGGCAACTGCAAAACTGCAGGCATGTGTGGTGTTTTGGCACTGATTACACAGTGTGAACAACACGATGGAAGCTCAAATGAAATTGCACACAGCATAATAAGTTTGAAATAACCACATGTTAATTACATTCACTATAGTAAATTAAGTTGTGACATTTCCTCGGCTGAGATAAAAACTCTCGCTTATTCGGACAGCCATTATTGCAAAATCAAAATGAAACATATCGCTAGAACAAAACAGGAGACTACAGTACAGTGTGATGAATAATGCCCTGTTAGTCAATAGCAAAAGGTTTACTGAATATTCTCTCCATACATTAGAATCTATTATTTTAATAGGTACAAGTACAAAGCTTAGCAATTACTTAATCAGGAACAATTATAATACAGCTTAATACCCATACTAACCGTAGAATATTGAGTCGCGGACAGATTACAATTCCCAAGCTATCATTATATTTCTTCTGTGTGGTTACAAGACCGAACTGAACATTTCAATTATAATCCTCTTATGTGATGTATGCACCAGAAACAAGAATGGAAAATATATCTTCAATTGATTTTAAATATTTTAGATGTTCATTGCAGTCGAGCATATACTGTCACGTTGCATATTGGATTTGGACGATTATACCGTTTATTCTTTTTACAATCGGAATATGTGGAAATATGTTGAATACAATTGTGCTCTCGCGACCTCGGATACGTACATATTCAGCTACAGTTTATCTTCTGATTTTAGCCGTATCAGATTCAACAGTTCTCTGTATAGCAGTCATGCCAGATACAATATACGGCATAACAGGAGTTAAGTTTGCAAAGCTGTCAGAACTATGCTGCAGACTGGATGGATGGCTACGCTACACATCGGGGGCATTTTCTGTGTGGCTTTTGGTGCTGATGACCATTGAACGAACAATTATGTCTAGAGCTCCTATATTCACAAGGGTTAGATTAACGTCATTAATCTGTTCCCTTCTTACACTGCTAATAATAGCATTAGCAAATAGTCATGCACTGCGCATATATCAGCCTAAAATTGGAAACGACTATTATAGTGGTCCCGGTGTGACCATTTCGTGCACATATTCTACAGGAGATTATGAGCGGTTCATGAAAGGAGTGTGGCCTATTCTAGTTCTTGTGTTTTACACAGTAATATTATAATATATAATATTTATAGGAAACGCAACTATAGTTATTGTTATTCTGATGCAGCAGAAACGCTTTCCAGGTGTACAATCATCCTTGGCTCGAACAGGATAACATTCCTCAAATATAGATACAATGATGCAACCTGAACACATAGTTACAACGATGCAACCAACACAAATACTTACATCGGCACCGCAATCAAGTAGTCCAAACAGAAAGCATACGAATGACGGAACAGCCATCAAATATGAGCGCACAAGTTTCTCAAGCGCCAGGTACATCTTGTGCTAGACTACCTACTGACCGGAAGCATACTATTATTACCTATTCTCTGTCAAAGGTGAAACCTAATCAAGATTCCAGAGCAGCAAGAAAGGAGACACGTGATAACTTAGTTTCAACAACGGTGCATAGGAATACGAATCGGAGTAAATCGTCAACAAGGCTACTCTTCACTCTCAGTGCATGTTTCTTGATAACGACTCTACCATACTCTAATCTATATTATTATTAGAGGGCAACATGAAGAGTTGGAGGAAGATGAAATTGACAAATGGCGACTTGTATTTGCCATCGTATACGTCTTACTCTCTAGTAATTTTACTTTTAATTTCCTGTTGTATTTCGTCAGTGGTACACTATTTCGACAGGAATGGACCAGGCTTCTGGTAAAGGCTAAGACATTTATGAATCAATTATGTTAGTGCTTTGTGGTTTAAAATTGACATAGATCCAATGCACGAATTGGATGAAGCAGATGTCAAATGTAATCATATGGAAGGCACAGTGGATACTATTATGATGAACTGGAACAAAATCTTTGCAACGGGTAATCATCCATTTTAATAAGTTGCAGTTTGATATTGCTAAAGGACGATGCATTAATTGGATTAAATAGGTAAAAGTTAAATGGTATAATTTGAACATGCAGAGTGTAAATTATTATTATGAAATAGAACATAATGTTAGTAAAATTATAAGCTACATTAATGTACATTAATGACTCGAATCTTTTAGCTTGTTGTATGTTGGTACACTATTTATTTAGGTAGAGGACAGCTGCATTACTTCGGGTGTCAAATGGAATGATAGGACAAGTAAACTATGTATTATTATGAAGAAATTGAACATATATCTGTAATATAAGCTAAATTATTTATGAACCAACTATTGTAGTGCATTGTAGTAGGGAAAGTGTACTCGGGTAACTACAACCAGAAATTAACGGGAGTTGTATCGTAACCGGCAAGCTACGAAACCGGCACAACACATTAACCTGGAAGTCATTAACGGAAGACCATTGCAGCTAAATAGTATGGTATAGATCAAGCAAAATCCATATTAATTAAATATTGTTGTTATAGATGGACTGATGATCTAAAAATAACATTAGAAATTAGTCTTTTATTTATTTTACAACGATTGCTAAGCATGTTTTAACAACTTATATTAATCACTTTCGTTATCGCGGATGAAATCGTAACTGTGGTCATTCGTATTGGAGTAAACCGGAGTACCCGAAGGAAACCCACCTGACCGATCTGGCGACCACCGTACCATCACACATACTTCCCGGTCCGAGGATCGACTCCGGGTTACATTGGTTAGAAGCGAACGCGCTAACCACTGCACTAATCGGACAGCCACGATTGTTACATTGATGATGGTAGTGAGCTGATGCAGAAGTTTTCAAATTGCATCATTTGGACATGCATCGTATATTATTATGAAGAAATGTAGTGAACGTTTGGAAAATGCTTACACATTTGTGATTCAGCTATGTTGTATATTGATTTTGGTAAAAGATATGCTAAATGAATTCCTTAGCACAATCAAAGTGTATTGTATTATTATGAACGGGATACGGATTATAGAAAAACATAAACATGATATCAACTTTGCTAACAAATGGCATGTTGTTCGGAGTTGCACTGCTGTGCCCATATGTAGCCATCAAATTGTCTGTACAGTAGATACGAATAGGTACCCTGGTCCAACCAGAAGTCATACGAAGGACGGAACAACCGACACAGATGGTAACATTGAAATATGTCAGACTTTCTAGTTAATGGCATCATTGGTTTTCCCAGTTTTAAATAATAGTTTGACTTTTGCAAATGTCTTAGCATTAGGACAAATTGAAATTTGTACACATATATTTATTATTATTATTATTTTATTAACAGATAAATGTTTACATCGATATCAGCTGAAAGTTTTATCCGCTTTGATCACGTTATTATTGTTTCCTGTATCCATAGAAGCATAAAGGTCGAGTAATAGCTTTATGATATTATTCATTGCAATTTCTGATATTACAAACATTACTTCTGCACGACAGTAAATTAAATTGCACGTACAATCTTTAATATAATCAAAGTATAAGTCACCGGGGGCTGGATATTTGATGATGGTTGCAACACTGACTAAGAATTCAAATACATTTGCCATTTCAACATTATGAGAGAAATTAACTCCTTTATTGTATAAATAAATCAGATTGTGTCGATTTCACAGAACGAAACTCTTTACAAATATTTCAAACATTATGAGGTTTGGTTTTGTCCAGAATATATGCTTATTCACCTGACTCCCCAGCAGCATGGATTAATCGGCAAGATCAAGGACACAAAGCGTATTGTCGGATATCGGTCCTGAAGCGCACTGATGTCGGTTCGTCTTCCAACTATTTGCAGAATATTACAACTCCATCTTTGAATGTAGAGAGGATTTCACTATCTCGTTGTGCACGAAACAGTTTGGGAAGAAAACAGTCTGGAAATATTGACATAGGTCTTCACTAACACATTTTAACCAGTGTGCCATGTGTTTCAATCGTTTGAGTGTTTTACGTTTATTTATCGTCGCTACCGGTTGACCATATGAGCGACACCTCCAGAAGAGATTAGTCATTTTAGATTTGTGGATGATCGTGCCATGGTACAGACAGAGATCCATTTTTCAACGGTTTATTTTAAATTAAAAGATCGTGAGTGATTAATAGTAAGTTGTATAACTTGTTTCTCAATCGAGTTTAAATACTTAATATTGACTAGAATAACAAAGACTAATAGTATACTCTATCAAATTCTGCTAACTGCCACAATGAACTACATGAATAGTGTCAGTATTCGCTGACTAATAGCACATGCCTTCAATTTCCCCGGCGTTTCGCTTGCCGGATTACCCGCACTGGTGTCGAAATTGTTTGTCATTTCAAATTGTTTTCGCAGCACGCTAACTGTGTGTTATTTGTTAGTTCTGATTTTACGACTACGTCAGTATCGTATTGGGCTATATCGCCAGCGGGCAGTTCACCTAACAACACATTTTCTGAATGGGGCTAAAACCCGTGACCATCAGTGTTGATAGGGTACAGTGGTATGCACGTCAGCGACCGTAACCATTAGACAACGGAGGCCGTTGCTAAGTAAGCATTGTGATTTCAAAAATATCATGCATTGACATAATTCAATTATTGCAGGCCTGCTATCATGAGCCCCAAAATATACCTGTAATATACATATTCTTACCAATGTCACCATTAAAACGCACTCTGGCCACATTAAATGCTGATATACAGCTAGTGCATGACCAACGGGATGTAACGGTCGCGGAAGCAGAAGCTATGCATTGTAATAGTGTCTCATTAAGTGTTATTTCTTTTATGCTTTCCAAAGAATATATAATTTTCTCTGCGAAACAAAACTCCACCGTTCACCGCTTTGAAAGAGTGTATGGCTGTATTTCCTCTGTCACCTGTTGCGTTTCATATTCCTTAGCGGTTAGATGTACTTCTGTATTTTAGCTATTTCCTGACTATCATGAACAGTTAATAACAAGTAATATATTCTAATGAATTTGTTTTGTCTGTAGTTTTAAATTTTGACAGCAAACAGAAACTAACTAAAATTATGCAGGAACTATTTCGTATTACGGACGTTCACACTAACATAAGTGGTTGTGCGGTTGTGTCACGTAGTGCAATGAAGCTCCAGCCAGGAGCAATGAAATGAATATAATTTGAAAACAAACGCCACTCGTGTCAATATAACGTCGGTGCTCACTCAATGTTAAGCCAAGTATAATAAACACAACTATCCTCTATATCTATTCCGTCGGGGCCCTATTCAGCTGCGTACTTCTAATTGTATTGTCTCTCATATCCTATCAGACATATAGCACTGAAAGTTATGTAGTTGACACCAGAAGAGTTAGTAAACAGATAGTGGATCAATTGTATGTTCAAACTGTACATACACCACATGTTACAACACATCCACTATCAATACCTTCTATCCTAACACACACAACATGGTACCGGTTCATAATCAACCACTGCCTGTCAATGAAGTCTCATATTCAAAGTGATCTTACTCGTCCATTATTGACAAAATATGTGTTACTTGTTACTTTCATTTAGTACTCATGTGATATGAGAAGCAAGAGAATGACCGTGTCTGCCAATTTACTTTCCGAAGCATTATTTCGGTGCTTGGCATCTCCGCATTCGAAGAGTTGGATCTTTTATACAAATGGCTAGGACCAGGATCATCTAAACATGCGCTGAGCATTCGTTCGGCAAGCACCTGTGGTGTGGGAACGAATAGAAGATTGGTTCGGGCATCCAGAATTGATTGAACATTCATTACTGAACACAATGAAATTATTTCCTGTGCTTACCAGTAAGGATAACAAGAAGGTATTCGAGTTGACAGACCTAGTGTCCGAAATTAATATTATTATCATACTATGACCCATCTCATTGGGTATCCACATAGTTAATAAGTTGCCATAAAATGTTCGAGAAAACGTGTTTTACACGCATCTCATTAAATAAAAACCAACATTGTATTCTTTTCCACCATTCAATGTTTTCGAAACCTTCATTCATTATATTTGCGAAATGAAGAATGATCATATGGTTATGCTACTATAATGTTAATCCAGTCACACGAACTAACATAGCCTGGGTGCCATTCTGTCGATGTTTCACTTTTTAACTTCTGTTAAAATTGGGCGTATTGAGTTTCTGATCATGTCGTTTTGCCAGAAGATAAAAAGTGAAAAATCGACAGACTGGACCTAGGCTAAGGTAAGTCTTATAAAAGACATATGTGGCCTTTTGATAAGGGAAACTACCAACTTCTTACGGAACAATATCGAATATCAATTGGAACGACCTAAAGCATTTAGATATAAATAAATATACTAAAAATGTAACTGATATAGTTATTAGTATTTCAAAGATGTGTATTCCAACTAAGGAGGTGCTAATTAGACATAGAGATCCACCTGGACATACCACATTCGACAAATAATACGACGACGTAAGTAAACGATTATATCGAAAACTGAAACATACAAACGGAGAATGTGACTGGGTAAAATTCAAACAGCTGAGACACAAAGTAACAACATATATCAGAAATGCGAAACAAAATCATCATATAAACATGCTTACACAATTAAAACAGAAACTCAATCATCCAAAGGCTGGTGTGCTTATCTTAAATCGTTCATAAAACCATCTGGGCATAGTAGCATCCCACCTATACTACATCTGAAAATGCGAATATATGTAATGATTATTTTCCTGATCAAACCGTCTTGAAACTAGTGACTAGTGCAAACAATCTCTCTGGATTACAGCCGCTTCACTATCCTCCTCTTGATTCCATAGGTGTATCACCTTATGAGGCTAAATATGTTATAAAATATGGTCATGGGAAATGCATCCGGACCTGACTCAATAAACACTCTTCTTCTTGGAATTGCATTGGAGCTTTCATCATTTCTTTCTTTAAATCAGGTGATCATTCTCTTGTTTGTAATTATTGGCCTTGTATCCTATTGATACCACCCAATCAACTAACGATCATTTACAATAATTCCAATCCAGCAATATACACTGGAAATGAAGTACGAGCAATATTCTGTGACAAAGGTAAAGCTTTTGACAGAGTACGGGGTGTTGGTATTTTATAGAAACTCAACTCTTTTGGTATATCTGGTTCAGTTTACAAATAGTTCACTTCACATATTTGTCAAATTGAAAACAGCAGGCGATTGTATTAGGTGAGTACCATGTTTCACATATTATGTGGTGTTATCATGCTGACATATTATGTGGTGTTATGATGCTGACATAGTATGTGGTGTTATCATACTGACATATTATATGGTGTTATTATACTGGCATATGATGTGATGTTATCATACTGACATATCATATTGTTTTATCATACTGGCATATTATGTTGTGCTATCATACTGACATATTATCTGATGTTATCATACTGGCATATTATGTGGTGTTATCATACTGACATATTACATTGAGTTATCATACTGACATATTATGTGGTGTTATCATACTGACATATTACATTGAGTTATCATACTGACATATTATGTGGTGTTATCATACTGACATATTACATTGAGTTATCATACTGACATATTATGTGGTGTTATCATACTGACATATTATCTGATGTTATCATACTGGCATATTATGTGGTGTTATCATACTGACATATTACATTGCGTTATCATACTGACATATTATGTGGTGTTATCATACTGACATATTACATTGAGTTATCATACTGACATATTATGTGGTGTTATCATACTGACATATTATATTGAGTTATCATACTGACATATTATATTGTGTTATCATACTGGTAAATTATATTAAGTTATCATACCGACATATTATATTGTGTTATCATACTGACATATAATATGGAGTTATCATACTGACATATTATATTGGGTTATCATACTGACATATTATATTGTGTTATCATACTGGTATATTATATTGAGTTATCATACTGACATATTATATTGTGTTATCATACTGGTATATTATATTGAGTTATCATACTGACATATTATATTGTGTTATCATACTGGTACATTATATTGTGTTATCATACCGACATATTATGTGATGTTACCATACTGACATATTAGGTGGTGTTATCATGTTTCACATATTTAATAGAAACATCTACATTTACAAATCAACGACAAAGCCGCAGGTTGGCCCACTGTTCGTTGTTATGAATGAACTGAAACTAACACATATTGCGATGGAAATGTTCATACAAATGCATATACATATGTGTGGGCTCGGGGCGACAGTATGACAACTGCAAACGTGCAGGCAGATGTTGTGTGTTGGTACTGATTACACATTGTGAACAACAAGATGAAGCTCAAATGAAACTGCACGCAGCATAATAATTTTGAAATGACTACATGTTATATCTACTATATTAAATCAAGTTGTGACATTTCCTCGGCTCAGGTAAAAAATCTCGCTTATCCTGACAGCCATTGTTGCAAAATCAAAATGAAACATATCGCTAGAACAAAACAGGAGACTACAGTACAGTGTGATGAATAGTGACGTGTTAGTCAATAGCAAAAAGCTGACTGACGATTCTCTCTGTAAATTAGAATCTATTGTTTTAATAGATTAAAATAGAATCCTTAGAAATTACCTAATCAGGAATAATGACAATACAACATGCTATCCACAATAACATGTCTGTAGAATATCGAGTCGCGGAGAGATTAAAATTCCCAAGCTACCATTATATGTCTTCTGCTTGGATTACTAGAACGAACTGAACATTCCAATTCTAATAATCGTATGTGATGGATTCAACAGAAACAAGAATGGAAAATATATCTTCAATTGATTTTAAATATTTTAGATGTTCATTGAAGTCGAGCATATACTGTCATGTTGCATATTGGATTTGGACGATTGTACCATTTATTCTTTTTGCAATTGGAATATGTGGAAATATTTTGAATATAATTGTGCTCTCGCGGCCTCGGATACGTAAATATTCAACTACAGTTTATCTTCTGATTTTAGCCGTATCAGATACAACATTTCTCTGTATAGCCCTCATGCAAGATACAATATACGGCATAACAGGAGTTAGGTTTTCAGATTTGTCAGAAATATTGTGCAGGCTGGATGGATGGCTACGCTACACATCGGCAACATTTTCTTTGTGGCTTTTGGTGTTGATGACCATTGAACGAACAATTATGTCTAAAGCTCCTTTATTTGCAAGGGTTAGATTAACCCCTAAAACGTCACTAATCTGTTCCCTTCTCACATTACTAATACTGGCACTAGCAAATAGTCATATGATTGCTGGATACACACTGCGCATATCTCCACGTGATATTCCAAACGATTATAGTGTTACCATTTCGTGCACATATTCTACAGGAGATTATGAGCGTTTCAACAAAGGAGTGTGGCCTATTCTAGTTCTTGTGTTTTACACAGTAATACCTGCGACTATACTATTTATAGGAAACGCAAATATAGCTATTGTTATTCTGATGCAGCAGAAACACTTTTCTCGAATACAACCATCCAGTGCACGAGCAGGATTGCAGTCCTCAACTATAGATACAACGATGCAACCAACACACATACGTATATCGGTACAGCAATCAAGTATAAGCACAGTAGTCCAACCAGAAAGCATGCTAATGACGGAACAGCCATCAGATATGAGCGCACACGTTTCTCAAGCGCCAGGTACATCCTATGCTCTGTCAAAGGTGAAACATAATCAAGATTACAGAACAGCAAGAAAGGAGACACGTGATAACCTAGTTTCAACAACGGTACGTAGGAATACGAATCGGAGTAAATCGTCAACAAGGCTACTCTTCACTCTCAGTGCATTTTTCTTGATAACTACTCTACCATACTGTATCTATATTATTATTAGAGGGCAAAAGGAAGAGTTGGAGGAAGATGAAATTGACAAATGGCGACTTGCATTTGCGATCGTATACGTCTTACTCTATATTAATTTTACTTTTAATTTCCTGTTGTATTTCGTAAGTGGTACGCTATTTCGGCAGGAATGGAACCGGCTTCTGGTAAAGGCTAAGACATTTATGAATCAATTATTTTAGTGCTTTGTAGATTAATATTGGCATAGATCCAATGCACGACATGGATTAAGCAGATGTCAAATGTAATCATATGGAAGGCACAGAGGATACTATTATGATGAAATGGAACAAAATCTTTGCAACGGGTAATCATCCATTTTAATAAGTTGCAGTTTGATATTGCTAAAGGATGATGCATTAATTGGATTAAGTAGGTAAAAGTCAAATGGTACAATTTGAACATGCAGAGTGTAAATTATTATGATGAAATAGAACATAATTTTAGTCAAATTATAAGCTACATTAATGACTCGATTCTTTTAGCTTGTTGTATGTTGGTATACTATTTATTTAGGTAGAAGACAACTGCATTACTTTGCGTGTCAAATGGAATGATAGGACAAGTAAACTATGTATTAGTTTGAAGAAATGGAACATATTTCAGTAATATAAGCTTAATTGTTTATGATCCAACTACTTTAGTGTGATGTAGTTGAGAAAGTGTACTCGAGTAACTAAAACCAGAATTTAACGGGAGTTGCATCGTAACTGTCAAACTATGAAACCGGCACAACACATTAAACCGGAAGTAATACCGGAAGAACATTGGTGCTAAATAGTATGGTATAGGTCATGCAAAATCCGCACTAGTTAAATATTGTTGATACCGATGGACTGTTGATCTAAAACATAACGATAGAAACTAGACTTTTATATATTTTACAACGATTGCGAAGCAAGTTTTAACAACTTATATTAATCACTCTCGTTAGCGCGGATGAAAGCGTAAATGTGGTCATTCGTGTGGGAGGAAACCGGAATACCCCAGAGAAAACCCACCTGTCCGATCTGGCGACCACCGTACCATCTCACATACCTCCCGGTCCGATGATAGAACCTGGGTTACATTGGTTAGAAGCGATCGCGCGAATCACTGCACTAATAGGAAAGCCAAGCTTGTTACATTGATGTTGGTAGAGGACTGATGCAAATTGCATCATCTGGACATGCATTGTATATTATTATGAAGAAATGTAGTGGACGTTTGGACAATGCTTACACATTTGTGAATCAGCTATGTTGTATATTGATTTTGGTAAAAATCCATTGTATTAATAGGGTGAAACATATGCTAAATGAATTCCTTAGCACAAGTGTATTGTATTATTCAGAAGGATATATGGATTATAAAAAACATAAAAATGATATCAACTTTGCTAACAAATGGCATGTTGTTCGGAGTTGCACTGCTATACCCATATGTAGCCACCACATGGTATGTACAGAAGGTATAGGTACCCAACAATAAGTCATGCGAAGGACGGAACTACCGACAACGATGGTAAAATTGAAATATGTCAGACTTTATAGTTAATGGCATCAATGTTTTTCCACTTTTAAATAATAGTTTGACTTTTGCAAATGTCTTAGCATTAGGACAATTTGTACACACATATTTATTATTATTTTATTAACAGATAAATGTTTACAGCGATATCAGCTGAAAGTTTTATCAGCTTTGATCACGTTATTATTGTTCCCTGTATCCATAGAAGCATAAAGGTCGAGTAATAGCTTTATGATAGTAATTTCTGATATTACAAACATTACTTCTGCACGACAGTAAATTAAATTGCACGTAAAATCTTTAATATAATCAAAGTTTAAGTCACCGGGAGCTGGATATTTGATGTTGTTTGCAACACTGACTAAGAATTCAAATACATCTGCCATTTCAACATTATGAGAGCAATGAACGCCTTTATTGTATAAATAAATGAGTGAATAATGTTATCAGATTGTGTCGATTTCACAGAACGAAACTCTTTACAAATATTTCAAACATTATGAGGTTTGGTTTATTTCCAGAATATATGCTTATTCACATGACTCCTCTGCAGCATGGAGTAATCGACACGATAAAGGACACAAAGCGTATTGTCGGATATCGGTCCTGAAGCGCACTTATGTCGGTTCGTCATTGTAGAATATTACAACTCCATCTTTGAATGTAGAGAGGATTTCACTATCTCGTTGTGTACGAAACAGTTTGGGAAGAAATCAGACCTGGAATATAAACATAGGTATTCACTAACACATTTTAACCAGTGTGCCATGTTTTTCAACCTTTTGAGTGTTTTACGTTTATTTATCGTCGCTACCGGTTGCCCATATGAGCGACGCCTCCTAAAGAGAGTAGTCATTTTATATAGTTTCAAAGTTTCAAAGTTTTATTTGTTTTAATCCAGAAGGTCTCAGACCCATGTGGCATACATATACATATACAAAAATATGGCGACAGCAATTCATTATATCAATATATCTAATTAATTATATAATACTAACGCAAATATTTATATACATGGTATATACCTTATTTGAACGTTATGATATAACAGTATAGCATGTGAAAGTAATCAAACGAACAATAATTTAGCTTAATAAACTGAGTATAAGTATGTTTCAGGCTTAACTAGTGTCGATACTTAAACGGCCGTGTTACATTTACTACAATCTCGTTTCTACTAACCAACAAGTTACCGTGGGTACATTGCATCTCATATCTACAGTTAAGTTATGAACGTACAGAAAATGTACAATATGCATATAATATTGTCTTGATACATTGGAGAACATAAATAACACGTATACTCTATTACTTTATTCTAACCTTACCATTTCAAGCATTTCTGCATTACATAACGTTCCATACACAATATTTGACACTAAAGTATATGTATATTCTTTCATTCTTAACACCAATAACATTTACTTGTGCTTACCATGTTTATGAAAGACGTCTATTAAAGTACATACATCAAGTTATATTGGTATTATATTGGACTTATCATATAACATATTATATTCTAACACGTTATTATCTAGTATACAACTCATTTGTCCTAAGGGTAAATGATTTTTCTATATATATACTTAAATTTTTAATAAATTAAAAGATCGTGAGTGATTAATATTAAGTTGTAGAACTAGTTTCTCAATCGAGTTTAAATACTTAAATATGATATGGAAACGACTAACACTGGAAATCGCTTCCGCTTCAGGCCGGGTCATTTGGATGACTCGGATATTTCGATTATGGCGAGTGGCGTTACATACGAAGACGGCGAAGATCTCTTACGGAAAGCACAGGCCATCATTAATGCGTTAAACAACAATGTATCGGAGCAAGTTGCTATAACCAGAGTCATACGAATTCGTTCGCGCTTCAGAGATTTAAATCGACCAGATCGACCGCCGCTTGTGAAAATATGTTTCAGAAACCTTGATGAAAAAGTGCTGGTGTTAAGAAACAAAATGTCTCTGAAAGAAGCGCAAAACTATAAAACTGTGTACCTTCAAAGTACAAAATCACACGCAGAGCGACTCATTGAGTTGAACGCACGCATGCTACTGAGGCAAATGCCTGGACGTAAAAACCTCCGGGTGAACGCAAATGGTAGTATACAACAACGCACACGACAAGATAATGGTGATAGGAACTAGGAAGCAACCCGGTCTAATGGAACAATAAAGATTGCCCATATAAATGTCTGTGGATGGACTAGAGAAAATCATGACTTACGTGTTGCCATCATTAGTGCATTAAACTCGGACATAATTTCAGTTTGTGAGACACATTTGCGCGAACATGATACTATAGAAATGGAAGGCTATACATGGTATGGCTTTAACAGAAAAGAAATACATCGTAATGCTCCAAAAGCCTCAGGTGGTGTGGGTATCCTAGTAAAACAAACTTTGAGTGAATACTTTAACGTGGAAATAGTAGACAAATCATATGAAGGTATTTTAGCGCTGCGCTTTACCCACCGGGATACGGAGACGGATTTTATCATATTCTCGTGCTATTTACCACCGGAGAATTCAACTAGAGGCAGAGACACCCAAACGTTTTTAATCTAATCGACTTTTTGAATGACTCGAAGTTTTGTGCATTGAATGGTCGCTCTCTCAGTGATAATTTCACCACCATATCCAGACGAGGTAGAGCGGTTGTAGACTATCCGTGCGTGCCTCAGGACACATTCATGAATTATCGAAATGTCCGCGTATTAACAGTACAAGAGATCGTATATCAGCTTGGACTGCAAGGGTTATTGGGTGAACGCGCACGTATACCTGATCACAGTGCTCTAATGACAGAGTTTAATTGCCGTTATTCACATGAATGGAATGAAATCAATACTACGGATGGGCTCAGTGGTATACGATTCAAATAAAAACGAATTCCTTCAGATTTTATGGATAGTGATCTTGCCAGAACTGCTATTATGAATGTTATCACCAATATAGAATCAGCACGAGATACACAGACTGAAATTGATGGTATTTACCAGAAACTATGTGACAGTATATCGGATGAAATGGTACGGAGCATTCCCACGTATAATGTGTCCCGTAGAACTCAAAAACGGTGTAAGCACGGAAAACTGTATTGGAATGAAGGTCTACAAGAGCTCTGGGATATATTGCGTCAGAAAGAACGAACATTTTTAAAGTGTACAGGCCCTAATCAACAATGATCTCGGCTTAGAAATGAGTATGTATCTTCACGGAACGCCTTTGACACACTTTTAAGACAATCGGAACGTGCGTATAGACTGTCGCAGACGATTGATATAGAGGAAATGTCAACCAGGGATACGAATGCATGTTGGAGAAAGATAAAGCAACTAGGTCCTAGGTCGCACAAATCGATACCGGTGGAAATTATCGAGAATGGTGTATTTAACCGGAATGAAAGTGTAGTTTTTGAGCGGTGGAAACAGGACTTTAGAAATCTATACAATCATGACGATGACAGCGATTTCGACAATGAACAACCCTATAATCGAGCTAAAATACACAAACACTTAATCGAAATGAACATTCAAGATCCGTTATACACGCCAAATGAACAAATGAACTGTAATATTACGATAGATGAAATAACTGGTATAATAATGCGTGCAAAATCAGGCTCAGCTTGTGGAATCGACAAAATACCATACGATGTTCTGAAATACCCGCTAGTGATCGCAGTGCTGCATAAACTGTTTCAGTTTATATTTGACACCAGCTTAATACCATCAATATGGAGAAGCTATTATCTGCCCAATTTTAAAGGATCAGACGTCAGACAGACGGATACCGTTAAACTATCGTGGTATTTGTTTATTGTCGTGCATCAGTAAGCTGTATAGCTCGCTCATTAACAAAAGGCTGACACACTATTTAGAAAGCAATGAGTTACTGGCAGACGAACAGAATGGATTCAGGGCAAAACGGTCGTGCGAAGATCATGTGTTCGTGTTTAATAGTATAATAAGGAAACATAGTTCCGTGCACACAGCATTCATAGACCTAAAGAAATATTTCGACTTTATAGACCGCGACATGTTGTTATACAAATTACTGCTGAACAATATTGATGGAAAACTATATAGCTCGATCAAAAACATATATACAAGTGCTACATCGTGTATTCGTATAAACAACCAGCTTACAGAGTGGTTCGATTGTTCAACGGGCGTGAAACAATGATGTAACCTCTCACCGACCTTGTTCTCCATCTTTGCAAACGACCTTGTTCAGGAGATCAATGGCCTTGACATTGGGATAACAATGGGTGATGCAAAGGTGTGTATTCTCATGTACGCGGACGATATCATTTTAATATCAAACTCAGAGGATAACCTGCAAACCTTACTTAACACACTTCATGAATGGTGCAAACGATGGCGGGTAATAACAAACACCCAAAAGTCCAAATGCATGCACTTCAGAAAAGGAAGAACACAGCGTACTAACTTCATTTACAAAATCGGTGACAATGTGCTGGAAGTAGTTGATCGATACAAGTACCTTGGAATCATACTACACGAGAAAGGAAACTACAGTGCAAACTGTGAAGCGTTAGCAAATGGTGCAGGAAGACAACTTGGTAGTTTAATTAATAAGATGCATCATCTTAAAGACTTCGGTTTCCGAGCATATGAAAAACTGTTCACATCATGTGTCGTTCCTATACTGGATTATGGAGCGTCGGTTTGGGGAGCCAAACAGTTTCAATCGATAGACAATGTGCAACACAGGGCTATGAGATACTATAACTGGTCTAGTGACGTTAAAGATATCATTAACAAATTAGGAGTTACTGATGCTTTCAATCCAAGGTCTACTGTTAATATGACATATGTTAATGTACGCATTTATAACCACTACTCTATGAAATGGTGTCAAGATATCCAAGATGTTGCTAAGTTGCGCACATATCGAACCCTTAAAAGTACTCCTAAATGTGAAGAGTATGTATGCTTAGACTTAAAGAAATATGAAAGGTCATTGCTAAGTCATTTAAGGTTTGGCATGTTACCGTTAAGAATAGAGACAGGGCGATATGTGGGAGAACCAGTAGAACAAAGACTGTGTAGGTTCTGTGCCTTAAATGCGGTGGAAGATGAGAGACACTTTTTGCTTGAATGTGAACTATATAATCAAATACGTATTGATACAATAGGGGAGATAACTGCTGGGACAGATTATGATAACATGACACCAGAACAAAGATTGTCTTGTTAAACTCTTTTCCAAGAAAGTGCGCAACATTTATTGTTAAATCGTATCTTTACAGACGATCATGTATGTATATCCATTAATATAGATATATTAATATGAATATATACATTATGTTATATTATTTATATACTGGCAATATATCATTATTGCTGTAATCACATTATAACCAACTTAAAATGCTACATCAATTTTGTAAATTATGTATAGGCGACGTATAGGCCCGTTGGGCCGGGTGCTTTGTAAATTCTTGTAATATTTTGCAAATTTGTTATATCATGCACATGTCACTATAATAAACCATTTACTTACTTACTTACTTATGTACTTACTTACTTAGTATTGACTAGAATAACAAAGACTAATAGTATACTCTATCAAATTCTGCTAACTGCTACAACGAACTATATGAATAGTGTCCGTATTCGCTGTCTAATAGCACATGCCTTCAATTTCCCCAGCGTTTCGCTTGCCGGATTACCTGCACTGGTGTCGAATTCTTTTGTCATTTCAAATTGTTTTCTCAGCACGCGAACTGTGTGTTGTTTGTTTTTTCTGGTTTTACGACTGCGTCAGTATTGTATTGGACTATATTAGTCAGGTCGATATATGACAAATACACCCTCAACCCCAAAAAATTGCTACAAAAGGTTTCTCAACTGATTCTGGTAGGGATTAGTATACTTTATAACATACTAAAAGTTTACCAAAGTAGGACCCCCGGAAAAGTGTTTTTTTCAAAATGACGTTCAAGATGGCCGCCGAAACCTCTTAATGATAATAACTATGTAATGATCAACTCAAATTTGATGATCTTGGTGTCTACTCCTTGGTTTTTGGGGGCAAAGAACACATTAAGATCATAAAAAATGATGTTGACCTATATATATAGGACACAAATCCAACATGGCGTCAAAAATGGCCGCCAACACCTCCAAATGACCGCAAGTCCATAACTATTGACCCAGCCCTATCGTTCATTCCGACTAGTCAGGGGACAGCACTGGAAACATTGTTCGTTGGGAAAGACAAAAGACGCAAGGTTGCTTGCTGCAGTTGGTCATGCCATAATTCAGGCAGTTCACCCACGATCTGTTATTGCACCGCTACAAATGGGACTTGCTTTGCAATTTCATCATCTGTATCGTTCGAAGTTCATTGTGGATACTCCTCATGAAATGGGATTCTGTTGTTCATACACAGAAGTGATCAGATTTGAAAAAAATGCAGCGGATTTGGAACCTGATGTCCTGGGTGGTGATGTAGATTTCCTGGATATATCTGTCCTCTTTGCCGCTGATAATGTTGATCACAACATTATCACTATTGACGACAAAGGGACATTTCATGGAATGGGTTTCATTGCCTCTGTCACCCCTGGAAAACAGACGAACTATCTCATTCCGCGAAGACAGATCTCAGAATTGAAAATTGAAAACAAGACAACAATTCCTATCTTGGAGTACAGGCTTGCAAGGCATGCTTGTCATGAGATAGTCTTCGAGGACCTGTCGATATTTCTTGATTGACAAGAGGATCGATATTCTGTGGGAAGTCTCCCTCGGCTTCAAAGAGGCAACACAGAATTGGCAGGGGATGATGCATATCTTGCATCAGGGGAGCCAACACTCTGGGCAGCCGTCAGTCAAATCCTTGCCTATGATCAATATGTACTCTGGAGACAAAACGTGCATTTTGTCTACATTATACTTTGTTTGCAACCTTGCCATGAAGCACAACCTTCCCACCATTGTAACTTTTGACCAGCCCTTGTATTGGCTGTCGAAATCATCATTGATGCGCCACAAAGTAGTCACCTGGACGGCATTGTTCTGATGGTGGGGTGTTTCCATACACTTATGAACTTGTTGGGGGGCCATAGGAACTCTCATGGAAGGGACCGGTCTCAAAAACATACTTGAGACTGTTTATGGAAAAAATGCAGTTGTGCACATGATGACAGGAAAAGCTATCCAGATGGCTTTGCGGGGGCCATCTTCCTGTTGACAAGTGCCTACATAGTCAGCTTATAACGGAATTGGCCAAAGACGATCCCGAGATTCAGACACTGCTTGATTAAGCGGAGGAATTGTACTCCTCCCTTCTTAGCGGAGAGACGATGCTAGGAGATGCTGCTTGTTATGAGGTGTTGATCCAACTCGACATAGTAACGGAGAAGAAGAAATCTGAACTTGCTCAGACCTCAAAGACCAGTCAGTTGTGGCTGAATTATCAGCGTATGGTTGGCATGGCAAGAATGTCGATCAAGGCGGATTGTACAGGGTCTTGGTTGATGCATTTGCAGGCAGTGTCCAATTGCCTAACTGTCTTTGCTGTAACTGGGCTCTTCAATTACCTGCGATCTGCTCACTACTACCTGCAGCAAATGAGCAACCTTGAGGAAAAGCACCCAGATGTTTATCGAAAGTTCCTAGGTGGTTTTCACGTTGTTCATAGGAGCAATCAGTGCTGGGCAGGGCTTAGTAGTGATCTTGTCATTGAACAAACGTTGATGAGGTCTCTAAAGAGCACTGGTGGTCTAACTCGCGGCAGTAGGATGACCGAGGACATGCGAAACCTCTGGACTTTATCTGCACCTGTAACATCTGAGTACAACATTGCGATGCAGGATTTCACAAACCAAACCTATACTACAAGTCAGCAACACAAAAACTCAACTGAGGCGCGCATCAAAAGAGATGCATCTGATCTCGAGACAATTCGGATAAAGCTTGCAGCCTGTTCACCATTCACATCTGATCCTACTCTGAGAAACATTGTCAACGGGATAGTGGCTGGGCCAGATGTTAATGGACATGACTTTGAATCAGTTGGGAACAAGATCATTGAAGATATAATCGGAAAGTCGGCAGTTACTTACAAATTGAAGCGGAAAGAGAGAGCCAAAACCCTTGGGAATATCTCTGCTGTGAAGATTGCTCCTGATCGTACCATTGATCCTGCCCTTCTGTTCCAGCGTTTCCTTGTGGTGTCAAGGTCAGGAGATCTTTCCCTTGAAGAGGTTTTGACATATGAACTAAGCCCCTACCCTCCAGCCCTCTTTGAGACCAGGAACATTCTTCGAAAAGCAGACAAACCTCAGCTTGCTCAGGCAATTCGAGACCATGCTGCAGACTTTTCAAGTGAGGCTGTGATGAACTCTATTTCCAAAACAGATTGCTACGTTCTTGATGGCTGCTCTTTGCTCCATCGTTTACCGTGGAAGAAAGGCGACTCATATAATGCAATAGCTGAGTCGTATGCAGACTTCACTGTGAGACATTACGGACAAGCGACAGTGGTGTTCGATGGCTATGGTGAAGGTCCCTCCATAAAAGACAACACACACCAGATAAGAGGAAAAAATCTGCACCCTATTGTTAGTTTCACTGCAGAAACAGAGTTTTCAGGCAAGAAGAAGGACTTTTTGTCTCGTGAAAAAAGCAAGGCATACATGATTGCTCTCACCAGCACAGCACTAACTAAAAGGGGATGCCATGTCATTCAGTCATCAGGGGATGCAGACGTCGATATCGTTAAGGCAACTGTTGAACGATCCCATCATTGTACCACAACATTTGTCGGTGAGGATACAGATTTGCTGATCTAGCTCCTTCATTACTCCAGAACAGACAATGAGATCATCTACTTCCGTTCTGACGCAAACAAGCAGTCAAAAGAACACAGAGTGTATAACATTAACCTGTTGAAAGAAACTTTAGGAGATGATGTGTGCAATGAGTTGCTCTTTGTACATGCCTACTCAGGCTGTGATTCAACTTCAAGGATTTACGGCGTCGGAAATATGTCAGTCTTCCGGAAATTAGTGAAATCTGATCCTGTCATGAAGTCCTGTGCTAGTGCATTCATCCTTCAAAACAAATCTCAAGAGGACATATCAGATATTGGCAATGACCTGATTGTTGATCTATTTGGTGGCAAGTCTAATGATAGGCTATCATCACTGCGCCATATCATTTTCATCAAGAAAGTGGCAACTGCTGAAGCATTTGTCACTTCAGAACGGCTTCCCCAACATCACCTGCAACAAGATTCCATAGCCAACGTGAGTACTTTCAAATAATGGTATGAATGGGATGGCAAATGAAATGAACCCAACTGAATGGGGATGGAAACAGGAAAATGATCAGTTAATTCCAATTATGACCCAAAACAATGCTGCGCCTGACGAACTCTTGATAATTATCCATTGCAACTGTTCGGGGGGATGAAAATCCTGCCGATGCAGCTGCAGACGCTATGAACTCCCCTGCACTGCTGCATGTGGCCCTTGCCAAACTGAAAACTGTGACAATCCAAACAACACTCAAGAGGTCGATACTGAGGAGGAGGATGACACTTAAAACTTATTCTATGGACAAAGGTGTTTATGCGTTAGGTTATTAGTTCAATTGCATAATGTTGCAATAGCTCAGTGATATCCAAAGTTGTCTTAATGTGTTCCTTGCACCCAAAATCCTGGGGATCGACATCAAGATCATCAAATTTGAGTCAATAGTTATGGACTTGCGGTCATTTGGAGGTGTTGGCGGCCATTTTTTGACGCCATATTCGATTTTTGTGCTACATATATAGGCCAACATCATTTATTATGAGCTTAATGTGTCCCATGTCCCCAGAAACCTAGGGATAGACACCAAGATCATCAAATTTGAGCTGATAGTTACATAGTTATGATCATTAAGAGGTTTCAGCGGCCATCTTGTACGCCATCTTGAAGAAAACACTTTTCCGGGTGCCCTACTTTGGTAATCTTTTAGTATGTTAAAAAGTACACTATAACCTACCAGAATCAGTTGAGAATCCCTTTGTAGCAATCTCTTGGGGGTTAAACTGTATTTTGACCTCACTATATCGCCAGCGGGAAGTTCACCTAACAACACATTTTCTGAACGGGGCTAAAACCCGTGACCATCAGTGATGATAGGTTACAGTGGTATGCACGTCAGCGACCGTAACCAATCGACAACGGAGGCGGTTGCTAAGTAAACATTGTGATTACAAAAATATCATGCATTGACATAATTCAATTATTGCAGGCCTGCTATCATGAGCCCCAAAATATACATGTAATATACATATTCTTACCAATGACACCATTAGAACGCACTATGTCAACCTTAAATGCTGATATACAGCTATTGCATGACAAACGGGATGGAGCGGTCGCGTAAGCAGAAGCTATGCGTTGTAATATTGTCTCATTACGTGTGCTTTCATTTATGCTTTCCAATGAATATAGAATTTTCTCTGCGAAACAAAACTCCACCGTTCACCGCTTTGAAAGAGTGAATGGCGGTATTTCCTCTGCCACCTGTTGCGTTTCATATTCCTGCTCGGGTAGATGTACTTCTGTATTTTAGACCAACGGGATGTAGCATGACCAACGGGATGTAGTAGTCACGGGAGCAGAAGCTATGTGTTGTAATAGTGTCTCATTATGTGTCATTTCTTTTATGCTTTCCAATGAATATAGAATTTTCTCTGCGAAACAAAACTCCACCGTTCACCGCTTTGAAAGAGTGAATGGTGGTATTTCCTCTGTCACCTGTTGCGTTTCATATTCCTGCACGGTTAGATGTACTTCTGTATTTTAGCTATTTCCTGACTATCATGAACAGTTAATAACAAGTAATATATTCTAATGAATTTGTTTTGTCTGTAGTTTTAAATTGTGTCAGCAAACAGAATCTAACTCAAATTATGCAGGAACTATTTCGTATTACGGACTTTCACACTAACATAAGTGGTTGTGCGGTTGTGTCACGTAGTGCAATGAAGCTACTGCCAGGAGCAATGAAATGAATATAATTTGAAAACAAACGCCACTCATGGCAATATAAAGTCGGTGCTCACTCGATCTTAAACCAAGTATAATAAACACAACTATCCTCTATATCTATTCCGTCGGGGGCCTACTCAGCTGTGTATTGCTAATTATATTGTCTGTCACATCCTATCAGACATATAGCGCTGAAAGTTATGTAGTTGACACCAGAAGAGTTAGTAAACAGATAGTGGATCAATCGTATGTTCAAACTGTACATACACCACATGTTACAACATATCCACTATCAATACCTTCTATCCTAACACACACAACATGGTACCGGTTCGTAATCAACCACTGCCTGTCACTGAAGTCCCATATTCAAAGTGATCTTACTCATCCATTATTGAGAAAATATGTGCTACTTGTTACTTTCATTTAGTACTCATGTGATAGGAGAAGCAAGAGAATACCGTGTCTGCCAATTTACTTCCCGAAGCATTATTTCGGTACTTGACATCTCTGCATTCGAAGAGTTGGATCTTTTATTCAAATGTCTAGGACCAGGATCATCTAAACATGCCCTGAACATTCGTTCGGCAAACGCATGTGGTGTGGGAACGAATAGAATATTGGTTCGGGCATCCAGAATTGGTTGAACATTCATTACTGAACACAATGAAATTATTGCCTGTGCTTACCAGTAAGGATAACAAGAAGGTATTCGAGTTGACAGACCTAGTGTCAGAAATTTATATTATTATCATACTATGACCCATCTCATTGGGTATCCACATAGTTAATAAGTTGCCATAAAATGTTCGAGAAAACGTGTTTTACAAGCATCTCATTAAATAAAAACCGACATTGTATTCATTTCCACCATTCAATGTTTTCGAAACCTTCATTCGTTATATTTGCGAAATGAAGAACGATAATATGGCTATGCTACTATAATGTTAATCCAGTTACATGAACTAACATAGCCTGTGTGCCAGTCTGTCGATGTTTCACTTATTAACTTCTGGAAAAATTGGGCGTATTGAGTTTCTGATCATGTAATTTTGCCAGAAGATAAAAAGTGAAAAATCGACAGACTGGAACCCAGGCTAAGATCAGTCTTATAAAAGACATATGTTGCCTTTTGATAAGGGAAACTAAGAACTTCTTACGGAGCAATATCAAATATCAAATGGAACGACCTCAAGCATGTAGATATAAATAAATATACTAAAAATGTAACTGATATAGTTATTAATATTTCAAAGATGTGTATTCCAACTAAGGAGGTGCTAATTAGACATGGAGATCCACTTGGACATACCACATTCGACATATTATACGACGACAACTCAATCATCCAAAGGCTGGTGTGCTTAAATCGTTCATAAAAACATCTGTGAAAACAGCAGGCGATTGTATTAGGTGAGTATCATGTGTCACATACTATTTGGTGTTATCATGTTGGCATATTATGTGATGTTATCATGCTGACATATTATGTGGTGTTATCATACTGACATATTACGTTGTGTTATCATACTGTCATATTATGTGGTGTTATCATACTGACATATTATGTGATGTTATCATACTGGCATATTATGTGGTGTTATCATACTGACATATTATGTGGTGTTATCATGCTTACATATTATGTGGAGTTATTATACTGACATATTATGTGGTGTTATCATGTTGCACCTATTTAATAGAAACATCTACATTTACAAATAAACGACAAAGCCGCATGTTGGCCCATTGTTGGTTTTTATGAATGAACTGCAACTAACACATTTTGCGATGGAGATAAGGGTCAGATGGGCGGGGGATCGAACCGGTCCAATGTGTTAACCACTGGAATACTGCCTGTAACACGTGAATAAGTCAAGCTTTAAACGTCTTCGTTATTACAAGATGTGCAGGCTGATAGTGATAGCCAAGAATAAATACCCCATCACAGTGATAATATTTTGCATGCCGAGATTTATCGCCCTTGACATTTATGACTTTGTATTAACTATTTATAAGACGTATTTCCTTTTGTCAGCAATGGGTGTGTGTGTGTGTTTTACGTTTATTTGTCGTCGCTACCGATTGCCCATATGAGTGATGCCTCCAGAAGAGATTAGTCATGTTAGATTTTAGGAGGATAGTGCAATGATACAGACAGAGACCCATTCCAGAATCTCCTCTGGTTCTTTTACGTGCACGGTGTAAAGCACCGACAGGATACCTCGGTTTAAAGTCCCATCTGGAAGACTGTTAATTTTATTAGGGTGAGACGGGGGATCGAACATGCGATCCCTGGATTACCAGTCCAGCGTGCTAACACTGGACTACATGTCCGTCTGTAAGCTGTCGAATGATGATGATTGAGCTTATTTACCCTCGCCGCCGGCGAACCATATGTGCGAGCTTACTAAGAAGTATAGTTAACACTCATAAATTATAAACTAAGGTGATTAAGTTGTGTGTGTTAATAATACGAATTGAATGCTCAGCCCGGCCATAGATTATGCTACAAGCATCACAATGTATAGGGTCAGTACAGGAGTCACTCTATGCTGTCTCACATCTCATATTCGTAAATGTATGAATATGTTTGATGTATAATATTATTTGAATGCTCAGCCCGGCCATAGATTAGGCTAAAAGCACCAACATATATAGAGTCGGTACAGGAATCACGCTGTACTAACACGCATCTTAATTCTATAATGTGTGAATTAGATGAGTAATGTTATTTGATAACTCAGCCCGACCATAACTTAGGCTACAAGCATCAAAATACATAGGGTCTGTTTAGGAGTCACTCTAAACTGTCCCCGTATCTCTTGATATTATATATCTTTTCCATGTTCGCTAATCTCTATGTCCTCGCACGCGACGCGCGACCAATTCTCGACCCGATTTATTATGTTTCTCGCCGTTTATATGTCCTTTTTATGGTTCAAACAGTCACACATCTACAAAAACGGACATCAGAAACAGTTTAACGTTTGAATGTTTTCGGCTGGATCCAGTATTTGTAAGGATGTTTTTCATTGGTAGAAAAACTATCCGTTGTTTGGTCCTTGCTCGAACTGTTTACTGATTGGTTGATTTTGAAGCCTAGCTTAGAGCAAATTTGTGACTGCAAGAACCTGTACTCATGTTTATATTACAAACTGTGATTATGACTATATAATAATTACATACTTTATGGTTAAAATATACAATGTTTTAATGAAAACATTACGCCTAGCTTATTGTTATCTACACTTGAATATTTCATATCAATTCGAGAGGCTATATATAACCATAACATTCTGTAGATATATAATGTTGTGGTTCTATAATTCTATGTTAGAATTTTAAATGTTTGTGCCCAGATGATCTGTCTGCTGATGTTTCTCAACAGCCTAATATGTGGTCTGAGGATACTTTGCGAACAAATATAAGCACTTCAGATACTTTCACTGAACCCAGGATACAATATGCTCCATTTATATATTTACAAGGATTCAGTGTACACAGTAAAATAGTAAAAATAAAGATGTATATAATGTACAAAAGGCTGGAGTCTTTATGGCATATTAGGCGTTTAGTGCAGATTATCATGTCCCGTTCCCAAATGTAGGTTGAAGATGAAAGCCTCAAGAACTTAAAGGTAAAAGTCTCTCTTTCTGTGCGGTACAATAAAAAATGGTATTAAAAACTGAACATCCATATCCGCAGGAAATGATCTATTTATGTTGTATATACAAACGGTTTCCTTTCAGGGCCACGTTAAAACTAACATTATAATATAAAAATAGATATATCATTTTATTTAAAACATTCGTTGGTAACGCACAGAGCAGAGTATTTAAGATACTAATTGTTTTCGTATTTCCTGATATTTATTTAATTGACGTCGCATCATGTACGATGGTGAACAGCCTAGGAGAGATCAAATTGGTGTCGAACCAGCAACGCACGCATAAATCTAATGTGTAGGTCAGTGTGCAATTGGACAGACTGCTTAATGATATGTTTATCTTCTACCACCTGATTACTTGTTGTTATACCCAGGGAGCTATATATGTACATTTAAAACATTGCCATGAAGGTTTTATACAAATCATGCATTTGTTGGTACGAAAAGGCTTATAGTTTACTAAGCTGACCATGTGTATGAGTTTAGGCCACGTTTATTGTAAAATATAAGAATTGATCTTTTACTGTCCACTACTAGATTTGTGGACTTATTACAGGTATCGCTTAGTCTTTTAAGAATTGTTGATGAGGATCTTGAGTCATATAGATATATCAGCTATCGCCGTCACTAAAATGTATTTAGAGTAAGTGACTTATAGAGGAATAGCAGAAGTTAGAAAGACAGATTGAAATACACAGATAGAAGGAAGAAGTAAATCCATGGGCACGTGTCCATCAGAGAATTGATGGCTAATAGTGTGCCCTGTATATTTCACAAGATCCTCCTTCTACATTAGTCTAGTAAAAGTTAAATTTACCATGCACATATTCAGGTATATATTGTGTCATAATCAACCTGGGAGAGTAGTCATTGCACTCCCATGGTATCATGGACACATATCCTACTAATAAAAACTAGAAAAATTATGATAACATGATAGCTTCATCCCTGGGTATATATCATTATGATTTTAACTGCTGTTCTATATAGATAGTAAGTGTACTTTATTAGACCTTTCACAGGTGATAGAAATAAATGTTTTAGTGTCGAGCTTACTCCCGCAAGACCGAAAAGTAAGCCGCATTGCTATATTTATCTGTCTGCAAGATTGGCTCACATTAGAAAATATAAGTAATTAGGGTAGACCTAAGCTACACAGAGACCGAATTATTCCAGCATTGAGGCAATGAGCGGAATCACTAACAGTAAGTATCCGGGATGTCCGGAACACCCCAGTCACTCGCCAACATTGCTCAGGTTGTCAAGTGTCTGCAGTGCTCCTTACCTCGAATAAATCAAGAGGATTTGAAGAAAACAATCTCTACAAACCCAGCAATCCAATAGACAAGGATGTATAATAAGAATATATTGACGACGTAGGTACAGTCTGCCCAAATTGCTTAATAATATTATTTTTTTAATTTAATTTATTTATTATAAGTATGATTAATGTTTAGTTATTATTTATTTATTTAATAAGAGAGTACTCCTTTGTTATGTATATAACGAGTTTTTTACAAAGAGAAGACAATGGAATAATATAGGTGTCGCGGTGGTACTGTAGTCTCAGACTTAGACTGGCGGTATGGTCAATCCACACCAGCTGAGGTCGATAATCTGTTTTCCAGCAACCCACAAGCCTATGAATTTGCAAGTTGGTACACAATAATTAGAGAGAGATGAAATGTCAAGATGGGATTGATTTAACCATTGCACAGCTTGTTTCGCAATCGAGAAAAATAACAAACTATAATAATTATAAAAAAATTAAAAATTAAAAGTATGACAACCTGTTAACTCAGAATGATGGAATACTGTAACTTAATTGCATTAGCATCATATTTGAGAATCTGTGTATATTTGATCATAAGACCATAAATAGCCTCAAAGCATGTCTACCTAACCTAGATTTCCAGGACAAATTATAACATTTATCCAGAATATTTATATGTTTTTCCAAACATTGACTTAACATGATCAGATATTGTTACATATTTTGGTTATTACCAAAATTTAGGGCCTTATGCTATGACATATAAGAAATGGCCAATGTAAGCTAATTTGGACATATTTTGGTCATTTACACTATCCAAAGAGTGATTGGCAGGAGAAAAAGACTTCTGCTTATTAAATATTACTTTGCAAAGCCTGATAACCATTCCATAATAAGCTTGGAGTAGTATATAGACAAAATTTCTTTTGAAATTTTCACATCTCAATTATACATATTTGGATAATATAGTCAGGTTAACCTAAAAACATGCTCACATAACTTAGATTTTCTGAACAGTTATGTGAGATATCTGGAAGATTTATGTATTTCTACAAACATTGATCTTTTATTGACTCAGGATGATCAAATAAAATGTCTAATTTATGTTTGTAGCACAGCTGGGGCCCCTATGCTATGATATAAGTGGAGTGTCCAATTTTAGCAGTTTTGGACAGTTTTTGGACTCTTACTCTTTCAAATGAGTTTTAGATGGGGTGGAATTCCTTCCAAACATAGAATGTGGTCATATAAAACAAATATCCACATCTTAACTAATTGTGAGTATTTATAGAAAAACAAGCCATTTAGGATTTACTCACTATTTAGGAATATAATTCTCCAAATAGTGTCTTATTAACTAAAAATCATGTTTACATAACCTGGATTGTCTAGATAATTATTTGATATACCCAGATCATTTAAACATTTCTATAAAGGTTTACATGTTTCTAACTGAAAATGATCAGATGTGATTACATATTCATATCAAAAACTAAAAGGGGGCCCTTAAGCTATGATATGATTTATGGGAAATGTTCATTTTTAGCATGTTGAACATTTATTGTTGTAAATTGTTACATGTTATAGCATCAAAGCTTCACTTCAGTGAATATTCCTAGATTGGCCCAATCATTGGTGATTCCAAGTAGTAAATGCTATAACGTTATTAGGATGTGCTAAATATCCTTAGTTATTTATGAAGTAAATACTTTTTTCATTTTATGTTGTGAAGAAGAGTTGTGGGGGAAGATTAATTTTAGGATGGAGTACTCTCAATGTTTATTTTATGTGATTCATGTTAATTTTTCCGTGCATTGCTAGATTTTATCCTGCGACTCCAGCAATTTCATTGGGCCACGGGTTCTAGTTGTATTGGCAGGATCCAGACTTAGTTTTCTCCATGTTTAATTATACTACTAGATAAATAACACAGTATTTTAACAATAACAACGTGTAGACATTTATAGCCAATATTTGTGGACATTGCATGATAGAAAATATGATCGCAATGATCATGTGAGACACAGATGGTTGTCCCCAATAGAGCCATATATATAATATTACACATTTAGCTAATTGTGTGTGCATTTAAATATGTGTGGATGTCACTACATGTCTTTGTATAAGTGTAGATAAACTGTATATGTATTATAGTGCATCAATTACAAGACTAATTGCCATTTTTATTAAGACATTACAGATATTGCCTTAATGGTTAGGTGTAATTAAGAGATATATAGTCTGGTTCCATGCCAATTAAGGGACAATTGTGTGTTGATTAGCTATATCTTGTCTGACATTTCGCAGTCCAATATATAGATTGCGACAGCTCTAAGCACTGATTTGCGAGCTGCCTTGCACGGATCCAGGATATTCTTTAGGTTGAAGTGCAATCCTTCACCGTTCAGTGCAGCTCTCAAATCTTTCCGATGGCTTTCCAGCCCAGTGCAGTGTAGCAGAACATGCTCAGTTGTGTATTTGACGTCGCACTCCGGGCAAATAGGATCCAGGCCAGGAACAATATATTGTCCCATATTGCCTGGTAACAGATTTGCCCCGAGTCTCAGTCGGGTGATGGCCGTGTCCACATTCTAAACAAGAATACTGGATAGGTCGACTGAGCCCCACTGAGGTTCTATGAAAAGTCTGCCTGAAAGGCCGCCCATCAAGGGTCTTGCGCCACCTCTCTAACATGGCAGATCTAACCACATAATTCATTTCAGTGGGTGCGAGCCTAACACAATTGTCAACCGAGCTATGATCCAGGCCAGACTTGGCCGCCATGTCCACTTGTTCATTCCCAGGTATACCTACATGTGCTGGACACCATACCAGTGTAACCTTTAATCCTAAATGTATGGTATCATTGTAAAGTTCAATGATATATCTTAAGATATCGGGTCTCGATTGACTTATTTTGGATTTCAATGAGACCAGAGAGGACAAAGAATCAGAGAGGATAATGCATTTGGGGAGCTTGTTCTCTATGATCCAGCACAGTGACTTTTTGATGGCCAATATCTCTGTAGTGTAGATGGATAGTTTGTTAGTTAACCTTTCTACAAATGTGTAATTTTCTGATGGAATTACCACTGCAGCAGCTACTTTTCCTGAATTGGGACATTTTGATCTATCTGTATAAATCTGTAAGTAACCTATGTAATTTTTCTTTAAATGGATCTGTTGTTCTGATTTAATGAGGTACGTTAACTCTTCACTTTTTCTGATAAAGCGTTATCAACATCTGGGTCTGATAAGGTCCATGGAGGAATCCGGCCCGGCCTAAAGTCTGCTACCTGCACATCCCCGAGACCGCACGACTCCGCAAGTTCCTGGGCCTGAGCACCAACAGGTTAAACAGGATTTTTGTAGCATGCCTTGACAAAGTATCCGGTCCCGAGGATGGCGTTCACTGGATTACCATCATGCCTAGTTTGAATCCTGGCCCAATATTTAACAGTTTGCTCCATGCGTCTTATGTTTAGAGGAGGTACACCCTCCTCATCTTCCAACATATATCCAGGTGTGGTGCGAATGGCTCCCAGAGCCAGTCTGAGGGCTTTATTTTGGACTATATCAAGTTTTTTAAGTTCAGATCTCACAGCACAAGAATAGATTTGAGCACCATAATCTATCTTTGAACGTATTAGTGGCTTATGAATGAGTAAGAGGCTGTACTTATCTGATCCAAAGTCTGTGCCTCTTAACATCCTCATGACATTTAAGTCTTTTTCACACCGGGTAACCAAATCCTTAATGTGTTGCGTGAATGATAACCTATCGTCCAAAAGAAGACCTAAAAATCTCGCAACTCTTTCAAATTTAATTGGTGTTCCACCTAAGTTAACGTTCAAATTGTGCTGTTTCTGATTCCCAAATAAAACTCCTATTGTTTTTGGTTCAGAAATTTTGAAACCCCAGTCTTTGGTCCATCCCCATAGAGAGTCCAATCCAGCTTGTGCTTTCTTAGCTAGTTTAACCAAGTTGGACCCCATTATCCAGGTTCCTGAATCATCAGCAAACTGGCTAATAACCATCCCCAGAACCATGGAGTGTGTCTGGGAGACCATGGGTTATAAGAGAAAAGAGCACTGGTAAGAGTATCGCGCACTGGGGAGTCCCACTGTCAAGAGTTGCTTTTTCAGAGAGAGAACACCCAACCTTTACTTGAATAGTCCTATTCTCCAGAAAGGCCCTGAGATATTGGAAACAAGAACCTGTGATACCGTACTCTTTTAATTTATAGAGTACTCCAAAGTGCCACGTTAAGTCAAAAGCGGCCTGAAGGTCTAAGAAAATTGCTAGCACTGAACGTTTTCTATTTTTAGCATAGATTACGTCGTGCTGCAGTCGAGCAAGTTGATCTAGAGTGCTCCTTCCCTTTCGAAAGCCAGATTGAAAGGGAGTCAATATATTTTTTGATTCTATGTGATGTTCTAAACGTGCCTTTACCATTCCCTCAAGCAATTTCCCCTGAGTGTGATGTAAGGCTTAAAGGTCTGTAAGAGTTTGGTTCATTTTTATCTTTTCCATTTTTATAAAGCGGTATCACACATGCATCCTTCCAGGCCATCGGGTACAAGCCGCTACTCTATATATTGTTGAAAGCTTCAGCCATAGTTCAAGGGCTGAATCCGGCATGTGTCTAAATAGAAGATAGGATATCCTATCTAGTCCCGCCGCAGAATCACGTCTGTCACTAATGCAAGATTTAAACTCGGACAATGAAAATTGAAGATTTAAAGGAATATCATTACCCCAGGCTCATTTATTACATTTTGATGTTGTGATTCAAAAGTTTGTTGAAATTTTATAGTATCTGGTGACATATTTGAATCACTGGAGACCTGTTGGTAGTGTTTTACCAGGAAATTAGCCTTTTCAAGGGGACCTATTGCCAAATCTTTTTTGTATTTTAATAATGGTACAGGATTTGAAGCTATACCTTTAATTCTGTGAATTATTTGCCAAAATATTTTTGCACTACATTTTTGAGTTGAAATCGATTCACAGAATTCCTGCCAATTTTCTTTTTTTGCTTCAAGAATTACTTTTTTGGATTGTAATTCAGCCTCTTGTAGTGTGTGAAGTTTCATTTGGCAGGGATTTCTTTTTAGTTGATTTAATGCCTTTTTTCTATCCTGTACCGCATTGTAACATTCGTCATTCCACCATGGGACCTTTTTATGTTTAGACACCCTGCCGGAGGAGACAGGTATACACTTCTCACCTAGTTCTAAAATTGTTGCTGTTAAATTTTCACAGAAGATATCCACACTCTCAGAGTAGACACTATCAAGGGTGATCTCCCTACACATTTCCTGAAACAGGGGCCAATCTGCTTTGTCATAGATAAATTTGCCCCCTTGATTGGATGTATTTCTGTGTAATTTAGTCCAATACTTAAAATGATTGGAAAATAATCGGAGCCAAAATTATCCTGATAAACGCCCCATTCCGAAATAGCTGCAAACCTAGGGCTAGTTATAGTACGGTCAATTGCTGGCATTGAACCATTTGCCTTAATTAGCCTAGTTGCCGTACCATCATTCATAATGACTATATTTTCTTGCGCCACCCATGTAAAATTATCCTTTCCCTTTCTGTTTGAATATTCAGAACCCCAATTTATGTGGTGTGCATTGAAGTCCCCTGTAATCACACAGTCACCTAGCCTATCAGTTGTTCTAAAAGATGAGCTTTTATTTAACGATTCAAGATCACACCCTCTTGAGTATAGGTTAACCAAGTGGAAGGGAGATCCAGCCAAATGAATTTTGAAAAGTTGTAACTCTATTTGAATATCCCCATTTTTATCCATCGGATTGTCCACCACAAGAGTCTGGTAATCTATGCCGTGCTTAATAAAGGTAATCAACCCCCCTTTAGCTTGCATGCCCTGAGTTGCCGGGTAGTTTTTTTGTTCGGTGTGGTATCCAGGAATTTTGCATGTTTTAAGTTCATTGAACTTAGTTTCCTGGATACATATACTATTTATGTGGGGGTTGATATCTAGGAAATATTTTACTTCAGTTAATCTATAGCCTGTCAGTCCTTGCGCATTAAAAGTCATTATGTTAATTTTTTTATTCATTAGGAAGACTGACAAACCGACGCATGGAACTTCTGTTTTTTAGGGGAGACATGGATCTTGAACGAATTCTCCATGTTCCTGGTTGTTTTAACCTTAAGTTACTTGGAGTCACAGGAGCTTTATGGACATCACTTATTACACCAAGCGACTGGCCCTGACATGGCATTGGGTTGCTGGGACAAGCCCGAGCCCTCTCGCATTCGAATCCAAGATCAATCGTCAGCTGGGTTGCAATATATTTGCCTAACCCAGCTCTGGAGGGTTTTGACCTGCTCGTGCATAGCCCATGGACTATAGCACAGAGTCCCTCCAAGGCAATTATTTTATTCTGACCACCATGGCCCATAGCATTGACATTGGGCATAACAGGTATAATTTGTCCCACCTGAGTTACTGGTGGTGGGGTCATTTGATTGCTCCGATCTACGAGAGGGCAAGCTACTGGCTCATCCACAATAACCGGTTCCTCCACCCCCGGTTGAGTATTCCCCACGGACATATTACAGACAGGAGTATCCGGGTTCCTACTCAACAAAGAGAGATGAAGGGAGAATATGGAGTCCTATTCAGTCACATTGAAACAACTACTGTCACTGACAGATCCACCGGTGGACTCACTCCCTTCAGTGATCTCCGTCAGTGAATCCGTCCCCAATGTAACCAAAGAGGGCCCAAGCTCTCATCTGTCATACTCGATTTCGGGGTGGAGGTTGTTTTACCCTTGCCCGAAGCTGGCCCGTCCGCCAGCGCACAGCCCACCAAACCGCCCGGGGAGGCAGGCACCCCTTCAGCACCTCCTCCCGTGGTTAGCACGGCGACAGCGGAAGAGAATGACGGTGCACTGGCAAGCGCCACCGGGTATCGTGCGGGCCAGAGATGAGAAAACAGTCACCTTATCACAGTGTTTACAAATGGCTGTCTGAACGACAAGAGAGCGACAAAAAACGACGAGAAACGAATAGTGTTTTACAAAAGTAAAACTCGGTTGACCGAGGAAAAAACAGAAGACACAGAGATCAGCAACACTATGATAGCTATTTGACTAGCCAGATCAAATCAAAGGGAGGCTATCGAGATACATAAACATGATTGCAAAATAATATGAATTCTAGAATAACACACAACAAAATCTAGTAAACAAGCTCAATCATCGTATGTAATAGAAATGGTTCCCAGGTCATGTATGGTACAGGTCGTTAATAGAATTGTGGTATGAAATCTAGAATGACACTGAGTGGGGTAAAATGGGGTGGGGTAATGTGTTTTGGAGAGTAGTGGAAAGGTACGGAATGTAAGAGCTAGGTGGTGGCTGTAAGTTGGAGCCGTCGGTCGACAGTACTGTACGGGTTGGATGGCTGGTGCCGTCGGGTGGAGCAGGGCGTGTAAACGTGTGTATACCAGCGTTTTAGATTAACTTTGAGGCCATAAAATGTTTGTTGATATTTGTTCAAGCTGTCGAATGAGTTTCATCCCTCTATATTTAGACTTTGTGGGCGTAAGAATTCCGTTTCACCATGTAGGTGTATCCCTATTAGCCAATCGTAACTATATAGGCAAGCCATTTAAATTCCACGTTGCCTCTTCTCTCTCCCTCGTGGCGATGGATTCCATCAGGAATGAGGTCTCGAGGGTGATTTATATAAGTTGAAATAACTTGTTTCGCAATCGAGCTAAAATAAATTTGTATAAACGATGATATAAATCCGCTCACCAATCAGTAAACTCCATTACAACAACAGTTCAGCGATTAGTTCCACGAGCGTGCGCCGTTCAAAATGTAGATCCGTTTACTCTCCAAATCATCAAAGGAGCCGCCATCAGAACGGTAATGCTCACTGAACAGATATACTGATCAACAGGTTAATAGTCACTAGGTGTTGTTATATACATTCAGCGATATACAGATGAGGTAATACAATCCAGTTTCTGTGATTAGCGTATGTAAGCACCTGTCCATATTCGGATGACAAATATTGGATAAGATGTTCGTCTCTCGGTAAATGTACGATCCAGAAGCACGAACGGATGTCTAGTTTAGTTTAATTTAGTTTAATAATATTTTATTGCTTTTATCAATTACATTTGTAATACAACAGCAATAGATACAATACATAAATGGTGATACATGTAAATTGATAAAACAAATGGTTTGGCCACCAAAAGTGTTGCCAACATTAATTTAGTAATCGGCCCGCACCAGAATGTCACACACAGACGTTTAATTAAACTAAATGACGGTTTTTATTGGTAAAACGAACACAAAACTAATGAAAAATATGGGGAAACTGATTTTCTTTGAATAATATATTAAAAGAAAAACAACATTAAATTAGAAGGGGAAAATGTGATTAGGACATATAACCCGCTGTTCCACCAAGTTATCCACACCGCCACGCCATTAAACCGAACTAAAGTTATCCACACCGCCAAGCCAAAACCCGAACTAAAGTTATCCACACCGCCACGCCAAAACCCGAACTAAAGTTATCCACACCGCCAAGCCAAAACCCGAACTAAAGTTATCCACACCGCCACGCCAAAAACCCGAACTAAAGTTATCCACACCGCCGCACCAAAACCCGAACTAAAGTTATCCACACCGCCACGCCAAAACCCGAACTAAAGTTATCCACACCGCCACGCCAAAACCCGAACTAAAGTTATGCACACCGCCACACCAAAACCCGAAATAAAGTTATCCACATCGCCACGCCAAAACCCGAACTAAAGTTATCCACATCGCCACGCCAAAACCCGAACTAAAGTTATCCACATCGCCACGCCAAAACCCGAACTAAAGTTATCCACACCGCCACGCCAAATCCCGAACTAAAGTTATCTACACCGCAACGCCAAATTCCGAACTAATTTATCCACACCGCCACGCCAAAACCCGAACTAAAGTTATCAGCACCGCCACACCAAACCCGAACTAAAGTTATCCACACCGCCACGCCAAAACCCGAACTAAAGTTATCCGCACCGCCACGCCAAATCCCGAACTAAAGTTATCCACACCGCCACGCCAAACCCGAACTAAAGTTATCCACACCGCCACGCCAAATCCCGAACTAAAGTTATCCACACCGCCACGCCAAATCCCGAACTAAAGTTATCCACACCGCAACGCCAAATTCCGAACTAATTTATCCACACCGCCACGCCAAAACCCGAACTAAAGTTATCCGCACCGCCACACCAAACCCGAACTAAAGTTATCCACACCGCCACGCCAAAACCCGAACTAAAGTTATCCGCACCGCCACACCAAACCCGAACTAAAGTTATCCACACCGCCACGCCAAAACCCGAACTAAAGTTATCCGCACCGCCACGCCAAATCCCGAACTAAAGTTATCCACACCGCCACGCCAAATCCCGAACTAAAGTTATCCACACCGCCAAGCCAAAACCCGAACTAAATTTATCCACACCGCCACGCCAAAACCCGAACTAAATTATCCACACCGCCACGGCAAAACCTGAACTAAAGTTATCAGCAGATTGCGTCTTATTACTTTGTGAGGGCAGTACGCTAAAAGCGACGCGTATTTTTTATGTATGTTTGTACATTTAAAAATAAAGTTTGATTCTCCTTATTTGAAAAGGACCCGGTACCATGAAGTAATATATATAAAAAAAAATCTATACTAATGTTGCAAGAACAGTCCGGATTCTTCCGTAAGTGGTTGTAGACAAGATCATTATTCAAATTACTGCATTTATTTCTGATACATGCTTGAATAATATCGTACACTTGGTGTGTAAAAGGGGGGAACTCTAGGAGACTTGAACTTATTTTTCAGTTTGTTCTTAAACGATATCAATGTGCTTGCCTTGTGTATTGATCATTCCAGATCATTCCATAATTTTATAGAATCAGGTATAACAGACCTTGAGTATAATTCAAGTCTCCTTGACAATGTGATATAATTATCATTAATGCGCAATGAATATTCATTGGAATCTCCAACATTTGGCGGGAAAAGATCATATCTAGAGGATGTCTAAAGAATACAATAAGGAAGCGACCACGTTTGGTCATATATTGTTAGCTCGTAGCTTTCATATTTGATTTAAAGCGACACTACATTAGTGAAAACGCAAATTTCTACAGAATGTATTTTCCTATTATAATTATTGTATAATTTCCTCCATATATTTGCATCAAAAACTGAGTATTTCAACTATGCGTCGTATACACGGTTTGTTGGCATAACAAACTAATGTAAATATGGTCGACATACATGAGTAATACAACTCGTGTATCCTGAATAACACGATTTATGGAACAGATTTACCGTTAAATCTCACATGTGTGCCTATGCATATTTATTTGTAGACTAGTCTTAGTTAAATTATCTCTAAACGACAATATCTCGCTTTTAGTATTGACTCCGATGACAAACAAACGTCAATTCAGGAGCATGAATGACCTTTATATGAAATTATATTTTCAATTTTGAAATGTATTCGGAATAATTTGAAGTAGCAATGCAGTTATACGTGAAAAATGCATTTATTTCTGTTTGCGATGTAATGTCACTGTAACAGTTTTCACAATAAAGCTCACACTATCGTATTGTCATTAGTATTCGAATTTACTTTCGTTTTTACCTCCAAAATTAGAAAATATAAATATGACGTCCATTCATATTGATGTTCTCTTCATTGTAATATCCAATATGTTCCGATGTTATTTAATGAATCACGCACAGAACACAGTATTCAACAATGTAACAATGCGTGCTTGCGTCTGATGGATGAATACATTGATTTTCTCTTCATTGTAATATCCAATATGTTCCGATGTTATTTAATGAATCACGCACAGAACACAGTATTCAACAATGTAACAATGCGTGCTTGCGTCTGATGGATGAATACATTGATGTTCTCTTCATTGTAATATCAAATATGTTCCGATGTTATTTAATGAATCACACACAGAACACAGTATTCAACAATGTAACAATGCGTGCTTGCGTCTGATGGATGAATACATTGATTTTCTCTTCATTGTAATATCAAATATGTTCCAATGTTATTTAATGAATCACGCACAGAACACAGTATTCAACAATGTAACAATGCGTGCTTGCGTCTGATGGATGAATACATTGATTTTCTCTTCATTGTAATATCAAATATGTTCCGATGTTATTTAATGAATCACGCACAGAACACAGTATTCAACAATGTAACAATGCGTGCTTGCGTCTGATGGATGAATATATTGATTTTCTCTTCATTGTAATATCAAATATGTTCCGATGTTATTTAATGAATCACGCACAGAACACAGTATTCAACAATGTAACAATGCGTGCTTGCGTCTGATGGATGAATACATTGATTTTCTCTTCATTGTAATATCAAATATGTTCAGATGTTATTTAATGAATCACGCACAGAACACAGTATTCAACAATGTAACAATACGTGCTTGCGTCTGATGGATGAATACATTGATTTTCTCTTCATTGTAATATCAAATATGTTCCGATGTTATTTAATGAATCACGCACAGAACACAGTATTCAACAATGTAACAATGCGTACTTGCGTCTGATGGATGAATACATTGATTTTCTCTTCATTGTAATATCAAATATGTTCCGATGTTATTTAATGAATCACGCACAGAACACAGTATTCAACAATGTAACAATGCGTGCTTGCGTCTGATGGATGAATACATTGATTTTCTCTTCATTGTAATATCAAATATGTTCCGATGTTATTTAATGAATCACGCACAGAACACAGTATTCAACAATGTAACAATGCGTGCTTGCGTCTGATGGATGAATACATTGATTTTCTCTTCATTGTAATATCAAATATGTTCCGATGTTATTTAATGAATCACGCACAGAACACAGTATTCAACAATGTAACAATGCGTGCTTGCGTCTGATGGATGAATACATTGATTTTCTCTTCATTGTAATATCCAATATGTTCCGATGTTATTTAATGAATCACGCACAGAACACAGTATTCAACAATGTAACAATGCGTGCTTGCGTCTGATGGATGAATACATTGATTTTCTCTTCATTGTAATATCAAATATGTTCAGATGTTATTTAATGAATCACGCACAGAACACAGTATTCAACAATGTAACAATGCGTGCTTGCGTCTGATGGATGAATACATTGATTTTCTCTTCATTGTAATATCCAATATGTTCCGATGTTATTTAATGAATCACGCACAGAACACAGTATTCAACAATGTAACAATGCGTGCTTGCGTCTGATGGATGAATACATTTGCTTGGAAATTATAAATGTTTTGTCATTAATCGCTAATTGTAATTGCCGTTACACCATGGAAACAAGATTGTAGACTACTATTCTAAAAAGCTTTGTAGAGCTAAGGGAATTGCTTCATTGGCAGTGCTATTGACATACTTTGTTCACTAAGACTAGTTATGCTGATATTTATTTGTATTAGAACATCGACACATGTGTTCCTGGAAATGCATGAATGGTACCATGACTACATCTCAACGTAACACATAGATAGTCAACTGATCTTACTAGACATTTCTTCTATCAAACGTGTTACATGAACAATATGCAGAAATACGATAGGATATTAATAGTGTTTCTAGTCAATTGGGATGTCTGTTCTAGTATTCAATGTATTTAAGATGTGGATATAGAAGAGGAAATGTATCGATATAGAAGAGGAAATGTATTCATATAGAAGAGGAAAGGTATTGACATAGAAGAGGAACTGCATTGATATAGAAGAGGACATGTATTCATTTGATATTTGATATATAAGAGGAAATGTATAGATATAGAAGAGGAAATGTATTGATATAGAAGAGGAAATGTATTGATATAGAAGAGGAAATGTATACATTTGATATTTGATATAGAAGAGGACATGTATTCATTTGATATTTGATATAGAAGAGGAAATGTATTGATATAGAAGAGGAAATGTATTGATATTTGATATAGAAGAGGAAATGTATTGACATAGAAGAGGAAATGTACTGACATAGAAGAGGAAATGCATTGATATAGAAGAGGAAATGTATTGATATAGAAGAGGGAATGTACTGATATAGAAGAGGAAATGTATTGATATAGAAGATGAAATATATTGATATAGAAGAGGAAATGTATTGATATAGAAGATGAAATGTATTGATATAGAAGAGGAAATGTATTGATATAGAAGAGGACATGTATTGATATAGAAGAGGAAATGTACTGATATAGAAGATGAAATATATTGATATAGAAGAGGAAATGTATTGATATAGAAGATGAAATGTATTGATATAGAAGAGGAAATGTATTGATATAGAAGAGGACATGTATTGATATAGAAGAGGAAATGTATTGATATAGAAGAGGAAATGTATTGATATAGAAGAGGAAATGTATTGATATAGAAGAGGAAATGTACTGATATAGAAGAGGCAATGTATTGATATAGAAGAGGAAATGTACTGATATAGAAGAGGAAATGTATTGGTATAGAAGAGGAAATGTATTGATATAGAAGAGGAAATGTACTGATATAGAAGATGAAATGTATTGATATAGAAGAGGAAATGTATTGATATAGAAGAGGAAATGTATTGATATAGAAGAGGAAATGTATTGATATAGAAGAAGAAATGTATTGATATAGAAGAGGAAATGTATTGATATAGAAGAGGAAATGTACTGATATAGAAGAGGAAATGTATTTATATAGAGGAATATACAAGTACAAACTGTATATGTCTTCGGATTTTATGTTCAAGTATTTATGCGTTATAGTGTTAGATATATCAAGCGCTTCAAAAGACGTCGAGGTTAAATGCATTCATTAATGGTTTAAACGGCTGACAGTTCTAAGAAATATGTTCGAAAATATGCCTAATAATAGTGAAATCTATTTTTATTACGTTGGAGAATGTGAAACGAACAATTTCATTGAGTGTCGAATAGCGTACTGGCTATGGCGAACCGTTCCATTTATTCTGTTGGCTATCGGTACGTTTGGAAACGTCGTAAACATTATTATATTGTCACGGCAGAAACTTCGAAAGTTTTCCACTGGAGTTTATTTACTAATTCTGGCCATATCAGAATTGACATTCCTATGGACAGGGTTACTGCCCGATACTATTTATAGCATTACGACATTCCGGCTTATAGACCAATCAGAAGTGATCTGCCGCACGCGCTGGTGGATTGCTTTGACGTCAGCGACTCTGTCTGTTTGGATATTAGTACTACTAACCATAGAGCGTACTTTATTAACGAAGGCTCCTGTGTTTTCCAGAAATAAAATTATTGTGCTAGTGCTGGTTGGGCTCATAAATGGTCACATGATTTATGGCTTTAGTATTTACACGTCAACCGCCGACAAGACAGTTGATGATAATATAGGTGAAACTGAGTTGAACGCCTCACCATTTCCGTGTGATTTTATTTCAAGTGAATACAAGTACTTCTACGTACATATCTGGGCTGTCATTATGTTTATCTTATATACACTACTGCCGTGTATTATCATTATTCTAGGAAATATCAACATAGCAGCTGTAATACTTCTGCAGAGAAAACGACAAGCAAAGGTCGCTCCCGGAAACCCGGCTAAAGAGGCAATAGCCAACAGGAAAAAGTCGTCTGCTAGAATGTTATTCATCCTTAGCTTCTTCTTTATGTTGTCGACAATGCCTTATTGTATATATTTTGTAGTACGTAGCCAGATGAAGTACATCAATGACAGGAACGTAGCGAAATGGCAACTGTTGACGGTTATTGTGAATATTTTAGGATGGTGTAATTTCACATTTAACTTTTTCTTTTATTTTGTGAACGGGACCCTGTTCAAACAAGAATGGAAGAGACTCGTTAGCAAAACTAAAGAGAGTTTTCAAAGGTTTGTTACATGTGGCACTGATCGCTGAACTAGTCGACTGTCATGTACTGACATACAACACGAACACGAACAATAACTACAACAACAACAACAACAACAATACCGTTATTGCATTAAACATTCATACAATGTATATAGCAAGTACATGTATACATGTAGGCAACGACATTGATTTACAAAAGAGCAAGATGTTAATATACTCTCTGCTTATACTAATTTTAGTTTCTATATACATTTGTGAAATATATGTATTTTGCTAACTTTCTACCAATAGTATTTCATGTTTCTGATATCACATTAGTAAATTTATTAATAGTTGGCTATGTATAGTAATACAGTTTTAAATATTTCTGCCTAAAATCTTTACATTTCGGACATATAAGAAGGAAATGATATTCACCTTCTATCATACCTGTATTGCAACATATACAGTGTGGTCAATATACAGGTTATGCATATATATTGTACCAAATCAACACTGTATGTCTATATTGTACGACATGCATAACATAACATAGCAACATAGCATACGATTTATTGTCATATATAAGGCATATGGTCACATATTCGAACCCCGCTCAGACCGTGTCTCTTTATATTAACAAGTTGATAGTTTCTTACGGAGGTTGGTGCAACTAGTACTGGTTAACCGCTGGAGTCCGTCAAGGAGATATGTTGCTAGGTAAACTGCCCGACTCTTAAATGGTGTGTGTTTTACGTTTATTTATCGTCGCTTCCGGTTGCCCATATGAGCGACGCCTCCTGAAGAGATTAGTAATTTTAAATTGTTGGAGGATAGTGCAATGATACAGACAGAGACCCATTCCAGAGTCTCCTCTGGTTCTTTTACGTGCACGGTGTAAAGCACCGACATATGACCTCAGTTTAACGTCCCATCTGAAAGACTGTTAATGTTATTAGGGTCAGACAGGGGATCGAACCTGCGATCCCTGGATTACAAGTCCAGCGTGTTACCACTGGACTACAAATCCGTCTTAAATAGGCAACAGGTAGCGACGTTAAATAAACTTAAATAATACAATAGAAAGGAGTCTGAGTTTTATAAATAGGATGCCAGTCTTTAAACCCCTCAAAAACCCCTTAAAGTCTAAAAATCAAAACAAACCAACGCGGATTCACAACCTTTGATTATGACAATGGCGATGGTGGCATGACCGTATTTTAGGACAATGTTAATGATATCGAAGATGATGTTGTTGACGAGAATTACGAAACTGCTACGTACGTCATAATTTGTAGATGAAACACACGATACACCGTTACGACCAGTCATTCAGAGTCTACAATACAAATGGCTAACATCTAGTAATTGGAAAATGCAATGTTGGATAGAAATCAGAAAGGATCATTCATGATAGCCCTTGACTAGTATCTGCAAAGAAAATAAGAAGAAATACAAACATGTTATGGCTCCACAGTAAAACATCATCAAAGTATGATAATTATGCTTGTCTGTAAACATTAAGTTTTATGGTACAACGACCCAGAACCAATTCCTTCAGTGGGTTCACACGACCATGCGTATTAGCTCAGGTGAGCTGACAATAAAATTCGTCCTATAAAACAGTGATAAATTTCAAGAGAAATAAATCTTGTCATGCAAAGTATCATCACTATTATTGGGTATTTCCTCTTGGCTATCACTACATGGATGCCAACTTTGCAATAACAAAGAAGTATTCAGGCAGGTTTAACATGTTCCCATGCACTACAGACGCGCCATTAATCCAGTTGTTAACAAGTTGGACTGCGAATCCAGGGATCAAGGTTCGATACCCTGTCTGATATTAATAATATAAACAGTTTAACCGATGTCTCGTGTCGCTGCTTTACACCGCTGGAATGGGTCTCTGGCACTATCCTCCAAAATCTAAAATTATTATTCTCTTCAGGAGGCATCGCTGATATGGGCAACCGGTAGCGACGATCAATAAACGTAATACTGCACACACTCCCATGTGCTTGATTGTTATTACCAGTTATAAGCGCAGCGGTTAGAACACTCGCCTCCCACCAATGCATGTTCGATCTCTGTGCTGGTACGCCAGTTATGGACAGGTGGGATTTCCGGATAGTCTGGTTGTCTCACATATGAATGACCACTTATTTGCATTCATCAGCACCATCGAGAGTGGTTAATTATATAGTTTGCAAAAGCTTGTTTCGTAGTCGTTCCTAAATAAATAAATAAAGTTAAAACATCCATGAAGCATTAAAAAAGTATTTGATATTACAACACCATGAAGATGCCACTGATAGTGCACTATAACTCACATATAGTGCATTATTAACCCCATTATAACGAATGGCCACATTTACGCTATCATCTGCGCCAACGAGCGTGATTCATGTAAGTTGTTAAAGCTTGTTTCGCAATAGTTGTAAAATAAATTAATGTTTAAACTTTACTGATCACCTAAACATGTTTAGAACTATGTCACAATTTAAAGAAATTATACTGTCACAGTGTTAATTTTAACTCAAACAAACCTACATTTAATAGCAAACACCAACAATTTGTCAAACCCCCATATTTTGGGGCCCGTTTGCTTGCTGGTGTACACATATGGATTTAGTGAATGGGATGCAGTATTTTTGCACTAAAAGAAAGAAAAAAACAATTTGTCAAATTGCTTGCTGGTGTACACATATGGATGTAGTGAAGGAGATGCAGTAGTTTTGCACTCATTCCTGGAGTACTTTTTAGATATTTTGAGATTATCCCCCAACATGATTAATATAGGAAACATATATTATAGTAAGCATACATTAACAATACATTACAGGAGCAATGTATGTGAGAGATGTGTAAATGTAATACAAGATTCAATGAGAGACATCGGTGAGTTATTGCTCATGCTTACTCTCTAAAAGTAGATAGGTCCTACAAAGTGTTTTCCTCTGTTTTTATCGTTGGTTCCTTTGCACAACATACTAGCAATTTCATTCCACTATCGCTTTATATGATTATTAAATTACTATATCACGACAGATCGCCTACAGCGTATGCAATGTATATTTGTAAAACAATGTTATCAGTTAACAAACACGATTTTGATAAAATCACAATTATCATACCACAACATCTCGTTAGGGAACAACAGTAAAAACAAAGGATTCTAACACTGCGAATGCGCATGCCCGTAACATCGAGTGCGCATGTCAGCTGCATATCATTAGTTGGAAACCCTCATGCAATATCATTTGAGAGTACCCGAAATACTCACATTTGAGCATTGTCTCGAAAATAAGTCAAATCACAAACATTTCTGACATGATTCTGTTTTCAACAATCTCTACTGAAGAAATGTTAGTATCTCAGAGCTGCGAAATTTGTGTGTATTTTTTGAGGCCCCAAAAGTGGATAGCCCCGTTTATTTGTTTTCCTGGTGTAACATATTTGTCACTTATACATGCACAGAAATCAACAACGATGAGCTAAAATAATATTTTTCCTAAAGTAGCACCTCTCGTGTGATCTTGTCTTAATCACTGCATTCGAGTGCAACGTGAAATTAGGAACCAAAAGAGTAACCTAAAGTATAATCCTACTTGATACCATATACTGTGAATTGAATGTTTGTTCGTGATAATTCGATAACGAGCCTCTCCATAGGAACTATACTGACACCATAAAAAACGGGTGCACTTTTATATTGAGCGTTACCTTTTCGTTAGAAATTATAGAATGTTGGCTTTTACTATCATGAGTATCAAGATAATCTTTCACACATTGCACTAATCTACTCAATCGTTCTCACATTTTGATACGAAAGTTGCCCATATTTTTGTCTAAAAGGATATAAATGTTACCTCTAATGCAAGTTTAGTTTAATCATATTGTTTTAAACAATTATGCACGTGAATACAATGCATGACGAATGAAAGAGGGCAACTGGGTTGTGCCACAAGTTCTAGCAATATTAGTTACGGCCATCTCGAAGGCAAGAGCACAGTTTCTTTTTGGTGTCAGTATATAATATATCGTGTATGTTTGTTTATCACCCCTATTTGTCACCCCTATTTAAAGGGCCAGCCATTTCTGACTTATGAAACACCAATTTTTTTTATGAACATCAGTACTTCCCGAATCATATGCTTGTATGCCAGGCATCAGGCTGGTAGGCAATCGGTAACCATTATTTAACTAGCTGGCGGCTCACCAACCGGCCATATCAGAACGAACCCCTGACGAGATTCGAACATTCGACCTCCCACTCCCGTAGGCGGACGCCTTAACCACTAGGCCACGGAGACTGTTGTAGCTGACCAGTTGTCTGTTAGTTTACTCAATGAATCCGTATGTTCGGTTGTATGTATTATAATATAATGTAATTTAAATTGCTCGTTATTTTATTGTGTAATCTCAGTAATGTAGAATTAAAGAGCATATACTATTATATAAATCTCTTCCCCCCCAAAAAAAACCCATCACATATTTAAGACGTCATTAAGCTAAATGTAAATTTGACGCGATTAAGACTAAATACAATGAAGAGGGAATTATTGATGGCGCAAATGGATGCGTTCCGAACAAATGAGACGTTGAGAAAGTCACAATTCAGATAATTTAACACGTTGTCAGACTGTTTTGGATTAATTACAATAATGTAGTTTCAATTTCTATTGTCACATTTCCCAAGGCAGTAATTGCATTTCCGGATTATGCATAACCTATTGTTAACCATAAACTTGATAGTTACAAACCGACAGCTGGAGCAGTATAGATACTATGTATAAACTACTCGACATCTCTTAATACCTTGTATATGTTCTCGTAATATTCAGAAGCGTTTACCTTAGAGATAAGCACTATAGTTGTTGGTACATTTTCTCTGTTTGATTTCACAGAATAAAGACACAAATCCAATTGAATTGAAATATGTCATTTAATATAAATGACGGTATGTAATGCATAATAGTCTACTTACATAAACATGTAAATGCCATAACATTATAATATGCAAAACATGCAATTACATAATCAACATAACAATATGCAATTATGTACACAATGTATTTTATGACTAAACCATTATGCATGTTATTGACAATTAGGTAACAAAGATATTGTTAAGTTTAGTTCAAAAATTTACTTTGAAATCAAATGTTGGGTATGAAAACGGCCAACTATTGCACAATGCAAAACAATTCAGTATTGCATTTTGCAATAACCCCAACAAAAAGTACCAACAACGTAGCATGTAGTCAATACTTTGTTCACTTTGCAACGATCAAATATGATTTGTCAGAGGCCCTTGTCCCCATGACCTATACCGTTCCACACATTATATACAGTAAAAATGGCTTGTCAGAGGCCATTGTCCCCTTTTCCTATACCATTACACATATTATATACAGTAAGGATGATTTGTCAGAGGCCCTTGTCCCCATGACCTATACCCTTACACTCCTGATATCCAGTAATTATAATTGTCCCCATGACCTATACCATAACACCCATGATATACAGTAAATGTGATTTGTCAGAGGCCCTTGTCCCCATGACATATACCCTTACACACATGATATACAGTAAATATGTTTGTCAGAGGCCCTTGTCCCCATGACATATACCCTTACACACATGATATACAGTAAATATGTTTGTCAGAGGCCATTGTCCCCATGACATATACCCTTACACACATGATATACAGTAAATATGTTTGTCAGAGGCCCTTGTCCCCATGACATATACCCTTACACACATGATATACAGTAAATATGTTTGTCAGAGGCCCTTGTCCCCATGACAAATACACCCACTTGTACACACATGATATACCATAATTACGATTTTCCGAGGCCCTTGTCCCCATGACCTATACCGTTACACATATTATATACAGTAAGGATGATTTGTCAGAGGCCCTTGTCCCCATGACATATACCCTTACACACATGATATACAGTAAATATGTTTGTCAGAGGCCCTTGTCCCCATGACAAATACACCCACTTGTACACACATGATATACCATAATTACGATTTTCCGAGGCCCTTGTCCCCATGACCTATACCGTTACACATATTATATACAGTAAGGATGATTTGTCAGAGGCCCTTGTCCCCATGACCTATACCGTTCCACACATTATATACAGTAAAAATGGTTTGTCAGAGGCCCTTGTCCCCATGACCTATACCGTTACACATATGATATACAGTAAGGATGATTTGTCAGAGGCCCTTGTCCCCATGACCTATACCGTTCCACACATTATATACAGTAAAAATGGTTTGTCAGAGGCCCTTGTCCCCTTTTCCTATACCATTACACATATTATATACAGTAAGGATGATTTGTCAGAGGCCCTTGTCCCCATGACCTATACCCTTACACTCCTGATATCCAGTAATTATAATTGTCCCCATGACCTATACCATAACACCCATGACATATACCCTTACACACATGATATACAGTAAATATGTTTGTCAGAGGCCCTTGTCCCCATGACAACCACACCTACTTGTACACACATGATATACCATAATTACGATTTTCCGAGGCCCTTGTCCCCATGACCTACACTTTTGCACATGATATGCGGCGGATACGACATGTCAGAGGCCATTGTCCCCATGACATGCGTAGTTTCATTGTCTGCCCGATGTAATGCTATGAATTGTATATCTGAAACCTCGTCCGCATGGCATTTAATACTTATGACATAAATGACTAATGCTAGTAATTCCTTAACCAGACGATATTTACATACATGTACAGTTTGCACTGTATAACACCAACCGTCGGACTATCCTGCAAGATGGCGGTAGAAAGTTTTTCCCGTTGTGCTGAACTGCATAGTAATATTGACTGAACCGGGAATAAAGCTTATCAGCATTGCAGCATCTGTATGCGTATATATTTCTTAAAGGCCGATGAGGACCACCTTCCCATCTGTTGAATATTAGTTTCCGATAGCCCATTTCCTGCCGCCGTCGTTGCTGCGCCAATGCGGAAGCTATGGCCTTTGTATCTTGCCGTATCATACCCCGCAAATTCCAAACATTTGCGGAGATAATCAGTGAAATAGGCTCTTAAGATGGGTGCGTTATCCATGAAGGCAAATAAGGGGCCAGGCTGTGAGTTGCGCAATTGCAAATACTCATTGAGGAAGTGTACTGGACATCTAGTTACATCATCACTTGTAGAAACAAACAGAACTTTCTGCGCACCTTGACTATGTTTATAATCCCGGATGGTCAATTCAAACCCATTCAACTTCCCTGGACTGGAGTATCGGAAACTGACGTCGCTCGTAGACAAAAATGGTTGTGATTTGCCTGACGTGATCTCGCCCAGGCGCAGGAAACAATGAAACATGAAACGGGCTTCCATGGCGACAGAATCCAGTTCTATGCCCATACATGTCAGACAAGTACATGGTGGAACAGTTTTGTTTGGATGTATGGGTAAGCCAATACATTTTGACCAATCTAAGAATATATTAAGACCCTTCAAACAAAGATTGTAGTCAAGACCCGCAAAGAAGAAATCGTCGAGAATATGGGCGCAATGTCTTATTTTTAAGCGGTGTGTAACGATCCACTGAATAGCCGTGCTGAATCGTTCGAAAAGTGCACATGAGTAACTCAATCCCATAAGGAGTGTTTTATCACAATAGAACTGGCCATCAATGCAGAACCCCAATAATTCAAAATCACGAGGGTGAATAGGAACAATTTTATATGCATTTTCAATATCTATCTTCATCATGAATGAAGATGGTCCTAACGTGTTGACGATACTGACTGCATTGTCTATAGTTTGATAACTAACCGAGCACCATTCCTGTGGTATACCGTCATTTATCGATGAGCCTTCAGGAAATGACAGATGGTGAATCAGTCTAAACATTCCAAGTTCCTTTTTAGGAACCAAACCTAATGGTGATACTTGTAAGTTCGGAAAAGGAGGCTCCAAAAAAGGCCCAGCCACTTGACCTGTGATAACTGCATCGTAAACTTTTCTTTTTAAAATGTGTGGGTTTTCTACTGCCGACTTTAGATTTTTTGACATCCGGTAGCTGCGAGAACCTTCAAACGGTATAGTAAAACCTTGGTTGAAACCATCAACCAAAAATTTTGTTTCATGAATGCAGTAACCTTTGAGCCAATATGCCAGTTTTTGAGCATCAATTGGTGTATGTATTGTGGACACATTATGGTTAACTGGACTGTCTGCGTAACTATCTCCTTGTGTCTCTGACTGTGATTGCGTTCTGTGTAGTTGTGTGCGGTTGCGTGAGTTGGTGACAGGCACTTCTGGCGTGTGGCCCAGAGCAGATTTGGTAGACATGACTGTACTCACAGTACTTACGTAGACATTTTCCGCCATTGTTATTGTAGAGGTAGCATGGCTTTTCGTTTCCAAATTTTTTGTCCATACCCCGAAAGGACTGAACTGACTGTTTATTAGTCGTCATCCCCATACATATCGCTTCCGTATATGTGCTTGCATGTAATTCCGAAAATCTCAATGTGGTGTTTTCTTGACGTAGTTTACGGAACGTTTTGTCATAGAACAACGCAGCTTGTTCCCCAGCTTGCTGGCTCAACCGACGCATGTGCTCCATGTATTGCATCAGATGAGTAATTTGACTGGGTTGCTGTTCCGTGATCACAGCTACGTATTTATGGAAGGCTGTATACCATTGTGACATTGTTGTTACGTTCCTACGATTGTGGATTTTTTGGATAGCCACTGTCCCTGCCGTACTCTCGATCAAGCGAAAGGACTCTGTCACTTCTTTGTCGTCAGCGACAAGGAGACCTAGATCTATATAGTCATTTGCCCATATTTTTGACTTCAATTTGCTATCTAAGCCCAACATGAAAGGCGGTGTACCATTACCTGTAGGTGTGGGCAAAGGAGTGGTACTTGTACCGGCCTGTTGGTGGTCTGCTGAGAACGGTGCCGCAGGTGAAGGAGTGTTGAGAACACCCATTTCTTGCAGAGTTCTCACGACACTGTCAGTCACCATTGGTACAATCCGTGGCAGTAGACTTGCCACCATCGCTTCCTAATCCCCGACTGAGTTAGCATTTGAACTCTGATCTCCCTGTACCCTTCCAGACTGGGGCGTCTTAGGTTGTTCTGGTTCGGGTTGTTTGGTTGTGTCCCGTTTGGATTGTTTTGGTTGCTTATAAGATTGTTTCTTCCAGATTGGTGGCATGGTTCTGAAAACATGATTACAGTCGTGTAAGGCCAATATTTGCGATAGAATTTGTACAATTACGAAGGTTTTATTAACCTGGTATTGGTGCTTACAGGTAACCGTAAGGTACTGTAGCAATCCTAGACTTCCACCTAATATAACAGAAGACCTCTAGCGTATCAACCAGCCTAATTACAATTTATAAATACTGTTAGTCTCGCAATTATTGCCCCATATATCATGCATGACCAACCATTAAACCCGTCATTTTCAACTAAATTAACCTGTAATCAGATCTCTATTAATACCGGGACATCAGTTAACACCGTACATTGTGTCAAGTATAATAAATTGTCATCATAGACGTGTCGGCTCACTGATAAGCTCTATACATGTACATGTATATACATATACGATTACTATGCAACTACCTGTGTAATCCTTAACCATATACCGCCTTTCCGGTACTAATATTTAGTATAATGCTACACAAACATGTGATACCACAGTCTGCTCCTCCCAAAAAGAGGTTTATGTTCACGGACAAATGCTGTAGGAGGTTAATGTACATGTATTATATCATATGTGCTCCGCTGATTACAACATGCATCTAGTGTATTCCGCACCTAATCAGAATACCGCGTATCTAACCAACGGGACATATGGTGCAAGTACGATGTTTGCTCCCAGTAGAGCTAATTAAATTACAGCCTGATACTAGCGTCCTCAGCACATAATTAAGATAATCTGTATATCCAAACATCGGGATATACAACTAATTCAACAATGATGTTTGCTCCCAGTAGAGCTAATTAAATTACAGCCTGATACTAGCGTCCTCAGCACATAATTAAGATAACCTGTATATCCAAACATCGGGATATACAACTAATTCAACAATGATGTTTGCTCCCTGTAGAGCTAATTAAATTACAGCCTGATACTAGCGTCCTCAGCACATAATTAAGATACCATGTATCTAAACATAAGGATATACAATTAATTCAACTATATGTATGATGTTTGCTCCAAGTAGAGCTAATTAAATTACAGCCTGATACTAGCGTCCTCAGCACATAATTGCTCCCCGTAGAGCTAATTAAATTACAGCCTGATACTAGCGTCCTCAGCACATAATTGCTCCCCGTAGAGCTAATTAAATGACAGCCTGATACTAGCGTCCTCAGCACATAATTGCTCCCCGTAGAGCTAATTAAATTACAGCCTGATACTAGCGTCCTCAGCACATAATTAAGATACCATGTATCTAAACATCGGGATATACAACTAATTCAACTATGATGTTTGCTCCCAGTAGAGCTAATTAAATTACAGCCTGATACTAGCGTCCTCGGCACATAATTGTTCCCTGTAGAGCTAATTAAATTACAGCCTGATACTAGCGTCCTCAGCACATAATTAAGATACCATGTATCTAAACATCGGGATATACAAGTACGGTACTAGTGGGTCTCTGCTCAGACACAATAGAGAATTTATATGGTATTGACATAAAATGTAGTACATGTAAGATGCTAATGTAATCTAATTATAGTTATACCATATAATGCCCGCATGCATGTTTCCCGGAGAGATAATTAAACTACAGCCTGGTACTAGTCCGGGGTTGGGGCCTCCGTGGCCGAGTGGTTAAGGTCGTTGACTTTAAATCGCTTGCCCCTCACCGCTGTAGGTTCGAATCCTACTGGGGTCACTGGAGTCAGTGGCGCATAAGTAAGATACATGTATCATGTAACTAAACATCAGGCTATACATGTACAAATGTGATACTATAATACTAATTTGCTCAGACCCAGTAGGAATTTATAATTAAAGTTCTTAAAATTATACCAAGCAAAAACTTCCAACGCCTTACTAGATGTTTTGTGAAATTTTCATTTACAATTTAAAACAATTTGTTCAGAAATTGTTAATCAGCCATCAATTCAATGAACAAATTGTGTTTGGCAAAAGGTATGAAATATTACCACGCAGTATGTTGTTAAAAGTACACACTCACTTAAAAACACATTGGCTACATGTATTTACCTGTATTTCCAGAATTTGACTTGTTTTGCCATTGCACTCCTGTCAATGCGGCCGGCGGTCATACCAGGCATTAACAGAAGTTGTGAATGTGACTTAAAACCGAGTGACTGACCTAAGTGGCTTTGATGTCAAAATGTTGATACCCCTGTGTCTAATATAACTGATTTAATATGTACCATATCGAATTAATTGTTAATGGATATATGTACCACAGCACGTTGGAAGTCTTGTATAGTATATATTACCGGACAAGTGTCGTAATAGGCTAATGTATTATACACTATGATATCGGCTATTTGGTCCCAGTAAAGCCAATTATAGCCAGATACTGCTGTATCTGGCACATAATTGACATACCTGTGTAGATAAACACCAGGATAAACTTGTATATCTAAATCCTGTGACGGACGAAGCGTACCACCACACTAACGCACCACTTACAGACCAAACGTACCCCATATGAATACTAAAAGCTAATACTATCCTATGTACTATTTCCGGTGAGGCGATACTTAGGTTAATGACTGTAGATATAATTGATTGTTTGAACCAACTTAAAAGTTTTGTGTCATAGATTTTCACCCATTGCAATTAAACATTGTTTGCAGTAACATTTAATCTTATATATATATTTGACCTATATTATGGTACGCCATGTCCTACTAAGTGGTACCCTTAGCCCTGATATATCAGGAAGTAGCACGCTCTGTCCGACATCCTCTAAATTATAACATAACATTAACAAAGCATATATCATTATATGCTTTATATGGCGAATGTATCCTGTGTTTTCACATAATTAAATCCTTAGAGGTCCTTTGTCGCCTGAATTGCTGCTCCCCGCACACTGCGATAGAACCTCAGATTTCCATTGTCATTAAAATGGCAGCCATCTGAATAAATCGGAACATTCGGATGTTTCACTCCCGTCAATTTCCAATACAACATGGTGACTTTGTTCTTTATTTATCTAAACTATTTTGTCAGATAACAAGAAACATGAATGTAAACAATGACTCATGATTCAATGAGTGTTAACAGTCATTACAATGGCCCGAATGGGGAACAAATTCCGTCAAAGCGTTTTACTCCTGTATGATAGTTTTCCACAATCTTTTCACATAGTATGATCGATAAGAATTTCACAATTGTTAATCCATATCAATTTAGCTATATACTCAACCACAAACTGTAGATTTAATTTTTTAAAACCTTCTTACATTTTTTCACAAAATGGCGACTTGGGGAAATTATTTTTATGTTAATTATCGCATGGTGTTATATACTGGTTTAGCCGGCCCTGTCCGTACCTGGTTGTTCTACCAATACTTTCTCTAAGGGGCATGTAGGTGTATCGCGCGCCATAAACTAATTTATTTGGCTATAAATTGTATTTACTGCATCGCCTTCCAGTGACTGTCTTCACGTGCGAAGGCTGCAACCGCCACTGCAGGTCACGCATCGGGCTGTACAGCCACATCAGACGGTGCTCATCATTAGACTCAACGGGCGCACATTCCATAGGCTGACGAGACTGACGGATGCCGAAGAGACGTGGCTAGTTCATATCAGCTTAGGTATCGTCCCTTTGTAACTTGATATCAGCCTTCGCCCTTCACATATACCTTCGGTAACTTGATATCTGCATTCGACTGTACCATATACCTTCGGTCTCAGACTGATATTAAGTTACCGAGGGTCGATACCTAGGCCGGTATGAAACTAGCCACGTAATAACGTGTTTATTACATTGATACGAATTTGAACATTTAAACATCGAAATCATGCTCTATATATTGTTCATTCTAATATAACATGATGTTCATCTTCTACCACATTATAAAAATTGCACATTCTAATATAACATGTAGTATTGTTATATACCTTTACTTACCGGTACTAACTATATATACATTTACTTACCGGTACTAACTATATATACCTTTACTTACCGGTACTAACTATATATACCTTTACTTACCGGTACTAACTATATATACCTTTACTTACCGGTACTAACTATATATACCTTTACTTACCGGTACTAACTATATATACATTTACTTACCGGTACTAACTATATATACCTTTACTTACCGGTACTAACTATATATACCTTTACTTACCGGTACTAACTATATATACCTTTACTTACCGGTACTAACTATATATACATTTACTTACCGGTACTAACTATATATACCTTTACTTACCGGTACTAACTATATATACCTTTACTTACCGGTACTAACTATATATGCATCTGCTTACCGGTACTAACTATATATACCTTTACTTACCGGTACTAACTATATATACCTTTACTTACCGGTACTAACTATATATACCTTTACTTACCGGTACTAACTATATATACCTTTACTTACCGGTACTAACTATATATGCATTTACCTACCGGTACTAACTATATATGCATTTACTTACCGGTACTAACTATATATGCATATGCTACTTCTTTACATTGACCATTACATTACAAGAAAACTACAACCATCATGTATAATTATTATGAAATATTCCCTTTTATGTTACTTAATATTATGTTCCTTTCTGAATGATTGGCGAACTATTTAGTTTAGTTTGAGATAATATTAGCATGTTCATGATTAACAACAATTCTAAAGGGAGAGTTGTACAATTTGTAATATAAATATTGATACAAATTATTTCTTTATATCATATTAGAAAATAAAATGAAACATATACAATATTTAATTACCTTCCTTTAAGTTATCGACAGACAATGCAAAACAATAATACCTAAATTAATAGTGTCAACTGAATAATTAGATATAAGCTTACTATTATAATCTGGATACAATTGCGGTGTTCACCAGAAACATTGATGGCAAAACATGATATCCACACAAAAACATGTGATGAATGTTAGCCGCTAATTATAATTCAGGTGCTATACTTATTTTCCTCTGTGAGTCTACTACAACGAGCTGAACAGTTGAATTATAATCCACTTAATATTTGATACAACCGATTCTAGGATGGAAAATATATCTTCCGTTGATTGTGTGTATTTTATCTGTACATCGCAGTCGAGCATATACTGTATTGTACTATTATTTTTTGTAACACGACTATTTGGAAACATTTTGAATATAATTGTGCTCTCGCTTGTGGCAGAATAAGTTGGTTGTGTACTGTCACGGCTTGTGGCAGAATAAGTTGGTTGTGTACTGTCACGGCTTGTGGTAGAGTAAGTTTGTTGTGTACTCTCACGGCTTGTGGCAGAGTAAATTGGTTGTGTACTCACTGCCACGGCGTGTGGCAAAGTAAGTTGGTTGTGTACTCACTGCCACGGTGTGTGGCAAGGTAAGTCGGTATGATACGGCCACGGTTCGGTGGTGTTGCATCGGTGTGATGCTTTCCATGCTGTATATTCGATCGGCTTCGGATTGCGGTCTCATTCACTCACATGGTATCTGGTGTGGATGGGATCGGGATCTGATTGTTGATCGATTTACAGTTGGGTCGGTATGTTACGCACAGCCACGGCTTGTGGCTCGCACCGTAAATAACGTGGTACATCTCGAAAAGTAATAGATTAATAAGTGAGATCTTATAATCAAATAGCATATAGTGAGATCTTATAATCAAATAGCATATAATGAGATCTTATAATCAAATAGCATATAACATCCGTCTTCCTTTCGGTCGACATGATTTACACGGACATTCACGGGTATCCGGTATTGTCTTGAGCGGCCTATTCTATCCACATATATATTTTAGTAGATATCATAGATATCATGCTAGTACGTAATAAAAGTGTGTATTTCTTGATCGAGTGTTGTCATCTTATCGAGTATTAAAATAATGTTTGATTTATTAAAATGTGTACCTATGTTATTATTTATCACAAGAATCAGCTGCTAATTAGTTCATTCTTGATCTGATCGAGGTAGATAATTGATCTTTTAAACTATTTCTTGATCTGCACATTAGTGCCTTTTTCATTTCAGTGTTATGAAACCTATCTATTTTAATTCTTTTTTAATAATAGAATTGGTTTTATTTTGTATATACCTGATGAATTGTACTGTAATCATGTGACAGTCTTAATGTGATGTAGTCTCTTGTAATTATCTGATGAATGGCCATGTACTGTTGTTAGTGTTTAAGTATATCTGAAAATATATTTATCTGATGTACATGGATGAGACATTAATACAGATTTAAATCTACAAAGCCAATATAGATCTTCTGAGTGCCTTTTTGTGCGATGGTTATATTCTAACACTATTATTAAATCATAACTATCTCTCACATATGTTACGTCTAGTATCTATTTTACACGTTTGTATTTATCATTTTGTATATTAAAGCGACACTAAATCGTCTGAAATAAAAATATTTTAACATTTGAAATGCTGCGTACAAGTAGCAGCTACTAAATATTCTTCCATTATAATTTGAATAATTATTTTCAGCCAGTAAACTGTGTTTTTGTAGTATAATTAACTGAAAGAGAAAGTAAGTCTTTCCTAACTCGGTTCGCCACGCCCTGCATACATCCGTAACGCATCCTCTCTATCGACAACCAGAACGAGCAGCTAAGACATATGTTTTGACGTCAATTACTGCGTCACGCATGCGCAATAATCGTTGTTCATATAGTTACGTATGTTCATAAACAATTCCCATGTTCGATTGTGCTATGTTTAATTGATATTGTTTCTTTTCTTGTCAAATAGTTGGATTAAATTAACACATATGCATTATAAATGTTATTCTTAGAATAGCTGGTACTTTTTACTAAAACACATTTTTTATTACGACATAGTTTCGCTTTAATACAAACTAGTATGTGCGAACGACGCTGATATATAATATAATTGCATGACATTTATAAATCATTGTTAACATGTGGCGTAATTGATTTTATACATAGAAAGAGTAGAATTAAGCTATTAATTGTATGCTATATAAGACAAACTGAGTCTCGTGACAAGAACTGTGTTCGGCTGTCAATTTGATTTTAAATTCTGTGCACAAGGTTTGTACTGTGTCATGTATTCTGTGTGTTAATGGTTCATTGTGTAATGCCACTTTGTTCAGTTATATAATCATTTATACTTCCTCCAACATCACATATGTCTCGAAGTTCATGTATGTAAAATTCAAAGTTAAGGTCTACCTCCAATTAGTTGTTTCTAGAATGACCCGTCATTCCAAACATCCACAACCATTGTAAAGGAACAAAAACAATTGAATAGGAATGAATATGTCTGTCTCCAATATGGAGACAGACGGTTTATTTTGAAACAAGATAAACTGATAAGCAAAAGGTGTAAATGAATGCACCGTAACAATGTTCAAAATACATAAACCAAGAGATATACGGACATGTGATGTAGTAGGAATTTGAAAAGTGAAAACCATTACAGAACACGTACTGTAAAACCAAGCGAACAAGTTACAGACCAGTATTGTTAAACATATGGGTACAGGTCTGCAGACCATTATAGCTAAACATCTGAGTACAAGCATGTAAACCTCAGTGTACAGGTTACGTACTAGTGTAGGTAAACCTTCAGGTACAAGTTGCAGACCCGTTTGGATAAATGTTCAGGCATAGTTCTGCAACCTTCCGTTTCGAGTACCGTACTAGTATTGGTAACAGTTCTGTTACACGTTGCAGACTGGTATAGATAAACATATTGGTACGTACACATATACTAACATAGCATAGACGCTGTAACACATGGTGCTACTCGTAATCATTCAGCATTAAGTTTGCAATAGGTCAGATTGACGTGTGTACACGATGATTGGTGTAAATGTCACATATTGACCTGAGGCTAATACAGATAATTCCTAATTGTCATATGACCAAGTGGTGTAAGTAACGGGACTCTTAGATTAGTACCCACCCCATGTACTATCTGTATTATACACAACATATCAAATATAGCATTCTACTGCAGTACATAACACATGTACTGCTTATATTATATACAACATAACAAATACAGCATTCTACTGTAGTACATACCATATGTACTACTCATATTATACACAACATGTCACTGACATAACTCTGCAGACGACCGCAGTACACAATCCAGGTACTACCGATATTATATACAACATATCAAATACAGCACTCTACTGTAGTACACAACCCATGTACTATTTATATTATACACAACATATCAATGACAGCATTCTACTGTAGTACATAACCCTTACTACGTGTATTATACACGGCATATCAACGACAGCACTCTATTGCAGTACATAGCCCATGTACTACTTATAGTATACACAAATGATCAATGGCATTAGGACCAGTAACATAATAATATACACTTTACAACAAGTGTGTATGCAGCAAATGGCATGGTGACTACATAGTCGAATCGTTTGACAATTATTAATCATGATTGCGAACAATAGTATTAAGTTGTACAGAACAATGACTAGAGATAGGTAAATTCACACCGTGCAGACGAATCAGCCACCTAGTTATAGTAGGAAGGTATTTCAGACACATACCCCATGTGTCCGAGAGTGTAATGGATCGTATGTGCTTGTGGAGATGTTGGCAACATACCCCATGGTACCAATTTCCACAAGAACTAGTAAAATGTGTTAGCATGCATAATGCCATCATGATCTATGCAATAATTATATGGTAGACGTTGGCAGAATACCCCATGCTACCAAGTTCTGTGTGAAAGTAGATTGACAGTGCTAAGGTTAGGTAACTGTGTCCTAACTCTGTATTGGTGCGACTGGATTTGTCTGGGGGATATGTGGCGTGAGTGCAGGGACTCGGATGTATTTGCGCACTGCTCTTGATTTCCACCGGCCCATTCTCATAACATCTGACTCTGAAGTCCCAGACATAATTGCCTGTGTGCAAGCACCAATGCGGAAACTATGGGGTTTATAATGGGTAGGTGGTAAGTTTAGGAATTCGATAGCCTTTTTGAGAAATTTCCTGAAGGATGCATAACTAGTTGATTGGGATCGGCAATCAACGAAAAGTGGTCCTGAATCATTCCCACGAGTCTTTATGTATGCGATGATATGCTTATGTTCCTGACTCCTAGTAGCGGGAATGTACAGATTCACTGCGGTTGTGCTCTTCTGTGTTTTATAATGATGCAATCGAATATGGATGAAGTCTGTTGGTAGACGTATGCCACGGTATTGCACTACAAGTGGTATGCGTGACTTTGTTGATGGTAATAGTTCACCTATCCTAACGAAGCCGTGAAAAGCGAGCAAAATAATGGCGCTGTAAAGAGTGATATCGTATTGGCCGGTGAATATTGACGAACAGCAGTCTACAAGCTGGGCAAGCTGTGGTAGCAAAATCGGTTACCGGCTATCGGGGGTTTGATCCGAATTTCGGCAACCAAGGGTCAATCTCCGGATAAGGGGTTGTTGTGTGGCGTCAGCAAGTTGTTGGGTCTGATGTTGCAGAGCAATTGCCGATAGGTGGCTACTAATGGACGACGGAGAGAAACCACTTTGGTGTAGATGTGAAATGAACAGTGCTACTGTGGAAGTTGTGGCAGGTAAAGCGTTAGTTTGTACAGTATGACTACAAAAAGTGGTGAATCTGGACCAATATCGACTATAGGCGGCGCGTGTTGATGTAGACAGAGAGGACTGGAGCAGCTGACGAGTTATAGAAGTAAGCTCTCTGGTGACAGTTCCTCTGGAACCTTCGTTTCTGTTTGTTCTAGGTGTGGCGCCAGTCGAAGTGCTTCTGCTACCTGAAACCGGGAGAGTTTGTCGCAAATCATATTTGCATGAGAAGCTATATTTTTAGATGCAAAGCAGAAATTATACTGTAATCCTTTCAGAACGATCCGCCTAAGGAGACGCATGATAATAGGGTCTTTGCTGCTTTGTTTGTTCAAGCAATGGACTATGCTCAGGTTATCACATATGAACAACTGGTTCTTGTTTTCCCAATGCTGACCCCACAAATCAACTGCTAGTGTTATAGGGTAAAGCTCCAGTATGTTAATGTGATGTTCCTTGACGTCACTTGAAAATGGACCATAAGCCCAATGGCTAGAAAAAGTGCACCCAAACCCTTTTGTTGATGCAGCATCAATATGTAGATGTAATGTGACAGAGGATATAGCGGTCCCTTGTAAGGAGTGTACATCCATTGTAAGAGTCTATGAACTGAGACCAAACCTCGAGATCGGAGCGAATGGCGTTGGTAAATTTGAGAAAGTGATGTGGGTTATGCTTGCCCTTTGTCAGGTCGTGTAATCGACGTAGAACACAGCGGCCTGGTTTTATTACCTTACATTTTTATTACCTTACATGCAACATTCAGGTTTTGAAGTTCTTTCAATTTCATTTTCTTACGCTTCTTGCTAGATTGTAGAAGAGATCGCAATTGACAAGGTATTGACTTTGTCCGGGGGTAAGGTTGCCCGGAGAGTGTTTGTGTCGATGGAGATGCCGTGCACAACAGCTGAAGTTGTTGGTAGGACCGTCTTCTCGTGTTTTACAGGGATATCCACTTCGGAGCATAGATGAAAGAATGATTCCAAGTTTGATAGACATTTGCTCTGTGTAGAAGCGACAAAAATGAAGTCTCGACAATGTGTGAAACCTCTTGAATAGAATATTTATTCTGTATAATCTATTGAAGTGATGACGAAAATGCCTCGAAAAGTTTAACTGAACTGGAAGCACCCATGGGCAGTACCCTGTCAACATAAAATTGATTGTTGAAGCTGAACCCCAGCTTGTGGTAATCAGTGGGAGATATTGGAAGGATGCGAAAGCTATCCTTTAGATCTGCTTTTGCAATGTAGCAGCTTTCACAAACAGCTAGTATCAGATTTGCCACTATATCGAATGTCTCTAAAGAAACTGTGGAATTGCATTCTGGAATCAAGTCGTTCACAGAAGCATGTGCCCGGCTGAGAGATAGATCATGAATGACTCTGAATTCATTTGGAGTCTTCTTCGGTACTATTCCAAGTGGACTGCTGACGAACGAGTCTAATGGGGGTGAGGAATATGGTCATTTGATACGTCCTAGTTGGGTTTCCTTGGCAAGATAGTTGGTAACAAATTGTAAATGTTTGGACAACGAAGGATGGTTAACCGATAATGAAGGGGTCATATGACCGACAACTCCCAGAGGGAAACCGAGAGTAAAACCATTGACTAGGAAAGATAGCTTAGAATTGTAGCCTTCTAGATAGGACGCGAGAACTTGCGGATTAACTGTTGTTGGAAGAACGAGGGTTGGTTTGGGCAGACACGGGATTGACTCCTTGGGGATTTTGCCGATTGGCATGGGGCTGTGTGCTTGTAGGGGTCTTCTGCTGGGGCCTTGACCATTGGGTGGAGCAGTGTGATGCGCCATTGCTACCGTTACAGCCGCCACATCTGTGCACGTTTTTGCACTACTGCTTGGTGCAGGACGCTGTGTCTTGATACCCCCAGCAGAAGCCCTTCCTACGGTATATATTTGTTGAGGCGGAATAGGGTTTGTTTGGAAAATGCGGTTGTGGAAACCGCCGCGACTGATGACGAAAGGGCTGGATCTGCTTGGGTGCCTCTATGCAGCAGTATAAGTACGTTTCTGTATGAACAAGGACCCACGGAATGTCCCTAGTTGCACGTTGGGTGCGGAATTTCTGGTCGTACAACTGCCAGTTGGTGGAATGTTGGGATAGGGACTGGATTAGTGACATATACTGAAAAATTTGGGAGGCCTCAGATGGGTATTTGACCATACAGATCGAAGCATAGAGTTGGAATGCCTATGACCAGAGGAAAATGGATGAGATTTGGCGCTGAGCCGCCTTTTGAACTGATGTGACGGTGGCCGATAACATGGTCTGTACGTTGGTCAGTGGGTCGGTTGTAGTGCCAAAGTAAAGTATGGCCATATCAACAAACTATCTAGACCAAATAGCGGTCATTAGCCTCTCTGGGAGAGTAGCTGCACCATAGGTGAACACGCCCAGGTTGGAGGTCACAGGCTCGGAGGGCACCGGAAGCGTAGAGCTATGGTCCACATTAAACAGTGAATCGCACAGGTCCGCCACGCCCACAGAGCCACCGTCCTCCACCCATGGCGCGTCTTCCATGGGTACAGACATAGCTGAAATAGAAGGGGGACATATCACAGATGCGGCAGGAGAACAAACAGGTGAAGAAGATAAAATATTGTTACAGGTGGTTGATTTTGCTGGCTTGTAGATGCTGTCGGTTCAGCTGGAGTTGTAGGTTGTAGCGCCGAAGTGAGCTGCTGTCGCAGTATGGGGTCTGCATATATGGCTGCTGAAAGGACTTCAGACAAGCGAGAAGAGTCTGGACTGGTGTCCGTGGGCTGAGGTGTGTTAGCCTTCCGCTTTGTCGCCCTCTTTTTTGCTGTCATTCTGCTGAAATACGGGAGCCTGTATGTTTGTCTCAATAGTTTTACATAAATAGGTGTCCTGGTGCAAATGGTGGCACAATTGCTGTGCCTACTCAGATCATGAAGCCTATATGCATGGTAACTGGTAGTGCATGTCCTACTCCAATATAGTAGCAAGTGACTGTTAGTACTTATGGATGGGTAACTTGCTTGCTGACATAGTGTATAGATGTACACCAACCATGTAGTGAATGCATGCTGATACCACCGAAATACAACAATTATCAGGCGACAAGTCGTGGCCAGACTTATGAGCCACCACTAAAGGTCAGATTCGAAATTTATGTTAGCCGACAGTGGAGGTCAGACTAAAGGAGCCAACATTAAAGGTCAGGCACAATAATATGCGAGCTGGTAATAAAGCCTAGACTCAAAAGGTATGCGAGCTGTCACTCAAACCCAGGCTCAATAAATTGCGAGCAGGTAACAAAGCCCAGACTCAATAATGCGCGAGCTGGTAATAAAGCCCAGACTCAATGGTATGCGAGCTGGTAATAAAAGCCCAGACTAAAAATGTATGCAAGCTGGTAATAAAGCCTACTCAAAATGTATGCGAGCTGGTACTAAAGCCCAGACTCAATAAAATGCGAACTGGTAACAAAGCCCAGACACAATAATATGCGAGCTGGTAACAAAGCCCAAACTCAAGAATATGGGAGCTGGTAACAAAGCCCATACTCAAGAATACGCGAGCTGGTAACAAAGCCCAGACTCAATAAAATGCGAACTGGTAACAAAGCCCAGACACAATAATATGCGAGCTGGTAACAAAGACCAAACTCAAGAATATGGGAGCTGGTAACAAAGCCCATACTCAAGAATACGCGAGCTGGTAACAAAGCCCAGACTCAATAATATGCGAACTGGTAAAAAGCCCAGACTCAATAATATGCGAGCTGGTAACAAAGTCCAGACTCAATAATATGCGAGCTGGTAATAAAGCCCAGACTCAAGTGGATGCGAGCTGGTGACAAAGCCCAGACTCAAGAATATGCGAGCTGGTAACAACACCCAGACTCAAGAATATGCGAGCTGGTAACAACGCCCAGACTCAAGAATATGCAGGCTGGTAACAACGCCCGGACTCTTAGCCGGCAGTAAGATCCGGACTAACTAGACAATACATGTTGGACTTCAGACTATGTGAGCTGACATCGCATGCTATACTTGATTTGATCATTGATTAGGTTGTGTAACCGTAAGTAAAAATACTTTACATTAGTCTGTGGAGGCAGGGACGGTCCTGTGGTGTAGATGTCAATAGGATATTTCTGTAAAAGGGAGAGTAGCTGAATCGGAAATACTTTGCCATATCACAGTCGGCAATGTGAACGCCATCGGCTGCAACATACTGTGAAAGAAATCGAGAGTTGAAGTTATTATATGAATGTTGCCAGAATGGAAGCTGTGGATGTTCATCGCAGTTTGACTGTAAGTAGTGGTTGGTCTCTGTTACTAGTTGATTGTAGTTACTAGTAACCCGGCGTGGCAGAATTTCTGTCATGACACATTGACTAACGTCAAGAGCAAGGCAATGACTAGGATATTGCATAATAGCAGCATACAAACTGCAGGCATCAACGGATGGTAAACACAAATCATTACTGCCAATGTCCAAAATAACGATACTTGGTGACAAATTGGAGACCATGTCTATCTCATTCCACATTGATTTACGTCCGGCGGGAACACTGTTTAATATATAGGCCCCTCCTATGCCATGGAGATACACTTGTAACCGCTGCTTGTCGAAGTTAAAATTGAGTTTGTCGTTAACTTGTGTCCAGTCACGGAGCCGACGTATGAACGAGTGGCCTAATACAAGGACAGTGTGTGCTACGTCAGACATGTTAGTATATGTTATCAGTGTGAGAAATATGCAGGTGTCAATGACCTGTCAATCTGATCCTCTTTTCCTTTGTCTTCGTGAAATGGCGGCAAATTCGGCGTTGTAAACAAAGCAATATATTTCGCAAGCGTTTTGCAACGTCTACGGCCTGTTTCAACACGCTCCGGTTATGGATGATTAGGCAACAAGTTAAACCAAAGCAAATAAAACTGGACATAATAATTAATGAAACAAGGTATACCCAGAATTCCAGAAGATTGCGGAGAGAAAATGTCTGCCTCCACGAAACAGATGGCGAAGTTCCCGGATGAAGCCACACACGTGACAAGGACGATTGTGATTGGTTAACATCAGGCTTCTGTAGTGCGCGTTATGCAAATGACCTCCTCGCTAAAACCCGGTGTCCGGCTGAGCGTATATACTGACACCCTGTGCGAACAGTAGTTACTACTCTTTAAGCATTGTAGAAATTATATACAAATTTACATTATACTATTGTAAATTGCGTTTTTACGTGAACATATAGATTTTGCGAGTTGATGTCGTCTTAGCCACTGGGATTGAAAAGTCTCTCAGAACAGATACGCTTACAAGAAACAAGATGGTGGAACTCAAAGAAGCAAACTTATGTTTATACTTTATATATATTGTGACATGCTACTGTAATGCATGCCCCATCTAGGCATATAAAAACATCAAGGTGGACAGCCAGGGGATGGGGTGGGAGATAAAATTTGATGTAAACAGTCACTGCAATTTAAAGCAGGTTATCTTCCAGCATCAAACTGGCGCCCTGCTCGAAGGGACGCTTCCGCTAGGGGGCGCTGTAGCGTCTAATAATATCCCATACAAACTGCATAGTGTGGCGCGTTCAAAAATTAGCCAGGGCTGATCCAAAATATTTTATCTACGCTAAATTAACAATTGAATCAGCCCATGCTAACCCAACATTTCAACCAATGTCATGTAAATCCGACTGATAATTTGGCAGGTTCATTTGCTTTGTAAGAAATAACATAGAAGTGTGCAGTTTGTGCATATGTCATTTTATTATTAAATGACGTACATGTAGCAACATATTAAACTAAAATATTCTACTGACAATATTGAAAACTTTGTCATAGCATATTCAAAGCATGACAAAGCAAATGTGGGCAATTCTCCGCCACAGCAAAATGGTTCACATTGTTGTGTCAGCATTTTGCCAGCCAACCCAAGGCAAGATATCAGTCGGATTGGTTTGGGATGTGACAAACAAAAATCATAGACCAATAATAATTTTATCTAGCATCATTATAAGGAAATATCTAGTCCTTTCTTTGAGCAGCTAATACAATTTTTGATAGCATACAATGGCAGCCTGAACCGGCACCGGGGGCGACAATAACAACCGGATACAACAGTAATTGCCAATAGAAAGGCAGCCTTATGCTGAACCGCACTATTCGCAACACTGCCGTACCTGACGAATGACCTCCCGACAAGATTGATATTACATAGGAAATGCTCTACTTGATACAAACAAATATCGTGACAGCCTAATGCTGAACAATAGGAGTACCTGTTGTTACTGAATTATCAGAATAATATCAATAATGCTCGTAATACCGAAATGTTGTTCGTCTGATTATTAATTATGATACAAAGTAAAGGACGTAATTAAAACAGGCAATAGCGCATAATAAACGTGCATTAACTGAATAAGTAATTTGGTTGTAATTCACACATTACAAACAACAAAAAGGAAGCAAACAAAAGCAGTCTTCTACTGCACTCTTGCATTATGAATAAGAGCCAAACAACCACCAACTGCACACAGTATTAGGCGATACTAATGCGGACCTCTGGCCAGACTTGTCACTAATATGGCAGTTATGCTGAACCAAGTAGTACAATCTCCACACATGTCTTATTTCTTAATTTTGGCATCTGCTTGTAAGCCTACATTTGGTAGCCGTACGTAATTACTAACGGCATTGGATTTCCAACGTCCCATCCTCCTGATGGAGTCCTCTGAGAACCCACAACGTGTTGCATGAGTTGCGGCCCCGATTCTGAATGAATGGGATTTAAATAATTGAGCATCGTAGCCCAAGTAGGTGATAACGTTGTTTAGGTGCATACTGAAAATGTTGTATGTTACAGAGGTACCATCAGGAAACTGGAACAATGGGCCAACTGAATGCTTCTTAAGCTGACAATATCGCTGCCAAGCCAGCACGGCGCATAAATCGGGCTCGGTTAAATATAATGGTATATACAAAGTGACTGGACGTGTGCTATGCTTAAAATGTTCCAAGAAGATCTCAATTCCCGCATTCTGTTGGGATTCATTGACCATCTTTACATGTTGACATTGAATTACATTCCCAAGCACATGTTGCCATTTTGTAAACCAACACGCAAAAATCCATGAAAAGCAAGCAAACAAATTGATGAAAACATGATGCGATCATAAAAGGTTTTGATCGTCACAGGTAATGCCATAATTATTTTCTTCAACAGCTCAATTGTGATTGGTAACCGTGTATCATGTTTTGTTGGTGTCATTTGTTGTGCTCCCTTTCAAAATTGTAGCACTAAAAAACTACCAGATAAAAATCCTCATAATCAAACAATTTGTTTATGTAAGCCAAAGCAGAGACATGTGACGTTACTGTGGACAAAATATATTTTTTGGATACTAACAAGTATGATAAAACATTTACTGTTACTACCTCTCTAATGGGCAATGAGATGTTGACATTTTGTCCAATAATTCAGGTAAACACTCCTGGATTTTACTGATAAGGCCTGCGAAACAATGGCTTGCGCTTCAGGATTTAAATCTTGAACAGAGTTTCGGATACTGCCTCTGGTTCGGTGGACAAGGACTTGTACCATTGGAATGCTTTCTGAAATCATAATCGGATCCTTGGACGTTTGTTTGTTCAGAATAATGACTGTGGCTTCATTATCAGAATAAAACAGTATCTTATGATTCCTCATTTTCCGCCCCCCCCATATTTCCACGGCAAGTACAATTGGAAACAGCTCCATAACATTAATAGGGTGTGCATCAAACTCACCCGGCCACTGTTCTGCGAACCACTGAGTGCCAAAGACTGCTGCAAATCCAACAGTTGGTGCAGCATCAGTGTATAATTTGAGTACATCCGATGGTAACCATTCATCATTTAAAAACATACATCTACCATTACACGTCAGCATGAAGTTGTACCACATGAACAAATCCGCCCTGGCTTCATTATTCAGCCTAATGAAGTAGTTATGGCACAAAACACCCATAGTAAGGTCATACAATCGCCTTAAAAAGGTGCGACCCGGAACTACACATACACAAGCAAAGTTGAACAAGCCAATCAACGATTGTAACATTTTGAGGGTAACTGTCTTTCTCATTCTCATCATGTCTGCTAATTCTTTTATGACACGGGCTACCTTATCAGCTGGTAGTCTAATTTCCATAGCAACCGCATCTACTTCAATACCATATATAACCATGCAAGTGCAAGGTAGGCATGTATTTTCTTTTTTAATAGGAATATTTATCTCTGTGCACATATTCAAAGAGTCAGACAATGATGAGCTGCACTGATGTGTGCCGGCCGGACCCACAAAAAAGAAATCGTCAATGATATGACTCATGACAGCCTTGTGTCTAGTTTCCATGACCCAAGGCTGATGAAAATCTATAAAATAATAGAATAAAAGATATGGATAAACCCATATGTAAACAAGCATCCATAAACTACATAGATTTTCCCAGCTCATCATTCCATGTAAAACCTAATAGATGACGGTCATCTGGATGAATGGGTATCAAGCGAAAAGCATCTTCAATATCAGTTTTAGCCATTAAAGACTTACGCCCACTCTCATTGACCTTGGCAACAACCGTATCAATAGTGTCATACATGACTTTAGTATGTTCCTTTTCAATTGATGAATTAACCGACTGGCCTTTGGGGTAAGATAAATCATGTATCAGACGAAATGTGTTTGGTTCTTTCTTTGGTACAATGGCTAAGGGGGAACATATAAGCTTAACAGGTTTTGATGGAAATGGACCAATGATACGCCCTTTTCTTAATTCCTTACTGAGCTTATCGTTAACCACTGCTCTGTTCATCAATGCAGATGGATGGTTTGTACAATGCTGATTAACATTTACAAAGTTACTTGGGATCCTGAAGCCAAACTGAAATCCCTCCACTAAAAATTGCACTTCATTGCACTTCATATCCTAGCAAATATTTGTGTAAAATATCACATTTTACTGCTGTGGTTATTGGCTGAACGAAAAATATGTTCAGCAGTACTTGACTTAGCTACTCTATGATCAGAGTGAACGGATGGTGCAGCCGGAGATTGCTGATTCTGATGCAGCATGTAGCATTTGCTACGGGGATGGCCCTTTTTCCCACAGGAACTACATATGTGAGGATACTTGCACGACCTAAACGAGCAACCTTGCTTATTGTAGCTGTGGCAAGAAAATATCTTTCCCTCACTGCTTTTGTTGCCTCTCTCTGGGGGAGAGACTGGCATAGCCATCGCTTTAACATACAGTTCTGTATGCATGGAAGCCCAAGGGAGAGGCTGTGTCTGGCGATGGGCACGGAATGTACGGTCGTAAAAATTGAAGTCGGCTAAACCACGCGTTCTCTCTAAATCTCTGATTAAATTACAATATGCAAGGAGACCGGACATGTCATCCTTACACTTCTCTAAATATACATCCATAAAAATATGGAAAGCTGTCAGCCATTGGTTGATGCCGAGCAGCCTAGTGTCAGAACGGGGCCTGATGGCAATATCCTGTCCACCTGCAGCGGAGAGCTTCACCATTACGGAAGTATCGTTAGCAGAATTCTGTGGCAGCAATTCTGACATTTCAAAAAATTAATTGTACCAGATGCGCTGTTTGAGTTTATCGCCCAATAATGCACTTGGGCGTAAATGGTATGACCACATAGTGGTAGTGGTGGGGATACCTGTGGGTGTAGGAGGCGGCGACGAATGTAGCTCCTCCGTGACTAACTGTCCCTGTAATGCCTCTGCGATAATGTCATTCACCGATCTACCTGGTGGTACACACACTTCCGAATTTCCTGCTGCATTGCTCTCCTGATTTGCCATTACTGGATTTTCGCTATTTATGGTTGTTGGTGCTGCTATCAAATTCCGACTAATGAGTTCATCGACCACTGCGGCCACAAGTTTGGCTTGATTAGCATATCCGCTCAGCGGGGCAGCCTCATCCGATGCAGCCGGACTCGCTTTAGAGCGTTTCACAGCCTTGGGGTTTGGGAGCTTTCATGGCTGAGCTTCCCCGTTTCCCTCCTTTTGGTGGCATGCTGACCTGTAACTAGAATAATGACATAAGACTCAATGTTTATGTACTCTCCACCAGAATTAGGTTCGGCCACGAAGCCGTGTTTATGTTTGTACCTCTCCAGTATATGTTGTGCAAACTGGCTACATGCTACCAACTATGACATATGTACACTATAAATGGGTTGCCAACATGCCACATGCACCCAACAGTCAATTAAGACAATTGTACACTAGCATTTGGTTGCAACCGGGTAAAGTACAATCTGGCCACAGGCCACCAGCAGTCAACTAAGACAATTGTACACCATAATTTGGTTGCAAACAGGTACAGTACATTCTGGCCACAGGCCACGAATAGTCAACTAAGACAATTGTACACTATAATTTTGTTGCAAACAGGTAAAGTACACTCTGGCCACAGGCCACCAACAGTCAACTATGACAATTGTACACTATAAATTGGTTGCAAACAGGTAAAGTACAATCTGGCCACAGGCCACCAATAGTCAACTAAGACAATTGTACACAATAAATTGGTTGCACACAGGTATGTACAATCTGGCCACAGGCCACCAATAGTCAACTATGACAATTGTACACAATAATTTGGTTGCACACAGGTAAAGTACAATCTGGCCACAGGCCACCAACAGTCAACTATGACAATTGTACACTATAAATTGATTGCAAACAAGTAAAGTACAATCTGGCCACAGGCCACCAACAGTCAACTATGACACTGGCCACAGGCCACCGACAGTCAACTATGACAATTGTACACTATAAATTGGTTGCAAACAGGTATGTACACTCTGGCCACAGGCCACCAATAGTCAACTATGACAATTGTACACAATAATTTGGTTGCACACAGGTAAAGTACAATCTGGCCACAGGCCACCAACAGTCAACTATGACAATTAACACTATAAATTGATTGCAAACAAGTAAAGTACAATCTGGCCACAGGCCACCAACAGTCAACTATGACACTGGCCACAGGCCACCAACAGTCAACTATGACAATTTTACACTATAAATTGGTTGCAAACAAGTAAAGTACAATCTGGCCACAGGCCACCAACAGTCAACTATGACACTGGCCACAGGCCACCAACAGTCAACTATGACAAGTGTACACTATAAATTGGTTGCAAACAGGTATGTACACTCTGGCCACACACAGACAAACTATGACAGATGTACAGTATAATGTTGACGCACATATACAAAGATACAATCTGGCCTCAAGCCGCAGACGGTCCAACTATGATACATATAAGTGAACCGTATAAATATGGTTGCAAATAGGTATGTTGCAATCCGGCCACAGGCCATCAATAGTCAATGACAGTCACACAATGAGTGTCCACACACAATATCTTAGTATGTTTATATCTTGGTTATATAAAATATGTGGTAGAAATAGGTACTGGTTGGCCACAGGCCACAATTGGACTTATATCGACACTAGTACCCCAAATAAAGTGTATCCCTGTGTAAATTACACAGCCATAAGCACCATTATATCTGTAAAATGTAAAACATTGTATAATGTATAACCACAAAAACATGAACATTGTGCGAAGAGTAGATTGACCTCTAAAGCAACGAGGACAGCCATTCGGACACAACACCAGCATTGTATATAACTAGATATATATTGATATTTAGTGAAATTTGCATAAAGCTGGGTTTTAATTTAAACACTTTTGATAGACTATATACCCTTCAAGTTAACATAGTTCCAGGACAAATAAGCATTCAGCATTATGTATTTCATATTTAAGAAGAGGGCGCAATGGAATATTACCCTCGTTAAATAAATAATATACATATATACTGACCTACCTAATATCCCGGAAGCCGGTTACAGTTTTCGATTTAAGCTTTTATATTTCATGGACATGATAGCAGATTAGTTCCCTTCTTAGCACACGCAAAGTGATCAGGTAAATACAATTCATGTTATCATCACACGATATATCGGAAGACGAGTGTTGGACTCTAAGGTCGTAAACATTGATATCAATCATGTTCTATAAACACGATGACGGTCATATATTGTCAGTATAAATGTATGGACGGTTGAGGTGATGTCAACACAAATTTGACGATTTGAATCAATACTTATTACAAATTTCGGAAACATGATATAACTTGAACTTAGGCTGTTGTATAGAATAACATCGTAAATGCACTAATATAAGCACGCATACCAATCGTTGTATCAAGTTGGCAACTGTAATGTTGGGCTTGAGAACGGATTATTTTTTATTGCGTATGAATACATAGTGACCGCCAATAGAGACTGTGTACTAATTCAAATTATTTTGGAGTTGTAAAATTGCCCGGGAAGATGAGCAAATGTGTACAAACGTGAAATAGCAATACGCGTTCGTTTATTTAACTTGCAGTAATGTATATGTAACGTAGTGTTTGTAAGCGACTGCAGTAATATTTGTTCAGGGTATAAAATAGAAATACTGCGTACATAGTCATATATTGCATTGCGTTCTTTTGTTTGAAATACTGCTGTCTGATTGGCGCAGTGGTTATAGCACGCTCGCTCCTCACCAATGCAAATAAATAAAGTTTAAACTTAAACTGTACATTTATATCAAGTGGTTCACATCCGGGTGAGCATCAAACAATAGTAGTGAATTAATGTTGTTAAAAGGGATTCATCCGTTTTATTTTAATTTGGATTATTTATCATATTATTTATCGTTTTATTTTATTTAACTTGAAATATTACATATTTAACTTGAAATATTACATATTTAGCTTGAAATACTACACAATCTAACATGAACTTATACATATTTAACTAGCTTTAACTTGGAGCTTCAAAATGAAAGCAAAGTGTACAAACGAAATAGGAATACATGACGGTATACCTGATAACATAATTGACTTTCAGATACAACTTGTTTGCAACCTAAAGCCATATAGAATATGGGAGTGACGCACGTGCTTTTGTTTCTGGTCTTTACACTGTTGATGCTGATTGGAACATAAATGTATTCTAATAGGGTTAATATCCCTATCGGTGTCAGAAGGGAATTAGACAACGTCAAGACGTCAGACGATATGCGTTTAACACTAACTGGGATAATACAACAACGGAATAATATGTCCCGTACATTGAATCTAAAGCAGCAGCAAATAGGTCAAATGGAATGTGAGGTGAGTAAAATTAGTTAGTTATTTGAATTTCGTCTATGTACCATTTACAAAATAAGACCATGCACGATAACCTGTCTACTAAAGAATGAGGGACTTCGCTGGCTTTTCGTTACCTCCCTTGGCAGATAAAGTCCGATTTATCCCGAAATGAATAGCGGTCTTTTCTGTTGGAATTCTTTGTTTTTACTTGTGGAAGTCGTGATAGCGCAGTGGTAGTGAGTTCGCTTCGGGTGCGAAAGGTTCGAAGTTCGAGTCCCGCTAGCTCCGTTACGATTGTGCCCTTAGGCAAGGCATTTAAATTCCACGTTGCATCTTCTCTCTCGCTCATGGCGATGGAAAATAAATTTGTATAAATAAATATGTTTTTACTGTTGTTCCCTAACCAGATGTTGCGCTTATGATAAATGTGATTTTATCCAAATCATGATAGCTAATTGATAAAATAAATGTACAGATAAGCACTCATTGCATATACAGTAGGATATCTGTCGAGATATAGTAACATAATAATTATGAGATGAGAAATTGGATTAAAATTAGGAACATGCTATGCAAAGGAAACAACCATAAAATAGAGGAAGCCTATGTACGGAAATATTCATGGGAAGTAACTGACCGATGGTTAGGTGACTATTAGCTTATTGGACAACTATTTGAGGGGCAACCTACCCGGTCATCTAACAAAACAAGCTATATACCAAAATGTTTGTAAATGTCTGATGTTTGTCATACATGCGGCATAAATTGGCATAAATCGTGGCGTTCGGAGAAATCCAAGATGGTGTCCAAAATGGCCGCCATATATTGATAGTCCATTTAAATGATTATAAATGGTCCTGAAGTTTGTGTGATTTATTTCATTGTTTTGTATTCATGTGTAAGATTATACATTGTCAATTGGATGCTATGCCATTTTGCAAAGAAATTATTGTACCATTTAATAACTTAAAGAAAATTATGAAAATTTACCAATTAAAAGTGTTAGGAGTGGTATTTTAAATCTTAGCTCAGAGTCTTTGATGTAAATCATGTGTAAGTATGTTTAAAATGAAAGTGTAGATCAAAACTGATTAAAATAATGGTTTCTTTGTGGAAATCAGATGCAAACTATGAATATATAAGCTTTTATAAGTGGGTGGGGTAATTTAATATGCATTTTAACTGTAGAAGTATGGCTAGTTTGTACCGTTTATTAAAACCATATTTTTGTATATGTCCTATATGTATATTAAATTAATTACTTATCTATGTTACGCATGGAATATGTGACACACAAAATGGATAAACTAATCCAAGATGGCTTCCAAAATGGCCGTCGTATAGCTTACAATATACGACTTTATTTACATGAAGTCAATGTTGATTACAAACAAAAAATAATGCAAACATGTAAGTTTATTTGTACAGATGTTTTATACATCTAGTAGATAAAAGAGAATAGTGTCAATCATTGTGTTGCAGATTACATACATCGTTAATGTGTTCATATTAGGTTCAACAATGGTATGAATTTTCCTAGAATATATGAAGACCTCACCGTAAATAAAGCAAATTGTTACATTTAAAGACTTTATATATCGACAAAGTTTAGAAATTATGCAGCAAGCTAAACATGTGGATCTCATTTGTTGTAATATGAGACTCAAAGAACAATCAAAAGAACAATCAAAACCAATTTATGTTTTGTTTCACTTCATAATAATAATAAAGTAAAGTAAAGTGTTTGTTTATTATAGTGTCACCCCTATTTAAAGGGCCAGCCATTTCTGACTTATGAGACACCTCTTTTTACGAACATCAGTACTTCCCGAATCCTATGCTTGTATGCCAGACGCCATGCTGGTAGGCAAGCGGTAACCATTATTTAACTAGCTGGCGGCTCACCAACCGGCCATATCAGAACGAACCCCTGACGAGATTCGAACCTTCGACCTCCCGCTCCGTATGCGGACGCCTTAACCACTGGGCCACGGAGACGATGCCGCTGTCATTAAATTCGTGGTTTAGAAGCATACCGATCACGATTTCTTGACAGTATGTCATTCTAAAATGTCATCAGTTTTATTACACTTGCTAACGTGGTGAACAAATTCTGACACAAAGCTGCTTCATCTAGGGAACCTGTACATTCACGTGCTAGGGCACATGGTTGTTCATTACTTGAGCAAACACATTAAACATTACACTCATCTTGGCATATACAAATGAAATCACCCAGAAGTTCAGGTGGTGCAACAGACTGTGCCATCATATGAGGAGTAAACTGACTAGCTTGAGGGTAAGAAATATATCCAAAATCTCTTGGATCAGGCAAAGCCAACTTTGCTTCTAAAACTCCTCTCCAAATCAACATCTGATAGGTACATCGAAGTAAATGTAGCACACAGCTATCGTCTGTTGTTGGCAGCTTGTTGTTGGTTTCAATCGAGCATTTTCGAGTACACTATGTTTCCTCAATGTGGTCAAAGACGAGCAGTGGTTAGAACCATATAGCAACCCAACAAATTCAACAGCATACGATATTGCTTGAGGTGACAAACATGGTGTTTTACCAAGATCTGAGAGATCAAAAATATGCTCAGCATGGTTGGACAATACCTCCAATGTCCTTTTCTTCTCGATTCCGAAGGAGGAACATGTGACATTGCCTGTTAAAAGGAGCGCACTCTTTCTTTAATCATGCAATAGATTAGCAACCAACCACTGAAAGAACAGGAATGCATCTAGATAAATCAGAATGTATGCTTTGTCTGCCTGTTGTAAAGTACAACTCCTCAACACCAAGTTGACTGAAGAGGTGTACACGCATGGTGCACAAGCAAGACCAAGACGTCTGTGTCAGGGCTAACAACAACAACAATTTTTCGAACACAAATATATGTTTGCATGTGTTAGATGTAGAAGAATTCGAGTGTCCGCTTCATCGTGATTGGGCTCAATTGCATCAATGAACGATACAGCATTACATGATACTCTCGTCGCATTGTCTTCCATTACACCAGAGACATATCGCGAATATACTATAGACAGAGTGATGCGATTACTAAAGATGATGATAATGACATAAACTTTGTTATCAATTTCAAGCATCTCATGACAGTTTTCTGTCAAGTACTGTGTGCATAACTTTGTTATCCCACTTAAACAATATCGAGACATTGCTCCTTTTGGAGAGAGAGGTGTTAGAGACAATATGGATTTACGTGTCTTGCCTAAGGATACATCCACTACTGTGGCGTATGTTGAGTCAGGTTGTGGGACGACCAGCAAATAAGCAAAACAAGATAAGCCACAACATAGGAACAACACCAGTATTATAGACGGATATGTAGTCAAGTGGTTAACACACTGGACTGGTAATCCCAAGGATCGCAGGTCCGATCCCCCGTCTGACCCTAATAAATTTAGCTGTCTTTCAGATGGTACGTTAAACCGATGTCTCGCGTTGGTGCTTTACACCGTACCGTGCACGTAAAATAACCAGAAGAGACTCTGGAATGAGTCTCTGTCTGTGTCATTGTACTATCTACCAACAATCTAAAATGACTAATCTCTTCAGGAGGCGTCGCTCATATGGGCAACCGGCAGCGACGATAAATAAACGTAAAACACACACGCACACACGCACACGCACATACGCAGTAGTATGCACAAGTCCAGAGAGCAACATCCGAATATGTTATCAGACCCAACTCACCCTCTGAAAGTACTCATGACCATCACGACCAAGTGTCCTCGATAAGCGTCATTTGATTAAACCATAACAACATCACAGTTACCATATCACAACTGATTGTGAACACTTTACAATTAAAACAAAGGATTCGATAGGACAAATATACCCTCTCCGGGGCTAAGTGGTTAAGGCGTCTGTCTACGGAGCGGGAGTTCGAAGGTTCGTTAATGCGTCCCCTAGTGGTATGTCAAAGGTTCGAATCACGTCAATGGTTCGTTCTGATATGGCCCGTTGGTGAGCCGCAAGCTAGTTAACTAATGGTTACCGATTGCCTACCAGCCTGGCGCCTGGCATACAAGCATAGGCTGTGGAGAAATGGAGAAAATCTAAATAAGCTACTAGCTTCCGATTTAATCCATTTGTTCTTGTATATTAATGTTACAACATGATGTAAATATTGATAAAATAAAATATGTTTAAACTAAGCATAGGCTTCGGGAAGT
>CM026392.1:50368022-50405678 GCA_014843695.1 Archivesica marissinica | reverse complement strand
ACGGATGTTCATCAAAAAAGGTGTATAATAAGTCATGTGTGTGTTTTACGTATATGTATCATTGCTACCGGTTGTCCATATGAACGACTCCTCCAGAAGAGATTAGTCATTTTGTATTTTTGGAGGATAGTGCAGTGATAGAGATAGAGACCCATTCCAGAGTCTCCTCTGGTTCTTTTACGTGCACGGTGTAAAGCACCGACACGAGACCTCGGTTTAACATCCCATCTGAAAGACTGTTGATTATATTAGGGTCAGACGAAGGATCGAACCTGCGATTCCTGGATTACCAGTCCAGTGTGCAATCACTGGACTACAAATCCGTCTGTTCTAATAAGTCAGTAATGGGTGACCCTTTAAATAGGGATGACACTATTCAACAAATTTACACTTTACTTTTATACATTTTGGGATTATATTATGCACTTGTTGTTTGTATTTTGGGGCTAAGTCGTACGAACAGATTAATTCACCAATACTTACTTGCATCTAGTATGTGTGTCGTTTGGCTTAGGTTGTTAAGTTAAACTTTATTTATTGTACAACGATTGCGAAGCAAGATTTAACAACTTATATTAATCACTCTCGTTGGCGCGGATGAAAGCGTAAATGTGGTCATTCGTGTGGGGGGAGGGGAAACTGGAGTACCCGGAGAAAACCCACCTGTCCGATCTGGCGACCACCGTACCATCTTACCTACTTCCCAGTCCGATGATCGAACCCGGGTTGCATCGATGATAAGCGAGCGCGCTAATCACTACGCTAATCGGACAGCTTCGATTGTCATAAGACAGTATTGGTGGAAGTCGTGATAGCGCTGTAGTAGCGCATTCGCTTCAGGTACGAAATGACCGGATTTCGCGCCCAGCTGTGGTCATTGGTATTGTGTCCATATGCAAGGCATTTAAATTCCATATTACCTCTTCTCTCTCCATCATGGCGTTCCATCATTGTGATGGATTCCATGAGGGAGTGATGTCTCGAATGCGCTTAATCTAAAGTTTTATCAACTTGTTTTGCAATCGCGCTAAGTGAAATTTGTATACACTAAACCTTTGCAACCGATATGCTAACATTGCTATATGGTACCCAATGCTATGTGTTGTTGGCCATCTTACAGAATACAAATATTGCACATTACACTAAATTATATCCTTTCCATTGGTCAAAGCGGTCACGTGAAGGGTCATTAAATATCTCGTGTAGTGTCAGTCGAAAACAGATATCGAATCGATGCAATAATTCAAATATTCATTATATATGATAAAATGCAAAATGGGCAACAAGTTCTAACCCATTTTGCATTTTATCATATACAATGAATGTTAAGTCTATACCCTGAGTAAGTACATGTACTATATATGTAAAATAGCAATTAAATTATGATTAAAGCAAAACATATTTGTGACCCTCCACTACAAAACCAGTCGGAAGTCGCTGGCTTCAATTTGTAGATAATTAGCATTATACATGATGTATATTAAAATCACGCAATTTTGGATTTTCGCATGTAAATATTAAAACATATCTATATTCCAACTACAGCAAGGTTATTTTGTGAAAAACGTTATAAAAATGCATAAAAACATTATTTTGTGAGGTGACTAATTAATTAATCCCGACTATTTATTCTTAAAACAATGAAATCCGCGAAAAATGGGCCCTGAAAATCTTGCGCTGTCCGCTAACTAGTCGGGATATCCCCGTCATGTTTGGTATAAAAATAAAGCTGGGGATTCCCTCTTTTCAAATCGGACAAACACTCAACGTCATAACCATGTATTAACCAACCAAACTGCTTAAAACAAACCCCCTACGATGTAAACAAATTCTTTTTTTGCCAACATGTGATCTGAAACCCTGTGTTTCATTGGCTAATTGAGTTCTGCGCATGCTCTGTGCATTTTTTCAAAACGCAGTTCCGGTTATAAAATTATTAAAAATGGAGGAAGAAATCGCTAAGTTGTTAAATTTAAATGCAAATGATAGCTCAAAATTAGGCGATGTAGTGACGGAATATTTTGCAAATCCTTGGGAAGAGAATTATGAATCAGATAACTCTGATGATGATGACAGTTCGATGGATTCTGACGAAGAATTCGACCCTAGACTATCTGGTTATGATTTGGTGATGCAGAATGACCCTGTGATTCAGGAATATGTGACGTGCACCGACGAGAATTTTGACCAACTTGAATGGGAAAAGGCTGCAAAATTCAGGTGAGTTATTAAACCTTCTTTGAGGCATTTGCTATGTATCCGAATGTACCATCTATTATTTACACTGGAAAACTAACAGTATTGTGTACTGTAGGCGTGTAGCCTGTAGGACTAGGAAAGTAAACTGAATCATTTCACTTCCTGGTTTCGGTTTGACTAGGCCACTGGCCACTGGCCTCTTCCATATTCTATAAGTACACACCCATGGAAAACAAAAAATGAGAGGGACAGAGTGTATAACAATCGTGTTACAAATTTACAATGTAACCGGTAGGGAAAAATATATGGTTGTCTTATTAATATTACTCAGTACTCTTAGCCGGTTGGTATGGAAGTGAAAGCGTATGTATGGGTAGTGCCTGCGATAAATTTCTGCAAATATTTAGGCGCATGTATACTGCAATGCGGAACATGTTATGAAATTGAAAAATCATACAGGTGTGGATGGGGTTCTGATAAGGGATGGCGTCAGCTGCGACAAATGTAGTGACCAAATGACCGAAACAGGTAGTCTGTTCTGAGTTGTTTTGGCGAGCCAGGCCCACAAATTTTGATTCTACGAAATTATGTTTATAATATACGTTATATGTCGGGTTTTACGCCTGCATCAACACCATTTTGGGCTATATCGCCAGCGGCCAGTTTACCTAACAACACTTTTCCTGGGCAGGCTCCAGCGGTTAACAAGTACTTGGGTGCACCAACCTCCGTAAGAAACTGCCAACTTTTTCATATAAATGAGACACGGCCTGAGCGGAGCTCGAACCCGTGACCATTAGTGATGATAGGTTACAGTGGTATACAAGTCAGCGACCATAACCACTTGACCACGGAGGCGGACCTTATGATATACATAATTATAAATATATTTTAATGGAATTATTATTTTTCCTCTTTCAGTTGTACATGCAAGTATGATAATGGTGAACCGTGTTACCTACAGTTTGTTCCAGAGGAGATGGTCAGACGCAGAATGGATATGAGAGAATTAACACCTAGTAAGTTTTGGCTTATGGGATTGTCAGTTCTCACCACACAGTTTGATATGTACAACAAAACAAATTTGGAAACAAGATAGTGTTTCTAATAATAGTCTTGTAGAATTTTTATCCGTTTATCTATTTTGGAAGTGTAAATTTATGTTAACTTGATAGCGAAACAAGGTTTTACATAGTATTAATCACTCTCGACACCTCATTCCCTGCGGAATCCATCGCCATCATGGAAAGAGAATAGGCAATGTGGAATTGTGCACAAATGTGAAAAGGTGCCTTGCCATGGCCTCACACACCTGAAGCGAAGGCACTGCGCTCTCACGGCTTTGTTTTATTTATAATAAATCCTAACTTTGCTCATAAAACCTATTACTTATCAATGTCTGTTCCAAGACACCGTGTCTGCTAGTTATAATCGTAGACATAGTTTGATATTGTTGAAGAGGACAATTCCTCTTGAATGCTGATTTATGCAGAACAAATACCAATAAAAGCCGACCTGTTCGTTATCAAGATAATGATTTCACTCATATTTTCAGGAGATCAAATGTTGATTCTTCTTGGTAAGCTGTCATGCACCATCAACTTGTCGGATATGACATCAGCCACAAGACGACGAGAGCAGAAAGTTCGCCAGCATCAAAGAACTTGCTATTGGTTGGAGGGCAAACAGATCTGCCGTGACACATTCAAATATTTGCACTCGTAAGTTCTGATGAATTCATCAATATTAATAATGTTCTTAAGACCTACCTTACAATTTTTGATGCCATTATACCTGGTAGATTCTTAAAAATGAAATTTCTAGCTAAACAACTAATGTAATTGTTGTTAGTGGACAGGGGTCAGTGTTCTGTCTTGTTTTGTGAATATTACTCTTTACACTGACTGATGAATGAAGAAAGTATGATGATGGTCAGTCACTAATGTTGTTAGAACTTACAAGTTGCTAATTATATACTTTTAATTTGATTCTGATTGTAACATGCAATCAAATAGTATGAAATGAGAAGAAAAACTAATCCTCTAGCACACTCCAGCAGTCTGATACATATACATACTGTATGCTAGAAGTCTGAAATATGTTATTTCACTTTACCAATGCATACTTCTTTCACTATACCTCTAAGACTAATTCATCGGTATGCTACTGTAGATAGTGCAACTACTGTATACGTAGATGTATTTGCGACATAGGTTTTTATATCAAATTGGATAGAAAGCTGTAATTACTGAGGTCATGAACCTGTAAACATGCCACCTTTAGTATGTTTTGATTACCAATGACTGCATTTAGCTTCCAGATATTTTTCTGCCAAATCACAGTACTGACCTACTATTCTCTGTTAATTTTCTCTGGTCTGAACAGCATATTATATTTCTTTTACAGGATAAGTCAAGATCGCTTGAGTCACCTCCTCAAGCATTACAAGGAGAATGGTTTGGCACCAATGGAGAAGAAATCTGGTGGGAGGACGTCAAATACTCGGTCGTTTGAGTTTGAGGATACGAAGCGCGTGGTCCAGTTCCTCACAAATTACGCGGATGAAAATGCCTTAGTACTTCCTGGTCGTGTGCCCGGATTCAAGAGAGACGACATAAAGTTGATCCCATCGTCTAACTCGAAGATCCTGGTCTACACTCGTTACAAGGAAGTAATTGAAGAATCAGGTATATGACAATAATTCTGTTCAACCAGTTGTGTGAAATATTGTTTCAATCCAAGGGTTGATCCAGAATTTAGAACCCACCAGGTGTATATAAATATGTTGCCATGAAGGCCGTAACAACCCCGGTATTGATGGATGCTGTACAGACTGACACACGCCTATGACTAATTATGTCATATTTGTTACCAAACTATGATTAGTCTATTTATTACATTCTTAGAACCATTCAATTATATTTTTATGATAGAAAACGATGCAAATGTGTGCTAAATGGTGCTAGTACGTCGTGTTTAGGTGATCATAAATGACATCACTGACATTCGCATCAACAATAATTCAACATGCAGCGGCTAGGTACCACACATGCAAAGCAGTGAGAAATAAAATGTGCTTTAACCGATACATTTCTATATTTCGTTGCAATGCATGGAATAATATTTTATTATTTTTTCCAGGCCATAGAGTCATGGGGTCCAGCAGCTTCTATGAATTCTGGAAGAAACTCTGCCCATTCATCATTACAGCCAAATCAATGTCCGATTTATGTTGGACATGTCAGAAAAACAACACTCTAATCTACAGAAGTGCCAACCTTACTGACGCCAACAAGTGCGAGAGAGTCCTGCTGCAGGAACAACACCTCGACATTGTCCAGAAGGAACGTTCGCTGTACAATGCAATGGTTCATGATGCAAGACAGACATGTCAGGACAATACCATTGCTGAACTTGTGCCAAGTGCTCCCTGTAGCCGCAACCTTACAATGCACTACAGTTTTGATTACGCTCAGCAAGTTCACTTGCCAAGTAATCCCTTGCAGCAAGGTCCAATTTATTTCCTTGTTCCAAGGAAGTATGGGTTATTTGGTGTCTGTTGTGAGGCGATTCCTCGGCAAGTGAATTTTCTGATTGATGAAGCCCACTTCATCAGTAAAGGGTCAAATGCGGTTGTCAGTTTCTTGCACTTCTTCTTCAGCAATTATGGCATTGGAGAAACTGATGTTCATCTCCACTGTGATAATTGCTCTGGACAGAACAAAAATCGCTTTGTGATTTGGTACTGTGCATGGAGAGTGGCTATGGGTCTCCATAAATCCATAACTCTCAATTTTCTTATTACTGGACACACCAAATTTTCCCCTGACTGGTGTTTTGGGCTTCTCAAGAAGGCATTTAGGCGCCAAGTTGTGCCAGCTCAGAGTGTATTGGAGGAAGTGGTGAATGGGAGTTCGGCAGTCAATATGGCCCAGGTGATCGGAAGAGAAGATGGCACGACAGTTGTCCCCGTCTGTGACTGGCAAGCCTTCTCCAAGGACTCTTGCAAGCCTGTTCCGGGGATAAAGAAATACCAACATTTCAGTATTACAAATCAAAACTTTATTGTGGGGACTTATGACTTACATTGCCCGTCTGTACGTCCATCCGTCCTGATTATGCACAGACGTTACCTGCGAGCATAGTATTAGGCAGAAATATCCAAATGGGAGTCTAAAAATATAAGTCCAGCCCCAGAGCGGGACCCGAATGATGACGGAAATTGCCGCACGGACTCGATGTGATTACGGCGAACTGACGTGATCGAAATGCGGCAGAAACTGGGAAAGCCCGGGTGGGAAAGCCCCTCCAAAAAGGAATTGCGTACAATATTAGCCTATTATAGGGTCCAGTTCTTGTCATTGTTTTACAGCTGCATATATATGTTAACAAACTTAGTGAGGTCTCGGAGAGAAAGAAAAAGAAAAAAACTGTTATCAGCCATTTTTTTTAACTGGCCGTCGGTAACCGTCGCCAATATAATTGACCGTCTTATTAGGTGATAGGCCGTCGAAAAGACGGCCCGACGGCTCTCTGCCTAATACTGTGCCTGCGAGTAACTGAAATATGTCATAATTATACTAATATCCATCCGATCTTCACATAATTCACATGCGCCTCATATCAATCTGCAGAAGCCGCCTAATTAAAGTGGGCAAACAATGTCAAGGTCACTCCAATCAAAATCCTAATGGTAATAAAATTAATGTGCGTACATCACTTTTAGCATGTTTTATTAAAATTGCTGGCCTATCGTTTACACTCTGATTTCTTTTTTGAGCAGTAATACAACTTTAACAGATGATTCAGGATATTTTAAAATTTTCATATTGATATTTCAGAGATTTTCCCAAAAATCAGAATTATTTTCCACCCTTATTAACCTTTAACTGATTGCATTCAATTTGGGTGCAAATGTGCCCTGAACTGCAAAATTTGGATAAAAAGCAGTGTATATTACAAATTCTTATTACCAATTATGTTACATACACCCATTAAATGAGTTGACTGCAATTGGACACCAATAAATTAGAATATTAAAAAAATGGCGGGGGGGGGTTGAAAGTCCACCTCCCAATTTTATTCATAATTTTGGGCGTCGTATCTGTCGATGTCCGCTGAATGAAACCACTGCATGAATGTATATATATATATATATATATTTGTTTCTCAGGTTTGATGCTGATCATCCTGGAACAGTGTTTGTGAAGAATGATGCGGACGCCGAAGAAGTATCATTTAGAGTTCTGCTGCCCAATACGACATTCCCGGATGGAGATGCTCCAACGATTGACCCTCCAGGACTCCCACTTCCGAGACAGCAGTACCTCTACAAGTCAATTAGGGAGTTTGTTGATGACCCATATAACGATATTGTGTGCCCAAGACCAAATGTTATGCCACCAGACAATTCGGATGATGAAGTAATGAATATTTGCAACATCGGTCGTGGTCGCGGGCAACCACGTGCGCGTGCTCGCGGGAAACCACGTGCACGTGGGCAGAATAGTCCATGATCATGCGCAGATGGTTCTGCATGTAGTCATAGCCTACATTAGACTGTGTGACGACCATATTATAGACGATGATTGTACGTGTGAACAATAAACAGTTTTTGTGATACACACAGTATCAATTTCAAAAAATTGAAAATTATGAAAATTTGAAATATATTTTTGTTTATGTTTCCATTGGAATATTATAATGAAATTATGTGTATATAAAGGTTGTTTAATAATACATAATGTTGTTCAATTTTCATTTTCATAGTCCTTGAATAAATGTGCGTTGCTAGGGAGTTAAATTGGACAACTTTAACGCCAATTTTGGGACATTATTCATATTTCTAAAGCCGTAGATATGGCATATTAAAATGTCCATATCTTTGTCAATTTTTAACCTATAACAAAAGTGTTTACATCATTGGAAAGCTTATTCAGTGCCCTTTCAGATAAGCACATACTATCAGCTTTTTAAAAAATGACCATGTGACTGATTTTGTAGTGGAGGGTCACATTTTATTTCCAAATATAATACATATTGAACAATGCATATATCACACATATCAAAATACAGAAAAAGGATTAGAATGAAAGACAGAGACTTATATAAGATGTTTAAACTAACTTATCGTCTTAATATACAGTCCTTTGTGCATACCTCTTAACATTACCAAGTGAGACCTTACGGCCACTTGCAGATAAGGCAAACACAGGCTAGTTGCTGTTCTTTCTGATTTAACCATATTTTATTGCATATGTAGTACATTCGTTAATACAAGCATGAATCAGATGTGAAATAAGTTAACAGATTATAAGGCACATAATTATATACATTAGTGTAACATAGCAAACGGGTCGGGCCACAAGTTATAACCAACATTAGAAAAGGGTCCTTTCCAAGCTGGTCTTTGTTGACAGATGACGCTTGACTAATTATAAAATACACGAATAATGTCGATAATGTATTACATTATAGGTGATAGAAAAAAGCAAAAACAAACATAAGGTGTCATCAACAGGAGGTTGGTGTGCGCATATAAGTGTGGAGAATTCAGGGGAACACAAAACGGATACAAAATTAGTTCCGGTCTTAGCAGATTTTTTCAAAGGTAACTGAGTTTATGAATACTACTTCGCTTATATAGTTTATACACATTTATTTTAGCTCGATTGCGAAACAAGTTATTACAACTTATATTAATCACTCTCGATACCTCAATCCTGATGGAATCCATCGTCACTAGGGAGCGAGAGAAGATGAAACATGGAATTTAAATGCCTTACCTAAGGGCACAATCGTAATCGCCTCAGCGGGGCTCGAACTCCGGAACTTTCACTTATATGTTAACCTTTAACCTGCCAATCACGACTAATATCGCCTTTGCAAACAGCATGGAGCCAGATAAGACGTCACAGATCATACTCTATGATGGTTGCTATTCGGATAGTGAAACTAAATCACTTGTCGGAATAGCAGACAACATGGATCCTGATCAGACACGGCGTTACGCCTGTGGCTAATCTGGATCTATGTTGTTTGCACATTCCGTTAGCAGGTCAAGGGTTAAATAAAACTATTCCTTAAAGTGTTTCCTAATTCAAGCACATCGAGTTGGAAATGTGAACATAATACTAAACATAATAATTATGAAAATCGCACTTCAAATAAAACAAATATGGGGACAATATTGCTTCTGTACCATTTTACTGTATTCGAATATTCGGAAGAAATATTATATTTAAATTTTGCAAAAATGTAATAAACTGTCATAAAATGATATACTTTGTTTTCTTTTGAAACCATCATAAAACCTTGCAAATGCAAACAAAATCGTACGAGGATGTGTGAATAAATTATGTTGTGGTCGCATTCAAGGTATTAATTGACAATCTGTCATGGCGGGTGTTATTTGACACTCTGCATTGTAATCGGATAATTACAGTAAAACCATAGTTTTACACCAGTTGGCCAACACTATGAAAAACTATCCATGGTCCTTGCCCCTCATCGCTGTAGGTTACAATCCCACTGGGGTGTCGAATTAGTTCGTGCTAGGAAGCTATATATATATACACACACACGCTCGCATGCGCACGCACGCGTATGCACGCGCACGCAGGCATGCGCACGTACGCGCACGCACGTACATGCAGGCATGCGCACACACGTGCGCGCTACCTACGAGGCTCCTGCTACACCCGTGACACCATCCCTAGAGCAATAACAGCCTGAAACACTATATGTACAAGATTGATAGTAGATATAAGTAGATATGAGGTAAGGTCAAGGTCGAGCGTGCGTGGGGTTCACCTTTCAAATAATTAGGAAGAATTGCACTTTTATAACATCTTCTTGCAATATAATTTAGGTCTTAGGTCATCCAATAGGTACAATAGAGTCATCCAACATGGAAGAAAACACTCTCTGTTTCAAATTTCTACCCAATATTGCTTTAGAAGCTTTTTCGTATTTTGTGACCTACTTCCGGTCGCGCGATGTAATTAGTGTTCGCGCCCTTAAAATGTTTTCTTATTATATTTGAAATTGTCCTTATAACTTACAATGTGTAAGTATACTCTGTGTTTGGTTGGGGCTTTTAGCCTTCACTCTACATATTATTGAGTGCAGAGCTTACATCAGAGTTTCAGGATCGTATGTTCAGACCCATTTCCATCGATAGGTCTCTGAATAAATTCTTCCTTGAAAAGTTATCAGTACCAAGAGCTGTTGCACTTCTAAACCGTTTTTGTAATATAGTCTGCGGGCCAAATAACCCTGTACATCTGTCAGTATATTTTGGTATATGCTCGGGTCGGATCGAAAGCAGAAAGAAATTCCTTTGTAAGAAACGACTCGCTCTCATGTACATATGTACCATCTTATTGTGCTTGCTTTTGACACGCAAACAAATTCTGGTCCAACAACAAATTCTGATTTAGATAGATCTGATATATGCAAAATTTGCACAAATATAGTCGACTGGGATCCCACAGACCGTGGCATATACTGTGAGGACTGTGTGAAATGGTATCACGCTAAGTGTCAGGGCATGAACACGTTTACATATGATTAACTATTTGTTCAACATCTGAAAGTCATAACAGTAAATTGTCAGTCAGTTAAGAAGAAAAATCTTGGCTTCCAATTAATGCTAGCTACAGTACAACCTGATGTAGTCTTGGGAAACGAATCCTGGCTTAAGCCAAAAATAATACACTCTGAAGTTTTCCCTCCAGAATATGATGTGTATAGGCAAGACAGAAAATGCCGCACTGTAGGAGGTGTATTCATTCTTGTATCAAAAAGGTTTAAATAGCCATTCACCTGTTGAACTAAAATCAAACTCTGAACTAATCTGGGCAAATATAAAACAAAAAGGTAAAAAGGACTTATTAGTAGGCAGTGCTTATAGACCGGATAGAGATTTTGATTGTATTGATAAACTAGAACGCACTTTATGTTTATCAGATCAAGTAAATAGTACAATATACATTGGTAGTGACCTAAATCTGGGAGATATAGACTGGCAAACATAAACTGTTAAACCAGGTTCCGCTCATGTAGAGGAAATTAATAAACTTCTGAATTTTGCTGAAAATTATTGTTTAACCCAGTTAGTAGAAGAACCTACTAGAGTCAGCAAAAAACTGCCTTGATGTAATGTTCATCTCAAACCCATCATTGGCTGAGAGAGTAAAAGTAATACCTGGTTTTAGTGACCATAGCATTCCCTTTGTCGAACTATTAACTTCGGCTAGACTAAATCGCAAAGAGAAACGTAAAATATTTTATTTAAGAAGGCACATTGGACTGCCATCAAAGAAGGGCTAAATACATTTATTGAACAAGATCTTGTAAAACACCTAAATGTTCAGAACTTATGGGACGCCTTTAAAGGTAAACTCGAAGACCTAACAACTCAATTCATTCCTACTAAAATAGTGTCTGGGAAACAAAAAATATCTCCTGGCTGTCTACAGAAATTAAAAAACTCATGAAAAAGAGAGATAGCAAAATGAAAACAATCCAAAAGTCCTCAGATCTTCTCAAAGTTCATCAAGCTAAACTCATTAATTCAAATGAAATCTAGAAATGCTTACTGGGATTATATGAACAACATTGTATGCGATACATCTGAACATACTCATGGCACAACTAAACAATTCTGGGGTTTTATAATGAGTCTAAGAAATGACTCTTCAGGAGTAGCACCACTTAGAGATCGTGGCAACCTAAAATCAAATCCATCTGATAAATCCTTCTGTATTTGTAAATGATGATGACACAAACTTCCCAGACCTTGGGCCTAGTAAGTTTGCATCAATGCAGAATATAAATGTCACACTAAACGGAGTTAGTAAACTATTAAAAAATCTAAATTAGACTGCTGACCCTGATTATTAAACCATTAAACCAAATGTCTTAAAATAATGTGCAAATGAGATCGCACCTATCTTCACTAAACTTTTCAACAAGTCAATAGAAACTAGTAGTATTCCCTCAGACTGGTCCCAGGCTTTTGTAACACCATTCTTCAAAAAAAGGAGAAAAGTATAAAGCTAGTAATTACAGGCCTGTATCCTTAACTTGCATAGCATGTAAATTACTCGAACACATAGTAGTTAGTAAAATACTAGATCACTTAGACTAAAATAACATCCTAGTAGACAACCAACATGGCTTCCGTGCTCGGCGGTCTTGCGAAACCCAACTTGTGGGTTTCATACATGACCTATCACAGTCTATACAGCGGGGCCAAGTGGATGTCGCCATAATGGATTTTAGTAAGGCGTTTTATGTGGTCCATCATTGTAGATTACAGCATAAACTAGCTCACTATGGCATCGGGGGTAGTGCTCTTTCTTGCGTGAAAGCTTTCTTAGGTCATAGAACGCAACAAGTTGTTGTTGATGGGGCGACATCTACTTCGGCACGTGTACTATCAGGAGTCCACCAATGGTCGGTGTTGGGGCCTCTTCTGTTTCTGCTCTACATAAATGACATTCCAGCAACTGTAAAGTCCCATGTCAGACTCTTTGCTGCTGACTGCGTTATTAATAGAACCATTCATTCTGCTCAAGACTCCATGCAATTACAGTATGATCTAGACAAACTAGTAGAAATGGAAGATGAGCTTCAACATCAGTAAATGCCATATCATGCATGTCACAAGATCTAAACGAAATATCACAACAGTATATACCCTGCATGAACAAACTGTATCTACCGTATCCCAAGCAACTTATCTTGGCATAGAAAGTCCATCCAATCTCTCATGGACTCAGCTTAGGCTTCTTAAAAAGGAATTTTTATTCAGCACGCAAAACAACTATACAGGCTGCTTATAACTCTATTGTCAGACCTACATTAGAATATAGCTCATCAGTATGGGATTCACACACACAGAAAGACAATGACAAAGTTGAAAATATTCAAAAACAGGCTGCACGCTTTGTCACCAACACATACAGCAATACCCCGAGCACAGTCACAAACATAATAAATGATCTGAAATGGAACTCCTTAGACAGTAGACGACAAACAAACCGGCTTACTCTGTTCTATAAAATGTCTGTTCTATAAAATGGTAAACAATCATGTGGCTGTCAATCCATCACAATAGCTCACACCTAACAGCAGACAGTCACGACATTACCACCATTTTGGCATATCACATTCCATTCACAACAGTTGACTATTTCAAGTGCTCATACTTTCCGAGAACAGTTGTTCAGTGGAACATACTGCCATCTCATGTAGTCAGTGCTGATTCTATCACAGGATTGAAGTCAGCACTGGCTACATCGATGACGATGCCATAACAGAACACACTTGTTTTTATCATTTTCTTAGCAACTACTAACCTCTCTTTGCACACTTCTAGTATATGTACATATTGTAGGCTTACGGGCTTTTAAGGTTTAAGGTGTTATGTTTTTGCACCTTTTTTTATCACACTACCAGTGTCCTCTTTGGTGGAATTATAGCAGCTGAGGAGACCTGGTAGCTCACTTTTCTACCCCACCCCCACGCATGGGCATAATAGCGCAATTATTTATTAACTGTTAGCCATTAACAGAGAAGAAGAAGAAGATAGTGCAGTCGGACAAATCCGTTCATAGCCCTGTCATCGTTGTACATCAGTATATGTTCCTTGTCACCGATCTATGTTAAACATAATAATTATGCCCGTTGTTTTTTATTACAATAGATATAAGAAGTATGTGCACATATTTCCAAGGATGGATAATAAAATTGCATTCTTGGGGAAGCTAAGACATATTTTACCTGATGTTAAACATAAACTTATGACAGAATGACAAGACATAATTTACCTATTTCTTAGCACAAATATATTCTGTCATTAATCAGAAATTAACATAATTAGAATGAGACAATAATTTAACACAGATGCGGTATACCAACATAATCATGTAATATCACGTTTATTATTTGCTAAAAAATATATATGGACAATTTATTTAATACACTTTTTTGGTTCGATATCATAATAGTTTTAAATGTCTGTAAAGTAGTCCAAGAACAATAATAATTCGGTAAGCAGTTGCACCTAATTTCTCTATAAAATGGACAAACGAGTAGAAAATGGTACTCTGTTTCTACTGCATTCATGTTAAATTTTGTGCACATTCTATTTTCCCTTTCAATATTTCTATGTCTGCCTTCTTCTATTAACAATGTATGTGCGGAGCATCTAAATCTAGTTAGAGCTGTGCGATGATTAATGCTATTGATACAGCTTAAATATTTCTCCTGTTGGAAAACGCTTTTAAATGTACAATATGTTTCTAATTTAGGCAAATGGCTTATTTCAGAAAACCATTGTTGTAAATATCGATATTTGATGCGCTGTATAACACTATTTATCTGCATATTAGTTACATCAACAATGTCACATAAATAATTATTACCATGCCTATCTTTCATATGAATCAATCAATACATTAGAGAATCAGGTTGTTTCAATAATGTATACCAATATTTTATTATTCTTATCTTTCTATGCACAATTAAAGGAATTCGACCTAGTTCTCCATATACAGCAGCATTTGTTGTCTGTTGTCGAACATAATCAATTGTTTCATAAATTACATATGTACACGTTCAATATCCGGGGCTTATGTAAACCCCATATTTCAGAACCATAATTTAAAATAGGTAAAACCATAGAATCAAACAACTGTACGTTTTCAGATATACCTAAGGACACAATATCTAATAAAGAACTTAGTGAAAAAAGAGTCTTTAAAGCTTGGTTTGATAATGCCTTTTGCGAGTGAAAGAAACGTCCATTAGACGAAATAGTAACTCCTAAATAAATAAAACGTTTAACAATCTGAAGTGTTCGACTGTCATAAAACACATCAAACGATTCGTTACTATTACTCTGTTTACATAGAATAACAACTGTTTCTGTATGTACTGTTATACCCCACTTCATACAGTAACAATGCAACTTATTTAACAATTTCTGCAATCCTTCTTTCGTATACGAAAAAAGCACTGTGTCATCAGCAAATAATAATAGGAACAGGTGCAATTTCTCTACAGTGAAAACCACCAGTCGATTCAGCATTTACATATGTTTGCATGTCATTAATAAAAAACAAAAACAATAAGGGGGATAATGGTTCACCCTGTTTCACACCCATATAGCTTTCGAAATAATCGGAAGTTGTACCACTGACTCTAACACATGATTTCACATTTTCATACATAACTTTTAGCATTCTAACAATGTTTGATGAGGCTCCATATTTTAACAATTTAAACCAGATGCCATATCTGTATTCCATATCGAATGCTTTTTGAAAGTCTACACAAGCTAAATATAACTTTTTCTTTTCAAAATTTAAAATTTGGTTTATGACGCTAATACAAATAAGCAATCATTTTTTCTTGTTCCTTTTCGAAAACCAAATTGATTGTCAGATAATAAATGATTGCTTTCACTTGTTTCTTTTCGAAAACCAAATTGGTTGACAGATAATAAATGATTGCTTTCTGTCCATTTTCTTAATCTGTTATCTAATAATATTGAAAATATTTGAGAAAAGATGCTAGTAAGTGTGGTGCCTCTGTAATTATTAACATTATTTAAGCCACCCTTTTTTTGGTAGAGGCACAATAATTCCCGTTGTCCAACTTTCAGGATAAATACAATTTGTATACATATACATGTACACATTTGGATTTCTATGATTTCAGCCGTTTTAATTCAGACCAAAAATGTGCGTGACTGATTATTAATTAGACTGTGTAATTCACTATTTTGTTTATTCTTATGTTGTGCAATAGCTCTCATTTTAACTTGTTTATACCACCGGCGTCTTATTATTAATAGTTCATTATTTTCAACTCATCGACATTTTCTATAATTTCTAGTTGCTAGTTTAAATTCTGGTCGTGCATATTCACAATCATTGCTAAACCAAGGGCTTTTAAGCTTACGCTTGCTGCTTCTGTTAAATGCTCGTTTTTGTCCAAACACATAAAAAGCTTTTTCGTAAAACCATGTTGACATAGTGTCAATACCAATATTTAAATCAACATTTCTTGATACTATGTCATTAACAATAGTATCAATATTTTGAAATTCAGAATACATTACATCTCTATAACGTTGTATATTTTCAACGTTAAATCTAAGTTTATCATAAGTACAATCATCTTTAATATTATTCGTCTCATTTGTGTTATTCACAGTAAAACCTATTTGTATCGGTGCATGTGTTGAGCAAGTATATATATCGTGTACGATAAAATCATTAATAAGTGGAAACACATTGCCAGAACATAAAGCATAATCAATTAGGCTATTTCTTTGAACATTCATATTTGTATAACTACCACCACAAGCGTCGGCGCCACATCGACCGTTTACAATTTTTAATTTACTACTGAAACAAATTTCTAGCAGCTTAATTTATCGAAATCGATGCGGAATATTATATTCATATTCAATCGATTCGTCTCTGTTCATAACATGTATATATTTATTAAAGTGTGTGCTATTTTGTAAAACATCAGGTCTATTTTTTATACCAATAACACATGGAAGATATTCTGGCATATTTTAGGCAAGTATGTGGCGTCATTTGGCGATGGTCCAGGACGTTATAAACAACTAGTGCTGGACACCGGTCTCCTGCAAGGATATGATGCCTATGATGGCGCCCCCTTTAGTGAGAAGACAAGCAAGGGGCGTGTCCAATATCTCGATTTGACACTCCCTCAATACGGCCTACCGCTATATGATTGGGTGCTGAGTTTGGAAGTCGCAGAACATATACCAAGCGAATTTGAAAGTATATATTTGGACAATATTGTGAGACATGCCAAAGAAGGAGTCGTGCTTAGCTGGGCTATACCAGGTACTATATATATATGTATTGTAGATTTAGAAGCCACGATACATTACTATTAGGGATGGCAACGAATAGCAATTTTGGTATTCGAATATTCGATCGGCACGATATTCTAATATTTGGTATAATTATGTGAAAAACTCAAAATATTTCAAACACATAAATTTTCACAATTAATCTACTTTCTGTTGTATGCCCTACATCATATCTTCTTCCTGTAAATGTGGCGACGACTCAGTTATTGGTATCGTCCACTGTACACGCTACCATTCCCGATGAGATTTAAGTTAGTACACACAATTAATACCTATGCTACTATATATAATAAATGAAGAATTCTATATAAGAATATGCTAAACTTTATTCAAATTCAATTAATTGGAAACATTTCAATGTGTACTAAATTTCACACCTACAATATATATGTCCATAAATGTCAACGTGTAGTACCGTACGAGCTCACCATGTGTGCACATTAAAACGCAATGTCACAACCTTTGTGAACGCTGTTCTTGTTCAAAAATAAACAAGAGAAGTTGATAATCTGTTCCTTAGCTTGTTGATAAGTAGACCAGTTGGGGAGAAGATACGTTCGGATGGGATTGACGTTGTTGGCACTGTCAGTAGTCTACGGGCACGTGAGCGACAATGGGGGAATTTCAGTTCATTTTCCCGCCACCACTCACGGGGATTTACATGGGGATCCATTTTCTCTAGCAGATAGCTCTTTAACTCATCAGACTGTTCCTTTTCGTTTGTCTCAAACACTAGAAAGTTCAATTTCCTACGGTTAGGCGTAGGCTCACAGTCACCACTAGTGTCACGTGACGACAGTTTCAATGGTACGACCTCCACGTAGGCTTCCAGTGTTTCCACGGCGATCGTACATTGTTCATTGGTGAGAAACGGGAGACGTTTGTAGCGCGGATCTAGTAGAGACGTTATCCTAGGTGTTGACTTGGCGGCATCAAGCGACGAAGGCTGAAATCGTCGCACACGTTCACCACTGATGACCTCCTTCACTTTCACTATCAGACCACTATCATCACTATCAATACTCAGGCAGTCATTCAGAAGCCCATGCACTATTGGAAATATTTCCGAACAACACACATCCATTTCGGAGCACATGTATGTGGTGACGTCTGTCGGCACACGAAGAACGTCCGATAAATCACTGACGATCTCCCATTCATGATCCTTTAACAACAACATACTGTCGGATTTCTTAGTGATTTTGGTATCCAACATTATATCCGTGATTTCACGACGTTGTTCCACTAGTCGTTCGAGCATGAGTTGTGTCGAATTCCAACGAGTTGGGACATCCTAAATTAGTGAATGCTCAGGCTCTTCGAGAAGCTTTTGACGTGTTCTCATCTCAGCAGTCAAGCTTGTAGAGTGTTTGAAATGTCCGATTAGTGTCCTGCACTTGGCTACGGTCTTTGTCACTGTTTGTAATTCTAAAGCCGGTTTGATGCATATCTGCAGTGAGTGCGCAAAGCAACCTAAATCTCCCCACTCATCATATTTTCTCCAGCACTCACAATGTTCCTAGCATTATCCTGGACACACGTTTCCACTTTCCCATCCTGACTAAACTCCGTCACACAGTCCTATAATTTATTGGCGAGGTTCTCCCCGGTGTGTCTTTCTGGCATAACCCTAGTCATCAGTACATTGGCCTTTATTTCCCAGTCATTGGTAATGTGGTGCTCGGTGACCGTTATGTAGTCCTTCTCGTTGTCGTACCGTTTCACAATGCGAGCACGAATAGTATTCCGACATGGCACTCTAAATTCCGGAGCAACAATTTATTTCCATTAGGTGACGAAATCCATCTCCTTCAACGAAATTTAGAGGCAACTAATCACTAACAATCATATCCGCTATTGCCTGAGTAATACGCTCGATCTTACTAGCGGTAAATTTCCTGGGAGTTTTCACAAATGAAGTCATTGTCACTTGCTTTTTAGAGTCATATGAACTGCTTTCCGTTGAAGGGTGTTTGTTTTTCAAGTGGTTATTCAGATTTGATGTTGTACCCGAATATGTTAAGTCCATTTTGCACAAATTACACCTAGCAGTTTTCTTATTGTCAGAGCGAGTGAAGTATTTCCAAATGTGTGACTGAGCAGGCATTTTGAATTTCTAGTTTTTGATGATATATCATAAATTAAGCATTAACATTTAATGACGATATATAGTTTTTGTTGCACAAAATAACGCTACTACTTTAATTCTGGCGCCAAGTGTCAGCGCATAGTGTCATGACGTCACTAAATTGTCATGACGTCACTACACAAAATAGCGTTATATTTATGTATTCAACAGCGTTATAATTGAGTCGAATACTTCTTTTAAATAGTACTTTGTCTTACCATTAACGGTATGCACCAATTCAAATAGAAATATGCCTACTTTAAATGTTTAATTTACAAATTATAAGGATTATTCTCTCAACCAATCAGAATCCATCCAGGTGTTATTACACGTGTGTGCATATAATAAATTAATTGACACTCTGTCATGTAATCGGATAATCATAGTATTTAAGCAAGGTAGTGTTTAATTATAATGTCAAAACTGTTTAGACGAGCACACTCCATTGAACTATTACATACACTATGCAACAACGTACAACCACATGTATCTTAAATGTTTAATTAACTGCTCAATATTGTATTTTGCATATTCGGGTACAATCTGAATAATCATGTGAAAAACAAACACCCTTCAACGGAAAGCAGTTCAATGCTTCATATGTGAAAACGCCCATGAATGTACAGTTGCCGATAACAATAACTGAATGAGTCGTCGTTGTCCTATTTGCATGCCTTACAGGAAGAAGATGACGTTTATGCGTAAAACTGAAAGTAGGTTAATTTGGCAAATTTCTATGTTGTGTCTAATTTTAGGCGAAGCCGATTATTCGCATATAATTAATACACCATACTATATTCTACGTTGTGTCTATTATTAGATCAAGCTGGATATATGCATGTAAGAAATAATCTACGTTGTGTCTATTTTAGATCAAGTTGGATATATGCATGTAAGAAATAATCTATATTGTGTTTATTTTTAGATGAAGCTGAATATGTGCATGTAAGAACTAATCTACGGTGTGTCTATTTTTAGATCAACTTGGATATATGCATGTAAGAAATAAAAAATCCGACTACATACATCTATGTTGTGACTACTTTAGGTGATTCTGAGTACATGTATTCGCATATAATCAAAAAACCATATGAATACACACTTGTTTTGTCTACTGTTTTAAGATCAAGCTGAATATTTCCATGTAATAAATAGCGACTATGTATTGGTTATTGATCATATATAGGGTTATATGCAACATAAGAGCTAGGGAACGTTAGTGCTTTAATCAATAAAAAACATACAGCATGCCCCTCCGGTAATTACATCATTACTTTGACCTTGATGCTCACTGCGCATGTTACCTGAGCATTTGATAGATCCACGCACGCACAATCGATTATTGGCAGTTTGCTCCTCCCAATTTGACATCATACACCATGGTCTGTATAAATTTACATGCACAGTACATTGACGGATCTGTAGTCCAGTGGTAACACGCTGGACTGATATTCCAGGGATCGCAGGTTCGATCCCCAGTCTGACACTAATAAAATTAACAATCTTTCAGATGGGACGTTAAACCGAGGTCTCGTGTCGGTGCTTTACACCGTGCACGTAAAAGAACCAGAGGAGACTCTGGAATGGGGGTCTCTGTCTGTATCATTGCACTATCCTCCAAAATCTAAAATGAATTATTTCTTCAGGAGGCGTCGCTCATATGGGTAACCGCTAGCGACGATAAATAAACGTAAAACTCACAACACATTAAGCTCCACAATTCGAGTTGCGCATGTACATTATGTCTGCAACTCGACAGGCGGAACGTCCAATATCCAATGTTGACATGCAGTCAATAAGTAATATATTGTAGTCGGAATATGGAAATAAGTTCACGACATATTGAACGAAATAGAGGCTTTTGATTGGTTTGCAAACTAGGGCAATCTGTACAACTACTTATTATGCCTTATTTTATGTATATTTATAGGACAGGGTGGGTACTCCCATGTGAACCTCAGAACATTTGAATACGTGAGGAACATATTTGAACAACTAGGCTTCGCGCATGATGCGGACATGTCGTCTAAATTCAAGACGGCAGCTTCTCTGGGATGGTTAAAAAATAACGTAAATGTATATAGACGGAAGGACTTAAGTGCAACATTAAAAGCATTATTGACTTGAGAATGTAATAATGATCAACTAACTACAGTAAAACCCCTATAATAAGACCACCTATGGGACTTCCAAATAGTGGTCTTATTAGCGGGGTTGTCTCCTTATCGAGTTTGGTCAAGACCAAATTATGATAATTTTAATAAATGTACAATGTACTTTCACTAATGATAATTTCTTGGATTTTTTTCTTGGTTTTTCTCTTTTAATTACAGAAGAGTTAGTTGTTTCTATGGTTTAGGATTGTACTTATGATATCCATTCATATACAACTGTACATGTATATCACAATTAATTAATTAATAATAAAATAAAGTACAATGTAAATGAGTTAATCCATTTGTTTTCAAAATTTAAAAGTACAGTAGTTGATTGAATCCGCAGGAAGAGATAGAGCCTTCTTCTTTTCGATTATATTTAAGTTGGAGCCCCACCAGAACCACGATGTTGGTGTCCTTAGTCAAGCAACATTTAATGATATTTCCATTGCCGGTGGTCCTACTCGGATGCCAGTTCGTGCCTGCAATATTGCACGGAGGGGCATCCGGGGTCTTCCTCCACCAATAATAGCTTGAGAGTCGCAATATGACCTAGGCTGTTGTTGCGACTCTAAACCCCAATACCAAACACATATTTGAGATGCAACCCTGATGCACAACTACCCGACCATGGCATTCCCAAGCCAACGCTATCATCGTTTATCTTATACAGACTAAATAACACCACCTACACCTACAGGAAATAGACCCGGACTATTCTACACTAGCCTTCCTTTTTACACAGTGTTATTTCTATGATTCCCGCCAGTGTAGGCTATGTAATGCTTGAGTAGTAAGTGAGCCGCAGTTTATTTGCGAAATCGGAAAATGACAAATGAAAAACACAAACACAGATTTGTGGAAATGTCATGTTCTAAGGCTTCATCAACACCATTTTGCGCAATATCACATACCTTTCATGGACATGCTCCAGTGGTTAGACAATCTTGGAAAGACAACGGTAGGTCAAAACGAATCGTTTTCATGGTCACCATTCTTTGCACAACACCTCTCAATTGACACAAGAGCACCAGCCATAACAGCACTATTCCCATTGTTTCGTGACTCTGTGTTCACTGCGGCTAAGGTAATGCATGGAATGTCACTTATCAAACATGTCACTGAAGCTAAGAACCCTGGCCAGATCACAGTCGATCAACCAAGAAGATACAATGGTTATGTCCCACATAGTACCGGGTATGGACCTGGAAATTGCATGGTGTTGATGAGTAGTCAGATGGGCTCATCCAGTCGATATGCACCCAGTTGACCCCTTCTTTATCGAATATAAAGCCGCCATCTTGAATGAGTACATTTTCGAAAACTGCTCGAGTGTAACGTTGTGCGGTATGTTACTTTTCTTAAACCATTAGCCAATCAAATGACAGGAAGTCGTGATAGCTCAGTAGTAGCGCGTTCGCTTCACGTGCGAAAGGCCTGGAGTTCGAGCCCCGCTGGAGCCGTTACGATTGTGTCCTTAGACAAGGCATTTAAATTCCACATGCCTCTTCTCTCTCCCTCGTGGCGATGGATTCCATCAGGAATGAGGTCTCGAGAGTGATTAGTATAAGTTATAAGAACATGTTTCGCAATCGAGCTAATATAAATTTGTATAAACTTTTTTTTTTTAATCAAATGACAGCTTGGCTTTATCTCCGATGTATTAGTTTCAGTATGCGAGCGGATAGCGATATATGTACAGCTCGCTTTATTATGTATTATGTTTGTTAAACGCTAAAGCATAATAGTTGGAATGTAAACATAGCGGGTTTAATGGGGTCACTCTATGATGAGATAGGACTGTCATAGTACTTATAACGCGTTAACAATATAATAAGTCTGGGAATACATTTTAAACTTTATTGACACTAAATATAATACAAACAGGTATATTTATAATATCGAAAGTAGATATTTAATATATACATACTAGCGAGCACATAACTAGTATAGCTTCAGTGTTCAAACACTGGATGTCACTGGCTTTGATAAAGCTGTTAAATTGTGATGGAAAATTCCCCCACTTCACGTAAAGGCGCTTGTTTCGCCCCAGGCCAACTCAAGCCAGCTGGATAGTGTCCTCACATGCAATAATTCCACGTCCCTTGTGTGATTCGAACCATCAGCGTTGAGGGACACATTATTTAAAGTCCAAATTCACAACCTTAACCACTCGACCACGGAAGCTCCACCTCCTCTCCCTAATACAGTATATAAATAGAAGACACACATGCTATATTAGTGAAGACGCACATGCTCTATTAGTGAAGACACACATGCTATATTAGTGAAGACACACATGCTCTATTAGTGAAGACACACATGCTATAGAAGACGCACATGCTATAGAAGACGCACATGCTATAGAAGACGCACATGCTATATTAGTGAAGACACACATGCTATATTAGTGAAGACGCACATGCTCTATTAGTGAAGACGCACATGCTCTATTAGTGAAGACGCACATGCTATATTAGTGAAGACGCACATACTATATTAATGAAGACACACATGCTCTATTAGTGAAGACGCACATGCTATAGAAGACGCACATGTTATATTAGTGAAGACGCACATGCTCTATTAGTGAAGACGCACATGCTATATTAGTGAAGACGCAAATGCTATATTAGTGAAGACACACATGCTATATTAGTGAAGACACACATGCTATAGAAGACGCACATGCTATAGAAGACGCACATGCTATATTAGTGAAGACACACATGCTATAGAAGACGCACATGCTATAGAAGACGCACATGCTATAGAAGACGCACATGCTCTATTAGTGAAGACACACATGCTATAGAAGACGCACATGCTATAGAAGACGCACATGCTATAGAAGACGCACATGCTCTATTAGTGAAGACGCACATGCTATAGAAGACGCACATGCTATAGAAGACGCACATGCTCTATTAGTGAAGACGCACATGCTATATTAGTGAAGACGCACATGCTCTATTAGTGAAGACGCACATGCTCTATTAGTGAAGACGCACATGCTATAGAAGACGCACATGCTATAGAAGACGCACATGCTATAGAAGACGCACATGCTCTATTAGTGAAGACACACATGCTATAGAAGACGCACATGCTATAGAAGACGCACATGCTATAGAAGACGCACATGCTCTATTAGTGAAGACACACATGCTATAGAAGACGCACATGCTATAGAAGACGCACATGCTATAGAAGACGCACATGCTCTATTAGTGAAGACGCACATGCTATAGAAGACGCACATGCTATAGAAGACGCACATGCTCTATTAGTGAAGACGCACATGCTATATTAGTGAAGACGCACATGCTCTATTAGTGAAGACGCACATGCTCTATTAGTGAAGACGCACATGCTATAGAAGACGCACATGCTATATTAGAGAAGACGCACATGCTATATTAGTGAAGACGCACATGCTATAGAAGACGCACATGTTATATTAGTGAAGACACACATGCTATATTAGTGAAGACGCACATGCTATATTAGTGAAGACATACATGCTATATTAGTGAAGACGCACATGCTATATTAGTGAAGACGCACATACTATATTAGTGAAGACACACATGCTCTATTAGTGAAGACGCACATACTATATTAGTGAAGACGCACATGCTATATTAGTGAAGACACACATGCTCTATTAGTGAAGACGCATATATTATATTAGTGAAGACACACATGCTATATTAGTGAAGACACACATGTTATATTAGTGAAGACACACATGGTATATTAGTGAAGACACATGCTATATTAGTGAAGACGCACATGCTCTATTAGTGAAGACACACATGCTATATTAGTGAAGACGCACACGCTCTATTAGTGAAGACGCACATGCTATATTAGTGAAGACACACATGCTCTATTAGTGAAGACGCACATACTATATTAGTGAAGACACACATGCTATATTAGTGAAGACACACATGTTATATTAGTGAAGACACAAATGCTATATTAGTGAAGACACACATGTTATATTAGTGAAGACACAAATGCTATATTAGTGAAGACGCACATGCTATATTAGTGAAGACGCACATGTTATATTAGTGAAGACGCGCATGCTATTATTAATTTGGAACATTATTTTTAAAGTATAATTAACTTCGCTACCGGTTTCCCATTTGAGCGACGGGCAGATTACCTAACAACACCTTTCCTGGGCAGGCTCCAGCGTTTAACCAGTAATTGAGCAACCTCCGTAACAAACTGCCAACTTTTTCATATAAATGAGACAGGGTCTGAGCGGGGCTCGAATCAGCGACCATCAGTGATGATAGGTTACAGTGGTGTACAATTCAGCGACCTTAGCCATTCGACCACGGAGGCGGACATGGAACAGTCTTATGATGATATGTGCATGTATTGACCCTCCCCACTGTAGAGCATATGGGCGAGCATTCTCGGAAGATTATTCGTGCAGACATAATTATACGCATACCCCCGTCCAAGGTCCCCCCCCCTGAGTCAACAACTCAACATTCATGATAAATGTGCGTCCAGTGTTCATTCGTTGAAATATAATTCGATCATTCACTGAAAGAAACAAATACCCGCTATGGCTTTGTTTCACGCTGGGCGTACATGAATATATGCACTTTGTTTTATTGTGTACAAGTAAGCCTGATAGCAATCGCCACTGTCATCTCCTATCATCGGCGGTGATCTACAAAGACGCGGAGTAAACCGAGAGTTTAAAGGTGTTTGCATACTAAGCAATCCCCTGAAGCCATGCGTTGACAATAATTAGGGGTCTGTGCGATGTCAAAATATTTGATTTGTTTGTTTGTGTGTGTTTGCTAGTACGTGCGCGTGTGTGTATGTATCAGCCTGTGAAGGTGTGCGAATATCACGTTAATTGCTCGTATATAATTGGAACAATCGCATACAATGCGATAACGGATAGCAGACGGTCTTAAGAGCACGTTCAACTTTCCAAATCTGGTCTGGCTTGATGTCCACTTTCTGCAGTTCACTTTGATAAAATGTTACTTTAATCTCCTCATTGTTCATGTCTTTCAATCGGTAAATTGGTATTGTTCCTCTATGATAGCGTTTGTATAACGTTTCTCCCGTATATGTTTCGTCGTACGCTCTGGAAAATACATGTTTTAAGTGACTGATGCACACATAATCACCAATGTTATATTTGAATGTTTTGAGTTTGCCATTGTTCTTGCTCTGTGCGAAATATGTGGACAGTCTGACTGTTCATTGATTGTCTTCATTGACGTCGGCTGGAGTCATATCTATGGTCCGTTGATAGGTTTGGTTATAACTATCAGCCATGCTCTGTAATACCGATAGGTACTCGTAATCCTCCTTGTGTGTGAAATAACGATTTAATTTCGTCTTGATGGTCAAAATTTCTCTCTCAGAAGTTGACGCCTTTGTTTCGTTCTGCATAGGGAAGTACTTGATTCCATATTCTGTCATGACCACCTGTACCTTTTTAGCACGAAACTCTTGACCTGAAGTGATAGAAAATGATATGTAATACATATCATAACGCACCAGTAATACATGGAGAATAGCTTTACATACATGTAGGAACAGCTTTACTAATAAATGGATGATTAAGCATATACCTTACCTTTATCGGTAATGAGCTTGGATGGTGTGCGTCCAGATTTGGTGAAGACATCTTGAAAGGCGGTTGCTACATCTCCCCCTGTTTTAGATTTCAATGGTCGCAGCCAAACTGTTTTGCTGAATGTGTCTATGATTAATAGCACATATTTATAGCCTCGATTCCATTTCGCATATTTCACCATGTCCATTAGGTCTGCCATCCATAAATCGTCCGTTCCTGCACTGATCACGTGGTTTCGTTGAAAGCGTAGTCTCACGGGTTTATGCAGGCTATATGACTCTTGGTTTTGTAAGAATCTTCGTATCCTATACATTCCTAGTTTGTATTTTCCCTCTCGCTGCACCACTTTGTACAATTTCTGAGGACCAGCATAACTGGTGGGGTGTGAAGGATCATAGTAGATAGTCTTTAAATAATCCCCCCACGTAGCCATATCTGAACGCGTCTATAGCATAAGCACACATGCAGTTATATGTCTCTGCACCACACATTTATTGTTCATCGGCATCGCCGCTTTCATGGCCGCTGTTTTCATCATCCGATTCATCAAATAAATCCTGGAAATTTGCCTTATTCTTGTTCAGGACACGTTTCACAGCAGATGTTAGGTTGATACCCTTTGAAGTGTCGATCTCTAACATAATCCTGCGATGTATGCCACTTATTCTGAGAGGAATAATGTAGCTTTCAATGAGCTGATGGTATAGCTCGATGAATTTACTTTGATCGTAATGCTCCATTCGTTCTTCTGCTAACCGTGTGGCCTCTTTGTCGGGTTCACCATTGGCTACGTAATGGTCATAAAACGTTTTGTACTTGTCTTCGTCTCTTTCCCGGGCTAGTTTCCACAGCGCAGTGTATGCCTCATTCTCTTCAATATTGTCGTAGCTGTCCATACGTTCTATGTTTCTCATAGGTTCATCATTATCTTCTAGCTTCATCCGTTTAGGCATTGGGTCTTCGTTCTCAGGACATTGCCCGCGTTTAATGTGTCGTTGCACATCGTGCGTTGTGTCGAACAATAGCCCCCAATCGTCGCAAGCGTGTCCTTTATCAGCCATGTTTCCAGATAACGGTTGATTTGATTCAATATGTTCCTCTAGTTCCGATGTGTACTGTTTGAGTTCCAACTGACAAATGATGAATATCTCTAGCAAAGTCTTCTTTTATAGTATTTTGGCCAGTCACATAGTTTGTAGTTTGCTTATATTTGGATTCATCTGCCATTACACATTTTATTCTTTGGTCATCGGCAGTAAACGGCTTTAAGTCAATTAACATATATCCGTACAGGTACTTGGTAGCTTTCTCAAACGTTTTCATGAATTTGTCTGTATGCCCAGAATACATTTGTCTGGCCAATGTTATGACGGCTTGCCTGTCTACGGGATTGTTAAACAGTACTATATAATGACAATTCCTCCGCTGCGTTGGATTCTTGTTTCCAAATAAACTCTAGGTGATTGTTATTACAGACAATGACCTATGATGACTCCCCTCAGTGAACAAATCAGTGATCCTCTTATCCTTTCCGGATTCACTGAATAGGTCGTCCAAAATGAGCAAGTTGTTTACGTTAGAGTCAAAGAAATCGTCATCATCCAAATCTGAGGATATGCCTTGGATAAATTCTACTCCTGGTAACACTGTCATTTGAATCGCAGTGTATAATGGTTGCCACCTCTTGTAAAGCCATACTATTCTTTAAATACCGGGCGGTATCCTACCGCTATGTTTCTGCAGCATATCTTTGACAAACGTTGTCTTCCGACATGCTGAAATACAAACACTTTTATTAGTAAACACCTGTAAGGTATGCGTGTTTGTTTTTAATACAATTGAGACAATGTATAATATTATTTTCATAAAGATATAGATGTAATAGGCTTACCCGTTGGGCCCGATATCATCATGGTAAATGGATGCTGTAACACAGCCATATCCACTATCTGCTGCCGTTCCGTATGACTGCTCTGCGGCGGCGGCGGATGCGCTTGACTACTCTGCGGCGGCGGCGGTGGGTGCGCTTCATTGACCACCGTCCAATGATCTAGTTCATCAAAATTATTTCTGTGTCTCTGATGTCTTAACATAACATCTCTCCTTGAAAAGCACTGATTACAGTCTGGACAGTTTGCAGAATACATGTTGCTTCATTCGTTGCTGAATGCACAATGATATATAATAACTGAGGAAAGCGTATTTACTATCACTTTATGTCCAATCAAATGACAGCGCAATTACTATTAAATTAATAAAAGCATTTTGATTGGATATAAAGAACAAGCAGGAACGTAGTATGTACGATTTTTGTAAAACAACGAGGCGCTGTCATTTGATTGGACATAAATTATTCTTCATATAGAAAAAAACATATTGCTATATTCTAATAATCCAATCAGAACGCTCGTTTCAACGCTCGTTTCAACGCGAATTGTGCCGCTTTAGAAATTTTCAAAACAAATTGAAAATTCTATGAAATCTCTTTTTGACGTACATTTTTGCCGAATAAACCTACACGTTAGTGGAAACACATTTTATTGATAATGTTATTCACAGTTAAAACTCTCCCGTCGACTATTTTTTTTTGTTGCTGACAGAACCCGTGTCCTTGTATGGAAATGTGACCTGCTATGGCCAATGCCTGTGGCAATTGTTTGTAAAGTATACATGCATGCAGCTTAAAGTTGTGTTTTATTTGAAGAACAATATAAAGACTCGGGATAGGCGTTATATTTGGACAGATTTGTACAAAATTGTTTCAGATAGGACCATTTTACCTATCGATGCAAAACTGACATCCCACAGAGTAGAATCCATGTACTTATATATACTAGTACCCCCTAACGTGCCGACTCCCTGTGGTCCGGATAAGCGAGATTGCTTACCTGAGCCGAAAAAATGTCACAACTTGATATAATATAGTAGATGTAATTAATTAAAATTAAATAAAATTATTATGCTGCTTGCAATTTCATTTGGGCTTACATCGTGTTGATCACAATGTGTAATCAGTACCAACACACAACATCTGCCTGCAAGTTTGCAGTTGTCGTACTTTCGCCCCGAGCCCACACATATGTATATGCATTTGTATGAACACCTCCATCACAAAATGTGTGAGTTGCAGTTCATTCATAAAAACCACCAATGGGCCAACCTGCGGCGTTGTCGCTTATTTGTAAATGTAGATGTTTCTATTAAATAGGTGAAACATGATAACACCACATAGTATGTCAGTATGATAACTCCATATTATATGTCAGTATGATAACTCAATATAATATGTCAGTATGATAACACAATATAATATGTCAGTATGATAACTCAATATAATTTACCAGTATGATAACACAATATAATATACCAGTATGATAACACATTATAATATGTCAGTATGATAACTCAATATAATATGTCAGTATGATAACACAATATAATATGTCAGTATGATAACTCAATATAATTTACCAGTATGATAACACAATATAATATACCAGTATGATAACACAATGTAATATGTCAGTATGATAACACAATATAATATACCAGTATGATAACACAATGTAATATGTCAGTATGATAACACAATATAATATACCAGTATGATAACACAATATAATATGTCAGTATGATAACACAATATAATTTACCAGTATGATAACACAATATAATATACCAGTATGATAACACAATGTAATATGTCAGTATGATAACACAATATAATATACCAGTATGATAACACAATATAATATGTCAGTATGATAACACAATATAATTTACCAGTATGATAACACAATATAATATACCAGTATGATAACACAATGTAATATGTCAGTATGATAACACAATATAATATACCAGTATGATAACACAATATAATATGTCAGTATGATAACACAATATAATTTACCAGTATATAACTCAATATAATGTCGTATTATAACACCAATAATATGTCAGTATGATAACACCACATAATAGTCAGTATGATAACACAATATAATATGTCAGTATGATAACATCACATAATATGCCAGTATGATAACTCAATATAATATGTCAGTATTATAACACCACATAATATGCCAGTATTATAACACCACATAATATGCCAGTATAATAACACCATATAATATGTCAGTATGATAACATCACATAATATGCCAGTATGATAACTCAATATAATATGTCAGTATTATAACACCACATAATATGCCAGTATTATAACACCACATAATATGCCAGTATAATAACACCATATAATATGTCAGTATGATAACATCACATAATATGCCAGTATGATAACTCAATATAATATGTCAGTATTATAACACCACATAATATGCCAGTATTATAACACCACATAATATGCCAGTATAATAACACCATATAATATGTCAGTATGATAACATCACATAATATGTCAGTATGATAACATCACATAATATGTCAACAAGATAATACTACATATTATGCCAGTATGATAACTCAATATAATATGTCAGTATTATAACACCACATAATATGCCAGTATAATAACACAATGCTGGTCCCAGGCTATTGAGAAGACAAATGACAGGTCGAAGAAAACGGTAAGGTCCTGTAAGAATAGACAAACTACTCCTGAATCAACATATGACCTTCTGCGGAAGTGAGAATGGCATCAATATGCGATGATGACGAATCAGTAAAATGTGTCGGTTCTATGATGTACAAATTGTTGGTTGAAGAGATGTATATTCCAGAAACAGGGTTTTTTCTAGCCTGGGAACAGGGGTCGATATATTTTTCCTGGTCAGTCAAATAAATATATTTTAAAACCGATAATATTAATTGGACCGTATTGAGTTTCTGGTCATATGTCATTTTGTCAGAAGTTAAAAAGTGAAACATCGACAGACTGGCACCCAGGCTATGTTAGTTCATGTAACTGGATTATCATTATAGTAGCATAACCATATGATCGTTCTTCATTTCGCAAATATAAGGAATGAAGGTTTCGAAAACATTGGATGGTGGAAAAGAACACAATGTCAGTTTTTATTTAATGAGTTGCGTATAAAACACGTTTTCTCGAACATTTTATGGCAACTTATTAACTATGTGGATACCCAATGAGATGGGTCATAGTATGATAATATTATTAATTACGGACACTAGGTATGTCAACTCGAATACCTTCTTGGTATCCTTACTGGTAAGCACAGGAAATAATTTCATTGTGTTCAGTAATGAATGTTCAACCAATTCTGGATGCCCGAACCAATCTTCTATTCGTTCCCACACCACATGCGTTTGCCGAACGAATGTTCAGTGCATGTTTTGATGATCCTGGTCCTAACCATTTGTATAAAAGATCCAACTCTTCGAATGCAGAGATGCCAAGCACCGAAATAATGCTTTGGAAAGTAAATTGGCAGACACGGTCATTCTCTTGATTCTGCTATCACATGAGTACTAAATGAAAGTAACACATATTTTCTATAATGGACGAGTAAGATCACTTTGAATATGGAGATTCAGTGACAGGCGGTGGTTGATTACGAACCGGTACCATGTTGTGTGTGTTATGATAGAAGGTATTGATAGTGGATATGTTGTAACATGTGGTGTATGTACAGTTCGAACATACAATTGATCCACTATCTGTTTACTGACTCTTCTGGTGTCAACTGCATAACATTCAGCGCTATATCGTTGTTATGATGTGAGAGAGAATATAATTAGCAATGCGCAGCTGAGTAGGGCCCCCACGGAATATATAGAGGATAGTTGTGTTTATTATACTTGGTTTAAGTAAGCACCGACTTTATATTGCCACGAGTGGCGTTTGTTTTCAAACTATATCCATTTCATTGCTCCTGGCTGGAGCTTCATTGTACTACGTGACACAACCGCACAACCACTACTGTTAGTGTGAACGTCCGTAATACGAACTAGTTCCTGCACAATTTTAGTTAGTTTCTGTTTGCCGTCAAAATTTAACACTACAGACAAAACAAATTCATTAGAATATATTACTTGTTATTAACTGTTCATGATAGTCAGGAAATAGCTAAACTACAGAAGTACATCTAACCGCACAGGAATATGAAACGCAACAGGTGACAGAGGAAATACCACCATTCACTATTTCAAAGCGGCGAACGTTGGAGTTTTGTTTCACAGAGAAAATTCTATATTCATTGGAAAACATAAAAGAAAGCACACGTAATGAGACACTATTACAACGCATAGCTTCTGCTTCTGCGACCGGTACATCCCGTTGGTCATGCAATAGCTGTATATCAGCATTTAAGGTGGCCATAGTGCGTTCTAATGGTGTCATTGGTAAGGATATGTATATTACAGGTATATTTGGGCGGAGGACTATATAAATTATGTTGTTTCAACCCGGAGATCTTTATAAAATTGTGCTATTGTAAATTCATGATGTAAATATTAATGACAACAACATATCTTTAATCTCAAACGATAAGGCCAAAAGGCAATGGCCGATGTCTTGGAGCACACCTTGTGTTTGGTAATATGTATCAAATACGCCTGTTGGTAATATGAAAGGGCACATGATATCAGGACTGCAATAATTGAATTATGTCAATGCATGAAATCTTTGAAATCGCAATGCTAGCAACCGCCTCCATTATCGAGTGTTTACGGTCGCTGACGTGCATACCACTGTAACTTATCATCACTGATGTTAACGGGTTCGAGCCCCGCTCAGAAAATGTGTTGTTAGGTGAACTACCCGCTGGCGATATAGCCCAATATCGTGCTGACGCATGCGTAAAACCAGAACAAACAAGCAACACACAGTTAGCATTCTGCGAAAACAATTTGAAATGACAACATATTTCGACACCAGTGCACGTAATCCGGCAAGCGAAATGCCGGGGAAATTGAAGGCATGTGCTATTAGACAGCGAATACGGACACTATTCATGTAGTTCGTTGTAGCAGTTAGCAGAATGTGATACAGTATACTATTAGTCTTTGTTATTCTAGTCAATACTAAGTATTTAAACTCGATTGAGAAATAAGTTCTACAACTTAATATTAATCACTTTCGATCTTTTAATTTAAAATAAACTGTTGAAAGATGGGTCTCTGTCTGTACCATGGCACTATCATCCAAAAATCTAAAATGACTAATCTCTTCAGGAGGCATCGCTCATATGGGCAACCGGTAGCGACGATAAATAAACGTAAAACACTCAAACGGTTGAAACACATGGCACACTGGTTAAAATGTGTTAGTGAATACCTATGAAAATATTCCAGGACTGTTTTCTACCCAAACTGTTTCATGTACAACGAGATAGTGAAATCCTCTCCACATTCAAATATGGAGTTGTAATATTCTGCAAATAGTTGGAAGACGAACCGACATCAGTGCGCTTCAGGACCGATATCCGACAATACGCTTTGTATCCTTTATCGTGCCGATTAATCCATGCTGCTGGTGAATAATCATATATTCTGGAAAAAACAAATCTTATAATGTTTGGAATATTTGTAAAGAGAAATCTGGGAAATCGACACAATCTGATAACATTATTCACTCATTTATTTATACAATAAAGGAGTTACTTGCTCTCATAATGTTGAAATGGCAGATGTATTCGAATTCTAAGTCAGTGTTGCAACCAACATCAAAGATCCAGCCCCCGATGACTTAAATATATTATATTAAAGGTTTTATTAATGAACATGTACGTGCAGAAGTAATGTTTGTAATATCAGAAATTACAATGAATAATATCAGAAAGCTATTACTCGACCTTTATGCTTCTATAGTTGCAGGGAACAATAATAACGTGGTCAATGCTGATAAACAGTTCAGCTGATATCGCTGTAAACATGTATCTGTTAATAAAAGAATAATAATAATAAATATGTGTGTACAAATTTCAACTTGTCCTAATGCTAAGAAATTTTCAAAAGTCAAACTATTATTTAAAAGTGGAAATAAAAACCAATGATGCCATTAACTATAATGTCTGACATATTTCAATGTTACCATCTTTGTCGGTAGTTCCGTCCGTCGCATGACTTATTGTTGGGTACCTATGCCTTCTGTACAGACCATTTGATGGCTACATATGGGTACAGCAGTGCAACTCCGAACAAAATGCCATTTGTTAGCAAAGTTGATATCATTTTTATGTTTTTTATAATCCGTATACCCTTCTGAATAATACAATACACTTGTGCTAAGGAATTCATTTAGCATTTGTTTCACCCTATTAATACAGTGGACTTTTACCAAACTCAATATACAACATAGCTGATTCACAAATGTGTAAGCATTGTCCAAACGTCCACTACATTTCTTCATAATAATATACAATGCATGTCCAGATGATGCAATTTGCATCAGTCCTCTACCAACATCAATGTAACAAGCTTGGCTTTCCTATTAGTGCAGTGATTCCCGCCATCGCTTCTAACCAATGTAACCCGGGTTCGATCATCGGACCGGGAAGTATGTGAGATGGTATGGTGGTCGCCAGAACGGACAAGTGGGTTTCCTCCGGGGTATTCCGGTTTCCTCCCACACGAATGACCACATTTACGCTTTCATCCGCGCTAACGAGAGTGATTAATATAAGTTGTTAAAACTTGCTTCGCAATAGTTGTAAAATAAATAAAAGTCTAGTTTCTAACGTTATGTTTTAGATCATCAGTCCATCGGTATCAACAATATTTAACTAGTGTGAATTTTGCATGACCTATACCATACTATTTAGCGCCAATGTTCTTCCGGTATTACTTCCGGTTTAATGTGTTGTGCCGGTTTCATCGTTAGCCGGTTACAATGCAACTCCCGTTAAATTCTGGTTTTAGTTACTCGAGTACACTTTCTCAACTACATCGCACTAAAGTAGATGGCTCATAAACAATTAAGCTTATATTACTGAAATATGTTCCATTTCTTCATAATAATACATAGTTTACTTGTCCTATCATTCCATTTGACAACCGAAGTAATGCAGCTGTCCTCTACCTAAATAAATAGTATACCAACATACAACAAGTTAAAGAATCGAGTCATTAATGTATATTAATGTAGCCTATAATTTTACTAACATTATGTTCTATTTCATCATAATAATTTACACTCTGCATGTTCAAAGTATATCATTTGACTTTTACCTACTTAATCCAATGAATGCATCGTCCTTTAGCAATATCAAACTGCAAATTATTAAAATGGATGATTACCTGTTGCAAAGATTTTGTTCAATGTCATCATAATATTATTCCACTATGATTATTATTACAGTTGACATCTGCTTCATCCATTTCGTGCATTGGAACTATGCCAATATTAATCTACAAAGCACTAAAATAATTGATTAATAAATATCTTAGCCTTTACCAGAAGCCTGTTCCATTCCTGCCGAAATAGCGTACAACTGACGAAATACAACCGGAAATTAAAAGTAAAATTACTATAGAGTAAGACATATACGATGACAAATGCAACTCGCCATTTGTCAATGTCATCTTCCTCTAACTCTCCCAGTTGCCCTCTAATAACAATATAGATACAGTATGGTAGAGTCGTTATCAAGAAAAATGCACTGAGAGTGAAGAGTAGCCTTGTTGACGATTTACTCCGATTCGTTTTCCTACGTACCGTGGTTGAAACTAGGTTATCACGTGTCTCCTTTCTTGCTGCTCTGGAATCTTGATTAGGTTTCACCTTTGACAGAGCATAGGTAATACTATTATGCTTGAGAAACTTGTGCGCTCATATGTGATGGCTGTTCCGTCATTCGCATGCTTTCTGGTTGGACTATTGTGCTTATACTTGTTTGCTGTACCGATGTATGTATGTGTGTTGGTTGCATCGTTGTATCTATATTTGAGGACTGCAATGTGCTTGTGCACTGGATGGTTGTACACGTGAAAAGTGTGTATGCTGCCTCAGAATAACAATAGCTATATTTGCGTTTCCTATAATTATTATAGTCGCAGGTATTACTGTGTAAAACACAAGAACTGGAATAGGCCACACTCCTTTCCTGAACCGATCATAATCTCCTGTAGAATATGTGCACGAAATGGTCACACCGCTACCACTATAATCGTTTGGAATATCACGTGCAGATATGCGCAGTGTGTACCCAGCAATCATATGACTATTTGCTAGTGCCAGTATTAGTAATGTGAGAAGGGAACAGATTAGTGACGTTTGAGAGTTTAATCTAACACTTGCAAATTTAGGAGCTTTAGACATAATTGTTCGTTCAATGGTCATCAGCACTAATAGCCACAAGGATAACGCTGCCGATGTGTAGCGTAGCCATCCATCCAGTCTGCAGCATAGTTCTGACAGGTTTGCAAACTTAACTCCTGTTATGCCGTATATTGTATTAGGCATGAGTGGTGTACAGAGAAATGTTGTATCTGATACGGCTAAAATCAGAATATAAATTGTAGTTGAATATTTACGTATCCGAGGCCGCGAGAGACCAATTATATTCAAAATATTGCCACATATTCCGATTGCAAAAACAAAATGGTACAATCGTCTAAATCCAATATGCAATGTGACAGTATATACTCGACTGCAATGAACATCTAAAATATTTAAAATCAATTGAAGATA
>CM026392.1:50333601-50367022 GCA_014843695.1 Archivesica marissinica | reverse complement strand
ACAGTAATACTTTGAGAGGCACCAGTGGTATCCATCCACTACAGTAATACATTGAGAGGCACCAGTGGTATCCATCCACTACAGTAATACTTTGAGAGGAAACAGTGGTATCCATCCACTACAGTAATACATTGAGAGGCACCAGTGGTATCCATCCACTACAGTATTACATTGAGAGGCCCCAGTGGTATCCATCCACTACAGTAATACATTGAGAGGCACCAGTGGTATCCATCCACTACAGTAATACATTGAGAGGCACCAGTGGTATCCATCCATGTATCAAGAATGAAGGTTTCGAAAACTTTGAATGGTGGAAAAGAATACAATGTCGGTTTTTATTTAATGAGATGCGTGTAGAACACGTTTTCTCGAAAATTTTATGGCAACTTATTAATTATGTGGATACCCAATGAGATGGGTCATAGTATGACAATAATATTAATTTCGGACACTAGATCTGTCAACTCGAATACCTTCTTGTTATCCTTACTGGTAAGCACAGGAAATAATTTCATTGTGTTCAGTAATGAATGTTCAACCAATTCTGGATGCCCGAACCAATCTTCTATTCGTTGCCACACCACATGCGTTTGCCGAACGAAAGTTTAGACGATACTGGTCCTAGCCATTTGTATAAAAGATCCAACTCTTCGAATGCAGAGATGCCATGCACCGAAATATTGCTTCGGAAAGTAAATTGGCAGACACGGTCATTCTCTTGCTTCTCCTATCACATGAGTACTAAATGAAAGTAACACATATTTTCTCAATAATGGACGAGTAAGATCACTTTGAATATGGGACTTCAGTGACAGGCAGTGGTTGATTACGAACCGGTACGATGTCGTGTGTGTTAGGATAGAAGGTATGGATAGTGGATTTGTTGTAACATGTGGTGTATGTACAGTTTGAACATACAATTGATCCACTATCTGTTTACTAACTCTTCTGGGGTCAACTGCATAACCTCCAGTGCTACATGGCTGTTAGGATGTGAGAGACAATATAATTAGCAATACGCAGCTGAGTAGGCCCCCAACGGAATAGATATAGAGGATAGTTGTGTTTATTATACTTGGTTACGATCGAGTGAGCACCGACTTTATATTGCCAAGAGTGGTGTTTGTTTTCAAAGTATATTCATTTCATTGCTCCTGGCTGGAGCTTCATTGCACTACGTGACACAACCGCACAACCACTTATGTTATTGTGAACGTCCGTAATACGAAATAGTTCCTGCACAATTGTAGTTAGTTTCTGTTTGCTGTCAAAATTTAAAACTACAGACAAAACAATTCATTAGAATATATTACTTGTTATTAACTGTTCATGATAGTCAGGAAATAGCTAAAATACAGAAGTACATCTAACCGCGCAGGAATATGAAACGCAACAGGTGACAGAGGAAATATCGCCATTCATTCTTTCAAAGCGGTGAACGGTGGAGTTTTGTTTCGCAGAACAAATTCTATATTCATTGGAAATCATAAAAGAAAGCACACGTAATGAGACACTATTCCAATGCATAGCTGTTCTAATAGTTCATAGTTATAATGGTGCCATTGGTGAGCATATGTATATTACAGGTTTATTTGGGCGGAGGACTATATAAAATATGTTGCTTCAACCCGGAAATCTTTATAAAATTTAAAGTGTGCTATTGTAAATTCGTGCTGTAGATATTAATGACAACAACATATCTTTAACTCAAACGATAAGGCCAAATGGCAATAGCCCATGTCTTGGAACACACCTTGTGTTTGGTAATATGCAACAAATACACCTGTTGGTAATATGAAAGGCCTCATGATAGCAGGCCTGCAATAATTGAATTATGTCAATGCATGATATTTTTGAAATCACAATGTTTACTTAGCAACCGCCTCCTTTGTCGATTGGTTACGGTCGCTGACGTGCATACCACTGTAACCTATCATCACTGATGGTCACGAGTTTTAGCCCCGTTCAGAAAATGTGTTGTTAGGTGAACTGCCCGCTGGCAATATAGCCCAATACAATAGTGACGCAGTCGTAAAACAAGAACAAACAAACAACACACAGTTAGCGTGCTGCGAAAACAATTTGAAATGACAAAAGATTTCGACACCAGTGCGGGTAATCCAGCAAGCGAAACGCCGGGGAAATTGAAAGCATGTGCTATTAGACAGCGAATACGGACACTATTCATGTAGTTCGTTGTAGCAGTTAGCAGAATTTGATAGAGTATACTATTAGTCATTGTTATTCTAGTCAATACTAAGTATTTAAACTCGATTGAGAAACTAGTTCTACAACTTAATATCAATCACTCACGATCTTTTAATTTAAAATAACATTTTGAAAAATGGGTCTCTGTCTGTATCATGCCACTATGATCCAAATATATAAAATGACTACTCTCTTCAGGAGGCGTCGCTCATATGGGCAACCGGTAGCGACGATACATAAACGTAAAACACTCAAAAGGTTGAAATACATGCCACACTGGTTAAAATGTGTTAGTGAATACCTATGTCTATATTCCAGGTCTGTTTTCTTCCCAAACTGTTTCGTGCACAACGAGATAGTGAACTCCTCTCTACATTCAAAGATGGAGTTGTAATATTCTGCAAATAGTTGGAAGACGAACCGACATCAGTGTGCATCAGGACCGATATCCGACAATACGCTTTGTGTCCTTTATCGTGCCGATTAATCCATGCTGCTGGGGAGTCATGTGAATAAGCATATATTCTGGAAAAAACCAAACCTCATAATGTTTGAAATATTTGTAAAGAGTTTCGTTGTGTGAAATCGACACAATCTGATAACATTATTCACTCATTTATTTATACTATAAAGGAGTTCATTGCTCTCATAATGAAATGGCAGATGTATTTGAATTCTTAGTCAGTGTTGCAACCAACATCAAATATCCAGCTCCCGGTGACTTAAACTTTGATTATATTAAAGATTGTACGTGCAATTTAATTTACTGTCGTGCAGAAATAATGTCTGTATTATCAGAAATTACAATCAATACTATCATAAAGCTAGTACTCGACCTTTATGCTTCTATGGATACAGGGAACAATAATAAAGTGATCAAAGCTGATAAAACTTTCAGCTGATATCACTGTAAAAATTTATCTGTTAATAAAATAATAATAATAATAAATATGTGTGCACACATTTCAACTTGTCCTAATGCTAAGACATTTGCAAAAGTCAAACTATTATTTAAAAGTGGAAAAACCAATGATGCCATTAACTATAAAGTCTGACATATTTCAATGTTATCATCTTTGTCGGTTGTTCCGTCTTTCGCATGACTTCTGGTTGGACCAGGGTACCTATACGTATCTACTGTACAGACAATTTGATGGCTACATATGGGCACAGCAGTGCAACTCCGAACAACATGCAATTTGTTAGAAAAGTTGATATCATGTTTATGTTTTTCTATAATCCGTATCCCGTTCATAATAATACAATACACTTTGATTGTGCTAAGGAATTCATTTAGCATATCTTTTACCAAAATCAATATACAACATAGCTGAATCACAAATGTGTAAGCATTTTCCAAACGTTCACTACATTTCTTCATAATAATATACAATGCATGTCCAAATGATGCAATTTGAAAATGTCTGCATCAGCTCACTACCATCATCAATGTAACATATGTGGCTGTCCGATTAGTGCAGTGGTTAACGCGTTCGCGTCTAACCAATGCAACCCGGAGTCGATCCTCGGACCGGGAAGTATGTGAGATGGTACGGTGGTCGCCAGATCGGACAGGTGAGTTTCCTCCGGGTACTCCGGTTTACTTCGATACGAATGACCACATTTACGCTTTCATCCCCGCCAACGAAAGTGATTAATATAAGTTTTTAAAACATGCTTAGCAATCATTGTAAAATAAATAAAAGTCTAATTTCTAACTTAATTTTTAGATCATCAGTCCGTCTACAACAACAATATTTAACTAGTTTGGATTTTGCATGACCTATGCCATACTATTTAGCTGCAATGTTCTTCCGGTAATGACTTCAGGGTTAATGTGTTGTGCCGGTTTCGTAGCTTGCCGGTTACGATGCAAATCCCGTTAAATTCTGGTTGTAGTTACTCGAGTATACTTTCCCAACTACAACGCACTAAAGTAGTTGGTTCATAAATAATTTAGCTTATATTACAGAAATATGTTCCATTTCTTCATAATAATACATAGATTACCTGTCCTATCATTCCATTTGATATCCGAAGTAATGCAGTTGTCCTCTACCTAAATAAATATATACCAACATACAACAAGCTAAAAGAGTCGAGTCATTAATGTACATTAATGTAGCTTATAATTTTACTAAAATTATGTTCCATTTCATCATAATAATTTACACTCTGCATGTTCAAATTATACCATTTGACTTTTACCTACTTAATCCAATTAATGCATCGTCCTTTAGCAATATCAAACTGCAACTTATTAAAATGGATGATTATCCATTGCAAAGATTTGTTCCATTTCATCATAATAGTATCCACTGTGCCTTCCATATGATTACATTTGACATCTGCTTCATCCAATTCGTCCATTGGATCTATGTCAATTTTAAACCACACAGCACTAAAATAATTGATTCATAAATGTCTTAGCCTTTACCAGAACCCGGTTCCATTCCTGTCGAAATAATGTACCACTGACGAAATATAACAGGAAATTAAAAGAAACATTACAATAGAGTAAGACGTATACGATGGCAAATACAAGTCTCCATTTGTAAATTTCATCTTCCTCCAACTCTTCCTGTTGCCCTCTAATAATAATATAGATACAGTATGGTAGAGTCGTTATCAAGAAAAATGCACTGAGAGTGAAGAGGAGCCTTGTTGACGATTTACTCCGATTCGTTTTCCTACGTACCGTTGTTGAAGCTAGGTTATCACGTGTCTCCTTTCTTGCTGTTCTGGAATCTTGATTATGTTTCACCTTTGACAGAGCATAGCTAATAATATTATGCTTCCGGTCAGAAGGTAGTCCTGCACAGGATGTACCTGGAGCTTGAGAAACTTGTGCGCTCATATGTGATGGCTGTTCCCTCATTCGTATGCTTTCTGGTTGGATTATTGTGTTTATACTTGTTTGCTGTACCGATGTACGTATGTGTGTTGGTTGCATCGTTGTAACTATGTGTTCAGGTTGCCTCGTTATACCTATATTTGAGGACTGTAATCCTGTACGAGCACTGGATGGTTGCACACGAGAAAAGCGTTTCTGCTGCATCAGAATAACAATAGCTATATTTGCGTTTGCTATAAATATTATAGTCGCAGGTATTACTGTGTAAAACACAAGAACTAGAATAGGCCACACTCCTTTCCCGAACCGCTCATAATCTCCTGTAGAATATGTGCACGAAATGGTCACACTATTACCACTATAATCGTTTCGAATTTCACGTGGAGACATGCGCAGTGTAAATCCAGCAAGCGTATGACTATTTGCTAATGCTATTGCTAGCAGTGTAAGAATGGAACAGATTAATGACGTGTTTGGGGTTAATCTAACCCTTGCAAATAATGGAGCTTTAGACATAATTGTTCGTTCAATGGTCATCAACACCAATAGCCACAAAGAAAATGCTGCCGATGTGTAGCGTAGCCATCCATCCAGCCTGCACAATATTTCTGACAAATCTGCAAACTTAACTCCTGTTATGCCGTATATTGTATATGGCATGAGGGCTATACAGAGAAATGTTGTATCTGATACGGCTAATATCAGAAGATAAACTGTAGTTGAATATTTACGTATCCGAGGCCGCGAGAGCACAATAATATTCAAAATATTTCCACATATTCCGATTGCAAAAAGAATAAATGGTACAGTCGTCCAAATCCAATATGCAACGTGACAGTATATGCTCGACTGCAATGAACATCTAAAATACTTAAAATCAATTGAAGATATATTTTCCATTTTTATTTCTGTTGCATCCATCACATAAGAGGATTAGAATTGAAATGTTCAGTTCCTTCTAGTAAACACGCAGTGGAAATATAATTATAGCTTGGGATGGGAATTGTAATCTATCAGCGAGTCAATATTCTACAAACATGTTATGGTGGATATCAAGTTGTGTTATAACAAAAACAAAACATGTGTTATGTAATTAGTTATTGCTTTTCATGTAATACAATATTTAACACACTACCATAACAATTTTGAGTCATGTGGAACCAGTATTTTCAACAGAAACAATGATTTTAATAAGTTACTAACACCACGTCCTCCAGTGTGATAAGTCTGCTTCATTCAATGCATACTTACTGCTTGAACTAGTGTGATAAGTGACATTTTTTTTACATTTTGACTCGTGTGAAATGTTGATCTCATTTTGCAAAACGCGGCATTTGTTAACACTGAACTGGTCTGTCTGGCTTTATGTGTATATTCAATAATAAATGGTAAAAACATTTTTTACATTGCATATATTTTGAAATATATATTCAGTTTACCCCTGACAATTTCACTGCGCTCTATAATTATTTGATGCTTGTCAAGTAATATTACCAATATCAAACTACAATAACAAATTTGTGCCATATGCAAACAGTATTTACAACACAAATTAAGTTATTATTAGTTCACTAAATTAAATATTGCCCTGGCCAATGTCAATTTTGGTACATTTTTGAAGCAAAGCCTGTATGCACCCAGGCTAAGATTAAAATTACTACATCGGCTATAACGATGGGCTAGTTATGCATTTATGTACTACTCGGTCCTGATATTCTAGAGAACACACGGTTCCTAACATCCAGAATGAATTGTGGAACAGTGAACAGGGCATATCTATTCAGTACTCCGAAATCGACAACATTTTCAAGAAATGCTCTCTGCCGTACTCATGCCACTATAATTCTAAAGCTGTACCTGCTTCGTTCGATATATGTTTTAAGGCAGCCGGAATACCTGTGTAACTCTGGCAACTGGCTGATCTTTTATTAGATGAGGACAAGGAGGTCTCAATGCTGAAGACTCAAGTTTAAAGAACACTTTGCGCGCACAAATGCTTCTCGGTATGGTTCATGCCAGAGACAACACAGTGTACACACAGATTTGCATTTGAATATGCATAATCTAGTATTCATAATAATTATGTACATACATGTATGATTGAGGAGAAAGCAACATGTTTATATGGTTACATCTTTCCTACCTAATATTAATATATATTGGGAATGTATTATACTATGTATGCTTAGTAGATGCAAAGCTGGACAATCTGTATACAGATCAGTTGATGGCTACATATGGACACAGCAGTGCAAATCCGAACAACATGCCATTTGTTAGCAAAGTTGATATCATTTGTATGTTTTTTTATAATCCGTATACCCTTCTGAATAATCAAATACACTTTGTTTGTGTTATGGAAGTTATTTAGCATATGTTTCACCCTATTCATACAGTGGACTTTTACAAAAATCAATATACAACATAGCTGATTCACATATGTGTAAGCATTGTCCAAACGTTCACTACATGTCTTCATAATTATATACAATGAATGTCCAAATGATGCAATTTGAAAACGTCTGCTTCATTCAATGCATGCATCAGACCTCTACCAACATCAATGTAACAATCTTGGCTGTCCGATTAGTACAGTGGTTAGCGCCCTCGCTTCTCACCAATGCTACTCGGGTTCGATCCTCGGGTCGGGAAGTATGTGAGATGGTACGGTGGTCGCCAGATCGGACACGTGGGTTTTCTCCGGGTACTCCGGTTTCCTGCCACATGAATGACCACAATATACGCTTACATCCGCGCCAAGGAGAGTGATTAATATAAGTTGTTAAAACTTGCTTCACAATCGTTGTAAAATAAATAAAAACATTATGGAACACATAGTGAGTCTAAAATAGCGGATTCATAAATGTTTTACATTTCTTCATAATAATGTCCACTATTAACAACTTCGACTTCATTCAATACATGTATTCATTCTCTACCAACATCAATCTAACACATACTAAAATAGCTGATTCAGAAATGTTTACAGTTTTCCAATCGTCTGTTCCGTTTCTTCATAGTTATATATACACAGTTGATTGTCCAAGCGATTCCATTTGACGTCTGCTTCATCCAACTCATTCATGTGTTCTTTCCAACATCAATCTAAAACATACTAAAATAGCTTATTCATAAATGTTTTAGTATTTGCCAAAAGCCTATTCCATTCCTGTCGGAAGAATGTACCAACGACGCAATACAACAGGAAATGGAAAGCAATATTACTCCAGAGCAAGCAATACACTATTATTAACGCAAGTCACCATTTGTCGATGTAATCTTCATCCAACTGTTCCCTTTGCACTCTAGCAAAAGGGTAGATACAAAATTATAGAGTCGTTACTATGCAGGAGCCATGTTGACGATTTACACTTATTCGTATATCTGTGATTCGTTGTTGCAACTTGGTTACCACGTGTCGCGTTTGTTGCTCTGATGTATTGACAAGGTTGCATATCTGACAGTGCATTGTTAATATTATTATGTTCCCTGTCAGAATGCAATCCAACATGGGACGGACCGGGAACTTGTGAACCTTGTTCGTTCATATTTGATGATTGTTCCGTCCAATGCATACTGACTGCTTGAACTAGTGTGATTACACTTGTTTGCTGTACAGGTGTGTTTATTTTATTTGACTATATCATTTCATGTTTGTTTGTAGGTGTAATCGGCATAACCTACGTCTGATGCCTGACACCCAGTTCCTGCATTCGATGGTTGGACACGTACAAAGCGTTTCCGCTGCATCAGAAGAACAACAGCTATTACTGCGTTTCCTATACATATTACAATCGAAGGTATTACTGTATACAACATCAGAACTACAATAGACATCGCCCCTTTGACGAACTGCACACAGTCTTCTGTAAGATATGTGCAGGATATGTTCCCACCATTACCGTTATAATCATTTTTAGATTCACGTTTAGTAACGCCCAGTGTAAAGCCAGTAATTACGTGAATATTTGCTAATGCTATAATTAGCAGTGTGATTAGGGAACAGATTAGTGACGTTTTAGGGGTTAATCTAACCTTTGCAAGGAAAGGAGATTTAGACACAATTGTTCGTTCAACAGTCATCATCACCAAAAGCCACACGGAAAATGCCCCTGATGTGTAGCGTAGCCATCCATCCAGCTTGCAACATATTTCTGACAGGTCTGCTAACCTAACTCCTGTTATGCTCTATACTGTATCTGGCATGAGTACTATACAGAGAAATGTTATATCTGATATGTACGCATCCGAGGCAGCGAGAGCACAATTATATTCAAAATGTTTCCAAATAGTCCTGTTACAACAACAAAAAATGGTACAATCCTCCAAATCCCATATGCCAAATTACAGTATATGCTCGACTGCGATGTACAGATAAAATACATACAATTCACGGAAGATATATTTTCCATCCTAGAATCGGTTGTATCAAATATTAAGTGGATTATAATTCAACTTTTCAGCTCGTTGTAGTAGACGTACAGAGGAAAATAAGTATAGCACGTGAATTGTAATTAGCGGCTAACATTCTTCATATGTTTTTGTGTGGATATCAAATTTTGCCATCAATGTTTCTGGTGAACATCGCAATTGTATCGAGATAATAATTAGTAAGGTTATATCTAATTATTCAGTCGACACTATTAATTTAGGTATTATTGTTTTGGATTGTCTGTCGATAACTTCAAGGAAGGTAATTAAATATTGTATATGTTTCATTTTATTTTCTAATATTATATAAATAAATAATTTGTATCAATATTTATATCACAAAATGTACAACTCTCCCTTTAGAATTGTTGTTAATCATGAACATGCTAATATTAGCTCAAACTAAACTAAATGGTTCGCCAATCATTCCGAAAGGAACATAATATTAAGTAACATAAAAGGGAATATTTCATAATAATTATACATGATGGTTAGTTTAATCATATTTGATTGCTATATACATGTACCTAATAAATTGAAAGACATATATAATAAGAGAAAGAGCAAATGGGTTGGGCCACAAGGTCTGAACAACATTAGTAATTGGCCCTTCCCATGAGATATGTTGAACTTAGTGAAATACTGGCGAATATGTAACTTATGACATGCATATTTGAAGTTTAATGAGATATTGATGGTTGTAGTTTTCTTGTAATGTAATTGTCAATGTAAAGAAGTAGCAAATGCATATATAGTTAGTACCGGTAAGTAAAGGTATATAACAATACTACATGTTATATTAGAATGTGCAATTTTTATAATATAGTAGAAGATGAACATCATGTTATATTAGAATGAACAATATATATGTTTAAATGTTCAAATTCGTATCAATGTAATACACACGTTATTACGTGGCTAGTTTCATACCAGCCTAGGTATCGACCCTCGGTAACTTGATATCAGTCTGAGACCGAAGGTATATGGTACAGTCGAATGCTGATATCAAGTTACCGAGGGACGATGCCTAGGCTGATATGAAACTAGCCACGTCTCTTCGGCATCCGTCAGTCTTGTAAGACTATGGAATGTGCGCTCGTTGAGTCTAATGATGAGCACCGTCTGATGTGGCTGTGCAGCCTTCGCACGTGAAGTCAGAGTCACTGGAATGCGATGCAGTAAATAGTGTTTATCTCTAAGGTAAACGATTCTGAATATTACGAGAACATATACAAGGTATTAAGAGATGTCGAGTAGTTTATACATATTTTCTATACTGCTCCAGCTGTCGGTTTGTAACTATCAAGTTTATGGTTAACAATAGGTTATGCATAATCCGGAAATGCAATTACTGCCTTGGGAAATGTGACAATAGAAATAGAAACTACATTATTTGAATTAATCCAAAACAGTCTGACAACGTGTTAAATGATCTGAATTGTAACTTTCTCAACGTCTCGTTTGTTCGGAACGCATCCATTTGCGCCATCAATAATTCCCTCTTCATTGTATTTAGTTTTAATCGCGTCAAATTTGCATTTAGCTTAATGACGTCTTAAATATGTGATGGTATTTTTTTTGGGGGGAAGAGATTTATATAATAGTATATGCTCTTTAAAACTACATTACTGAGATTACACAATAAAATAACGAGCATTTAAATTACATTATATTATAATACATACAACCGAACATACGGGTTCATTGAGTAAACTAACAGACAACTGGTCAGCTACAACAGTCTCCGTGGCCTAGTGGTTAAGGCGTCCGCCTACGGGAGTGGGAGGTCGAATGTTCGAATCTTGTCAGGGGTTCGTTCTGATATGGCCGGTTGGTGAGCCGCCAGCTAGTTAAATAATGGTTACCGATTGCCTACCAGCCTGGCGTCTGGCATACAAGCATAGGATTCTAGAAGTACTGATGTTCAGAAAATGATGTGTCTCATAAGTCAGAAATGGCTGGCCCTATAAATAGGGGTGACAAATAGGGGTTATAAACAAACAAACACGATATATTATATACTGACACCAAATAGAAACTGTGCTCTTGCCTTCGAGATGGGCCGTAACTAATGTTGCTATAACTTTTGGCCCAACCCAGTTGCCCTTCTTTCATTCGTCGTGCATTGTATAATTGCAATGTGCATAATTATTTAAAACGAATCTAGCAATAAAATATGATTAAACTAAACTTGCATTAGAAGTAACATTTATATCCTTTCAGAAAAACATATGGGCAAATTTGGTATCAAAATGCGCGAACTATTGAGTAGATTAGTGCAATGTGTAAAGGAATATCTTGATACTCATGATAGTAAAAGCCAAAATTCTGTAATTTCTAACGAAAAGTGCACCCGTATTTTATGGTGACAGTATAGTTCCTATGGAGAGGCTCGTCATCGAATTACCACGAACAAATTCAATTCACAGTCTATTGTATCAAGTAGGATTATACTTTAGGTTACTCTTTTGGTTCCTAATTTCACGTTGCACTCGAGTGCAGTGATTCAGACAAGATCACACGAGAGGTGCTACTTTAGGAAGAATATTATTTTAGCTCATCGTTGTTGATTTCTGTGCATGTATAAGTGACAAATATGTTACACCAGGAAAACAAATAAACGGGGTTATCCACTTTTGGGGCCTCAAAAAATACACCCAAATTTTGCAACTCTGAGATACTAACATTTCTTCAGTAGAGATTGTTGAAAACAGAATCATGTCAGAAATGTGTGTGATTTGACTTATTGTCGAGACAATGCTCAAATGCGAGTATTTCGGGTACTCTCAAATGATATTGCATGAGGGTTTCCAACTAATGATATGCAGCTGACATGCGCACTCGATTTTACGGGCATGCGCATTCGCAGTGTTAGGCAGCGTTCGTCACAAGAAAAGGCGTGTCTTACAGTTTACGCTGTTCTACGGATGATCTATGTACCTGTTCCGGCACACGGTAAGTTGCAAATCTGGACTAAAAATATTTTATAAGCAAAGTGTGCTATATGTTCGTGTCATTGAAAATAATAATTAATGTAAATATAAGTAATGAATCACTGGTTAATCGTTTCTATCAGTTAATGTGTGTGGAGGCCGAAGGCATCCTCGTTACCGTTAAGCACGCCCAATGTAGTGCATACCCCAATGGTAATTAGTAACAATTGATTCATTGCTTACTTAAATACAGGCACCAAACAGCAGTTATCAATGCTCGAAATTAATGTGAAACCTTTGTGTGTGTGTTTTACATTTATTTATCGTCTCTACCGGTTGCCCATATGAGCAACGCCTCCTGAAGAGATTAGTCATTTTAGATTTTGGAGAATATTGCAATGATACAGACAGAGACCCATTCCAGTGTCTCCTCTGGTTCTTTTGCGTGCACGGTATACAGCACCGACACGAGACCTCGGTTTAAATTCCCATCTGAAAGACTGTTAATTGAGAAACCATCGTTAAGTGTTCCTATTATTTATGTTCCACCGATCTCGTGACGTGGCCTACTCATTCTGAGACAGAATATCTGCTGAAATGTTGCCGGAAATCTGAAGATAAATGAGTACAATAGATATCCACCGTACAGGTAGGGATACAGTCAAACATGTATGGTCACTGCACCTCTATTAAGCAGCCAACCAGTATTAGCAGCCAGTTTCCAGATTCCCAATATGTTGTTTTATTATACATGTTTCCTCTATTAAGCAGCAAACTGGGCTAAACAGTCACTTTATGCGATTCCCGTAGCGGGAAGCTTATGACGAGTTTGACTATGTACACACTAGTGGCTCTATTAAGCAGCCAACCTGTACTAAGTAACCAGTTTCCAGATTCCCAATATGTTGTTTTATTATACATGTTTCCTTTATTAAGAAGCAAACTGCGCTAAGCAGCCACTTTATGCGATTCCCGTAGCGGGAAGCTTATGACGAGTTTGACTATGTACACACTAGTGGCTCTATTAAGCAGCCAACCTGTACTAAGCAACCAGTTTCCAGATTCCCAATATGTTGTTTTTATTATACATTGTTCCTCTATTAAGCAGCAAACTGCGCTAAGCAGCCACTTTATGTGATTCCCTTAGCGGTATGCTTAAGACGAGTTTGACTATGTACACACTAGTGGCTCTATTAAGTGGGAGTAGCTATGCAGCTAACACGGTACGCTACGGCATACTTAGAAAACAGAATCAGTTTATGGTTCATCAGGTTATGAAGAAGAAGAATGATTTATTAAGACACGAACGTATACAGTTTATGGTCTACCAGAAAATGAATATAATAATAATAATTACTAATCAACCAACTGAGAGACATCTCTAATTTTCTATTACATCCCTTGGCAGATAAAGTCTGATTTATTCCAAAATGAGAATTCTAAGGTCATTTCAGTTAGAATCCTTTGTGTTTACTGTTGTTCCCTAACCAGATGTTGGTATGATAATTGTGATTTTATCAAAATCGTATTAGTTAACTGATAACATTGTTTTACACAAATACATTGCATACGCTGTAGGCGATCTGTCGAGATATAGTAATTTAATAATCATATAAAGCGATAGTGGAATACAATTTCTGGTATGTTGTGCAAAGGAAACAACGATAAAAACAGAGGAAAACACTTAATGGACCTATCTACTTTTAGAGAGTAATCAGGAGCAATAACTCACCGATGTCTCTCATTGAATCTTGTATTACATTTACACATCTCTCACATACATTGCTCCTGTAATGTATTGTTAACGTATGCTTACTATAATATATGTTTCCTATATTAATCATGTTGGGGGATAATCTCAAAATATCTAAAAGGTACTCCAGGTATGAGTGCAAAACTTCTGCATCCACTGCACTAATTCCATGTGTGTACACCAGCAAGCAATTTGACAAATTGTTTTTTGTTTCTTTCTTTGAGTGCAAAACTACAGCATCTCCTTCACTAAATCCATATGTGTACACCAGCAAGCAATTTGACAAAAAAAATCTTTCTTTCTTTTTCGGGCCCCAAAATATAGGGGTTTGACAAATTATAGGTGTTTGCTATTAAATGTAGGTTTGTTTCAGTTAAAATTAACACTGTGACAGTATAACTTCTTTAAATTGTGACATAGTTCTAAACATGTTTAGGTGATCGGTAAAGCTTAAACAATAATTTATTTTACAACTATTGCGAAACAAGCTTTAACAACTTAAATGAATCACTCTCGTTGGCGCAGCTGATAGCGTAAATGTGGCCATTCGTTATAATGGGGTTTAGTGCATCAGTGACAGCTTCATTGTGTTGTAATATCAAATACTTTTTGAATGTTTCATGGTCTAGCACTTCATGAATGTTTTAACTTTATTTATTTATTTAGGAACGACTACGAAACAAGCTTTGCAACCTATATGATTAACCACTCTCGTTGGTGCTGATGAATGCAAATAAGTGGTCATTCATATGGGAAGAAACCAGACTATCCGGAAATCCCACCTGTCCATAACTGGCGTACCAGCACGGAGATCGAACATGCATTGGTGGGAAGCGAGTGTGCTAACCGCTACGCTTATAACTGGTAATAACAATCACGCACATGGGAGTGTGTGCAGTATTACGTTTATTTATCGTCGCTACCGGTTGCCCATATCAGCGATGCCTCCTGAAGAGATTAGTCATTTTAGATTTTGGAGGATAGTGCCAGAGACCCATTTCAGCGCCACCCATTGTTCTGTTACATGTACGGTGTAAATCAGCGACACGAGACATCGGTTAAAATGTTAATATTATTAATATCAGACAGGGTATCGAACCTTGATCCCTGGATTCGCAGTCCAACGTGTTAACAACTGGATTAATGACCCGTCTATAGTACATGTGAACATGTTAAACCTGCCTGAATACTTCTTCCTTATTGCAAAGTTGGCATCCATGTAGTGATAGCCAAGAGGAAATACCCAATAATAGTGATGATACTTTGCATGACAAGATTTATTTCTCTTGACATTTATCACTGTTTTATAGAACGATTATTGTCAGCTCACCAGCATGGTCTTGTGAACTTACTGAAGGAATTAGTTCTGGGTCCTTGTACCATAAAAACTAGTGTTTGCAGACAAGCACAATTATCATACTTTGATGATGTTTTACTGTGGAGCCATAACATGTTTGCCTTTCTTCTTATTTTCTTTGCAGAGAGTAGTCAAGGGCTATCATGAATGATACTTTCTGATTCGTATCCAACATTGCATTTTCCAATTACTAGACGTTAGCCATTTGGATTTTAGACTCTGAATGACTGGTCGTAACGGTGTCTCGTGTGTTTCATCTAACAATTATGACGTACGTAGCAGTTTCGTAATTCTCGTCAACAACTTCATCTTCGATACCATTAACATTGTCCTAAAATACGGTCATGCCACCATTGCCATTGTCATAATCAAAGGTTGTGGATCCTCGTTGGTTTGTTTTGATTGTAGGGGTTTAAAGACTGGCATGCTATTTATAAAACTCAGACTCCTTTCTATTGTATTATTTAAGTTTATTTAACGTCGCTACCTGTTGCCCATTTAAGACGGATTTAGTCCAGTGGTAATACAGGGATCGCCGGTTAGATCCCCTGTCTGACCCTAATAAAATTAACAGTCTTTCAGATGGGACGTTAAACTGAGGTCATGTGTCGGTGCTTTACACCGTGCACGTAAAAGAACCAGAGGAGACTCTGGAATGGGTCTCTGTTTGTATCATTGCACTATCCTCCAACAATCTAAAATTACTAATCTCTTCAGGAGGCGTCGCTCATAAGGGCAACCGGTAGCGGCGATAAATAAGCGTAAAACACACATCATTTAAGAGTCGGGCAGCAACATATATCATTGGCAGACTCCAGTGGTTAACCAGTACTAGTTGCACCAACCTCCATAAGAAACTGTCAACTTGTTCATATAAAGAGAAACGGTCTGAGCGGGGCTCGAACATGTGACCATATGCCTTATATATGACAATAAACCGTATGCTATGTTGCTACGTTACGCTATGCATGTCGTACCATATAGATATACAGTGTTGATAGCGTATACATATACCATCCGTACAATATATATGCATAACCTGTATTCTGACCACACTGTATATATTGTAATACAGGCATGATAGAAAGTGAATATCATTTCTTTCTTATATGTCCGAAATTTAGAGATTTTAGACAGAAATATTTAAACCTTTATTACTATACATGGCTAACTATTAATACATTCACTAATTTGATGTCAGAAACATCAAATACTATTGGTAGAAATTTAGCAAAATACATATATTTCGCAAATGTATATAGAAACTAAAATTAGTATAAGCAGAGAGTATATTAACATCTTGCTCTTTTGTAAATCCATGTCATTGCCTACATGTATACATGTACTTGCTATAGACATCGTATGAATGTTTAATGCAATAACGGTATTGTTGTTGTTGTTATTGTTCGTGTTCGTGTTGTATGTCAGTACATGACAGTCGACTAGTTCAGCGATCAGTGCCACGTGTAACAAACCTTTGACAACTCTCTTTAGTATTGCTAACGAGTCTCTTCCATTTTTGTTTGAACAGGGCCGTCAATAGTTGCCATTTCGCTACGTTCCTGTCACTGATGTACTTCACCTGGCTTCGTACTACAAAATATATACAATAAGGTATTGTCGACAACATAAAGAAGAAGCTAAGGATGAATAACATTCTAGCAGACGACTTTTTCCTGTTGTCTATTGCCTCTTTAGCCGGGTTTCAGGGAGCGACCTTTGCTTGTCGTTTTCTCTGCAGAAGTATTACAGCTGCTATATTGATATTTCCTAGAAAAATGATAATAGAAGGCAGTAGTGTATATAAGATAAACATAATGACAGCCCAGATATGTACGTAGAAGTACTTGTATTCACTTGAAATAAAATCACACGTAAATGCTGAGGCGTTCAACTGATTTTCACCTATATTGTCATCAACTGTCTTGTCGGCGGTTGACGTGTAAATACTAAAGCCATAAATCATGTGACCATTTATGAGCCCAACCAGCACTAGCACAATGAGAGACGAAATTAATGCGAATCTCGGCGTCATTTTATTTCTGGAAAACACAGGAGTCTTCGTTAATAAAGTACGCTCTATGGTTAGTAGTACTAATATCCAAACAGACAAAGTCGCTGACGTCAGAGCAATCTACCAGCGCGTGCGGCAGATCACTTCTGATTGGTCTATAAGTCGGAATGTCGTAATGCTATAAATAGTATCGGGCAGTAACCCTGTCCATAGGAATGTCAATTCTGATATGGCCAGAATTAGTAAATAAACTCCAGTGGAAAACGTTCGAAGTTTCTGCCGTGACAATATAATAATGTTTACGACGTATCCAAACGTACCGATAGCCAACAGAATAAATGGAACGGTTCGCCATAGCCAGTACGCTATTCGACACTCAATGAAATTGTTCGGTTCACATTCTCCAACATAATAAAAATAGAGTTCACTAATATTAGTCATATTTTCGAACATATTTCTTAGAACTGTCAGCCGTTTAAACCATTAATGAATGCATTTAACCACGACGTCTTTTGAAGCGCTTGATATATCTAACACTATAACGCATAAATACTTGAACATAAAATCCGAAGACAGATACAGTTTGTACTTGTATATTCCTCTATATAAATACATGTCCTTTTCTATATCAAAACATTTCCCCTTCTATGCCAATACATTTCCTCTTCTATATCAATACATTTCCTCTTCTATATTAATACATTTCCTCTTCTATATCAATACATTTCCTCTTCTATATCAATACATTTCCTCTTCTATATCAATACATTTCCTCTTCTATATCAATACATTTCCTCTTCTATATCAATACATGTCCTCTTCTATATCAGTACATTTCCTCTTCTATATCAATACATTTCCTCTTCTATATCAATACATTTCCACCTCTATATCAATACATTTCCTCTTCTATATAATTACATTTCCACTTCTATATCAATACATTTCCTCTTCTATATCAATAATTTCCTCTTCTATATCAAATATCAATATATTTCCTCTTCTATATCAGTACATGTCCTCTTCTATGTCAATACATGTCCTCTTCTATATCAATACATTTCCTCTTCTATATCAATACATTTCCTCTTCTATATCAATACATGTCCTCTTCTATATCAATACATTTCCTCCTCTATATCAAATATCAATATATTTCCTCTTCTATATCAATACATTTCCTTTTCTATATCAATACATTTCCTCTTCTATATCAATACATGTCCTCTTCTATATTAATACATTTCCTCTTCTATATCAATACATGTCCTCTTCTATATCAATACATGTCCTCTTCTATATCAATACATGTACTCCTCTATATCAATACATGTCCTCTTCTATATCAATACATGTCCTTTTCTATATCAATACATGTCCTTTTCTATATCAATACATGTCCTTTTCTATCCCAATTGACTAGAAACACTATTAATATCCTATCGTATTTCTGCATGTTGTTCATATAACACGTTTGATAGAAGAAATGTCTAGTAAGATCAATTGACTATTTATGTGTTACGTTGAGATGTAGTCATGGTACCATTCATGCATTTCCAGGAACACATGTGTCGATGTTCTAATAGAAATAAATATCGGCATGACTAGTCTTAGTGAACAAAGTATGTCAATAGCAGCGCCAATGAAGCAATTCCCTTAGCTCTAAAAAGCTCTTTAGAATAGTAGTCTACAATCTTGTTTCCATGGTTTAACGGCAATTACAATTGGCTATTAATGACAAAACATTTATAATTTCCAAGCAAATTTATTCATCCATCAGACGCAAGCACGCATTGTTACATTGTTGAATACTGTGTTCTGTGCGTGATTCATTAAATAACATCTGAACATATTTGATATTACAATGAAGAGAAAATCAATGTATTCATCCATCAGACGCAAGCAAGCATTGTTACATTGTTGAATACTGTGTTCTGTGCGTGATTCATTAAATAACATCGGAACATATTTGATATTACAATGAAGAGAAAATCAATGTATTCATCCATCAGACGCAAGCACGCATTGTTACATTGTTGAATACTGTGTTCTGTGCGTGATTCATTAAATAACATCGGAACATATTTGATATTACAATGAAGAGAAAATCAATGTATTCATCCATCAGACGCAAGCACGCATTGTTACATTGTTGAATACTGTGTTCTGTGCGTGATTCATTAAATAACATCGGAACATATTTGATATTACAATGAAGAGAAAATCAATGTATTCATCCATCAGACGCAAGCACGCATTGTTACATTGTTGAATACTGTGTTCTGTGCGTGATTCATTAAATAACATCTGAACATATTTGATATTACAATGAAGAGAAAATCAATGTATTCATCCATCAGACGCAAGCACGCATTGTTACATTGTTGAATACTGTGTTCTGTGCGTGATTCATTAAATAACATCGGAACATATTTGATATTACAATGAAGAGAAAATCAATTTAAATGGACGTCATATTTATATTTTCTAATTTTGGAGGAAAAAACGAAAGTAAACTCGAATACTAATGACAATACGATAGTGTGAGCTTTACTGTGGAAACTGTTACAGGTCAGACACCGCTATTGCAATTTCCATAGGTCACCATTATAACATACAGTGCCATTATATTTTCCCCCAACATAGTTTGGCACAAAAGACAGTAGTTTTCAACAGACTGGCCTTTGAGCCACAGGAAAGTGTCAAATTTCAATGGGGTTGATCGATTGCGGTTTTTTTATTTCCCACTAAAGGCACCCACCCCCTATTCTGAAGGTAATTTAGTGGTGAATGTTGCACTGACACCTGCATTTATAATATGCTGTTTATTTGTCACCATAATTTTTGTCTGCAAATATTTTTAAATATTCCAAAATGCAGCTCATATATTGTATTTTAATATTTAGAAATCATGTTCACAATTTGTGACAATACCTACTCAGCCAATCAGTTCATGTATCAATAACTCTTAAGGGCTTCCCTACACTTTTTCAACCAATCCCAGACCACTATATCAATAACACCGTCTGACCTACAGTGACATTACATCGCAAAAAGCAATAAAATGCATTTTTCACGAATAATTTCATTGCTACTACAAATTATTCCGAATACATTTCAAAATTGAAAATATAATTTTTCATATAAGGTCATTCATGCTCCTGAAGTGATGTTTGTTTGTCATCGGAGTAAATACTAAAAGCGAGATATTGTCGTTTAGAGATAATTTAACTAAGACTAGTCTACATATAAATATGCATAGGCACACATGTGAGATTTAACGGTAAATCTGTACCATAAATCGTGTTATTCAGGATACACGAGTTGTATTACTCATGTATGTCGACCATATTTACATTAGTTTGTTATGCCAACAAACCGTGTATACGCCGTTTGTTTATTAGGTGAAATACTCTGTTTTTGATGCAAATATTTGGAGGAAATTATACCATATAATAGGAAAATACATTCTGTAGAAATATGCGTTTTCTCTAATGTAGTGTCGCTTTAAATCATATATGAAAGCGACGAGCTAACAATATATGACCAAATAAGGTCGCTTCCTTAGTGTATTCTTTAGACATCCTCTAGATATGATCTTTTCCCGCCTAATGTTGGAGATTCAAATGAATATTCATTGCACACTAATGATAATTATATCACATTGTCAAGGAGACTTGAATTATAATCAAGGTCTGTTATACCTGATTCTATAAAATTATGGAATGTTCTGGAATTATCAATACACAAGGCAAGCACATTGCAATCGTTTAAGAACAAACTGAAAAATAAGTTCAAGTCTCCTAGAGTTCTCCCCTATTACACACCGGGTGTACGATATTATTCAAGCACGTATCAGAAATAAAGGCAGTTATTTGAATAATGATCTCTTCTACAACCACTTAAGGAAGTATCCTGACTGTTCTAGTAACATTGGTATTGGACAAAAACACCATAAATTACTACATTGTACCGGGTCGTTTTCAAATGAGGAGAATCAAACTTTATTTTTAAATGTACAAACATACATAAAAATTACCCGTCGCTTAGCGTACTGCCCTCACGACGTAATAAGACGCAATGTGCTGATGACTTTAGTTTGGGGTTTGTTGTGGCGATGTGGAGTACTTGGTGGAACCGCGGGTTATATGTCATAATCACATTTCCCCCTTCTCATTTAATGTTGTTTTACTTTTAATATATTATTCAAAGAAAAATCAGTTTCCCCATTTTCATTAGTTTTTTGTTCATTTTACCAATCAACAATCCGTCGTTTAGCTTAATTAAACGTCTGTGTGTCATTCTGGTGCGGGCCGATTACTAAATTAATGTTGGCAACACTTTTGGTGGCCCAAACCATTTGTTTTATCAATGTACATGTATCACCATTTATGTATTGTATATATTGCTGTTGTATTACACATCTAATTGATAAAAGAAATACAATAGTATTAAACTAAATTAAACTAGACATTCTCTCGTGCTTCTGGATCGTACATTTACCGAGAGACGAACATATTATCCAATATTTGTCATCTGAATCTGGACAGGTGTTTACATACGCTAATCACAGAAATTGGATGGTATTACCGCATCTGTATTTCGCGGAATGTATTTAGCAACACTTAGTGACTATTAACCTGTCGATCAGTATATCGGTCCAGTGAGCAATACCGCTCTGATTGCTGCTCCTTTGATGATTTGGAGAGTAAACGGATCTACATTTTGAACGGCGCACGCTCCTGGAACTAATCGCTGAACTGTTGTTGTAATGGAGCTTGCTGATTGGTGAAGAATAATACCGCTCTGATGGCTCCTTTGATGATTTGGAGAGTAAACGGATCTACATTTTGAACGGCGCACGCTCCTGGAACTAATCGCTGAACTGTTGTTGTAATGGAGCTTGTTGATTGGTGAAGAATAATACCGCTCTGATGGCTCCTTTGATGATTTGGAGAGTACACGGATCTACATTTTGAACGGCGCACGCTCGTGGAACTAATCGCTGAACTGTTGTTGTAATGGAGCTTGCTGATTGGTGAAGAATAATACCGCTCTGATGGCTCCTTTGATGATTTGGAGAGTAAACGGATCTACATTTTGAACGGCGCACGCTCGTGGAACTAATCGCTGAACTATTGTTGTAATGGAGCTTGCTGATTGGTGAAGAATAATACCGCTCTGATGGCTCCTTTGATGATTTGGAGAGTAAACGGATCTACAATTTGAACGGCGCACGCTCGTGGAACTAATCGCGCTGAAAACTCTAACTGTGTAAAATGGAGCTTGCTGATTTGTGAAGAATAATACCGCTCTGATGGCTCCTTTGATGATTTGGAGAGTAAACAGATCTACATTTTGAACGGCGCACGCACGTGGAACTAATCGCTGAACTATTGTTGTAATGTAGCTTGCTGATTGGAGAAGAGCAATACCGCTCTGATGGCTCCTTTGATGATTTGGAGAGTAAACGGATCTACATTTTGAACGGCGCACGCTCGTGGAACTAATCGCTGAACTGTTGTTGTAATGGAGCTTGCTGATTGGTGAAGAGCAATACCGCACTGATGGCCCCTTTGATGGTTTGGAGAGTAAACGGATCTACATTTTGAACGGCGCACGCTCGTAGAACTAATATAAGAACTGTTGTTTTAATGGAGCGTGCCGATTGGTGAACGGATTTATATACAGTTACGATTGGCTAATAGGGATACACCTACAGGGTGAAACGGTATTCTTACGCCCGCAAAGTCTATATATAGAGGGATGAAACTCATTCGACTGGTAATCCAGGGGACGCAGGTTCGATCCACCGTCTGACCCTAATAAAATTAACAATTTTTCAGATGGGACGTTAAACTGAGGTCTCGTGTCGGTGCTTTACACCGTGCACGTAAAAGAACCAGAGGATACTCTGGAATGGGTCTCTCTCTGTATCATTGCACTATCCTCCAAAATCTAAAATGACTAATATCTTCAGGAGGCGTCGCTCATATGGGCAACCGGTAGCGACGATAAATAAGCGTAAAATGCGGACCTATATCGATCTTCTGAGTGCCTTATTGTGCAACATATGGTTATATTCTAACACTATTATTAATTCATAACTATCTCTCACATATGTTACGTCTAGTATCTATTTTACACGTTTGTATTTATCATTTTGTATATCAAAGCGACACTAAATCGTCTGAAATAAAAATATTTTAACATTTGAAATGCTGCGTACAAGTAGCAGCTACTAAATATTCTTCCATTATAATTTGAATAATTATTTTCAGCCAGTAAACTGTGTTTTTGTAGTATAATTAACTGAAAGAGAAAGTAAGTCTTTCCTAACTCGGTTCGCCACGCCCTGCATACATCCGTAACGCATCCTCTCTATCGACAACCAGAACGAGCAGCTAAGACATATGTTTTGACATCAGTTACTGCGTCACGCATGCGCAATAATCGTTGTTCATATAGTTACGTATGTTCATAAACAGTTCCCATGTTCGATTGTGCTATGTTTAATTGATATTGTTTCTTTTCTTGTCAAATATTTGGATTAAATTAACGCATATGCATTAGAAATGTTATTCTTAGAATAGCTGGTACGTTTTACTAAAACCCATTTTTTATTACGACATAGTTTCGCTTTAATACAAACTAGTATGTGCGAACGACGCTGATATATAATTGTATGATATTTATAAATCATTGTTACCATGTGGCGTACTTGATTTTATACATAGAAAGAGTAGAATTAAGATATTAATTGTATGATATATAAGACAAACTGAGTCTCGTGACAAGAACGGTGTTCGGCTGTCAATTTGATTTTAAATTCTGTGCACAAGGTTTGTACTGTGTCATGTATTCTGTGTGTTAATGGTTCATTGTGTAATGCCACTTTGTTCAGTTATATAATCATTTATACTTCCTCCAACATCACATATGTCTCGAAGTTCATGTATGTAAAATTCAAAGTTAAGGTCTACCTCCAATTAGTTGTTTCTAGAATGACCCGTCATTCCAGACATCCACAACCATTGTAAAGGAACAAAAACAATTGAATAGGAATGAATATGTCTGTCTCCAATATGGAGATAGACGGTTTATTTTGAAACAAGATAAACTGATAAGCAAAAGGTGTAAATGAATGCACCGTAACAATGTTCAAAATACATAAAGTTGGACATAAAATCCACCAACCGTCCAACCAAGAGACATACGGACATGTGATGTATTAGGAATTTGAAAAGTGAAAACCTTTACAGAACACGTACTGTAAAATCAAACGAACAAGTTACAGACCAGTATTGTTAAACATATGGGTACAGGTCTGCAGACCATTATAGCTAAACATCTGAGAAAAAGCATGTAAACCTCAGTGTACAGGTTACGTACTAGTGTAGGTAAACCTTCAGGTACAAGTTGCAGACCCGTTTGGATAAATGATCAGGCATAGTTCTGCAACCTTCCGTTTCGAGTACCGTACTAGTATTGGTAACAGTTCTGTTACACGTTGCAGACTGGTATAGATAAACATATTGGTACGTACACATATACTAACATAGCATAGACGCTGTAGCACATGGTGCTACTCGTAATCATTCAGCATTAAGTTTGCAATAGGTCAGATTGACGTGTGTACACGATGATTGGTGTAAATGTCATATATTGACCTGAGGCTAATACAGATAATTCCTAATTGTCATATGACCAAGTGGTGTAAGTAATGGGACTCTTAGATTAGCACCCACCCCATGTACTATCTGTATTATACACAACATATCAAATATAGCATTCTACTGCAGTACATAACACATGTACTGCTTATATTATATACAACATAACAAATACAGCATTCTACTGTAGTACATAACATATGTACTACTCATACTATACACAACATGTCAATGACAGAACTCTGCAGACGACCGCAGTACACAACCCAGGTACTACCTATATTATATACAACATATCAAATACAGCACTCTACTGTAGTACACAACCCATGTACTATTTATATTATACACAACATATCAATGACAGCATTATACTGTAGTACATAACCCTTACTACGTGTCTTATACACGACATATCAACGACAGCACTCTATTGCAGTACATAGCCCATGTACTACTTATAGTATACACAAATGTTCAATGGCATTAGGACCAGTAACATAATAATATACACTTTACAACAAGTGTGTATGCAGCAAATGGCATGGTGACTACATAGTCGAATCGTTTGACAATTATTAATCATGATTGCGAACAATAGTATTAAGTTGTACAGAACAATGACTAGATATAGGTAAATTCACACCGTGCAGACGAATCAGCCACCTAGTTATAGTAGGAGGGTATTTCAGACACATACCCCATGTGTCCGAGAGTGTAAAGTATCGTATGTGCTTGTGGAGATGTTGGCAACATACCCCATGGTACCAATTTCCACAAGAACTAGTAAAATGTGTTAGCATGCATAATGCCATCATGATCTATGCAATAATTATATGGTAGACGTTGGCAGAATACCCCATGCTACCACGTTCTGTGTGAAACTAGATTGACAGTGCTAAGGTTAGGTAACTGTGTCCTAACTCTGTACTGGTGCGACTGGATTAGTCTGGGGGATATGTGGCCTGTGTGCATGGACTCGGATGTATTTGCGCACTGCTCTTGGTTTCCACCGGCCCTTTCTCATGACATCTGACTCTGAATTCCCAGACATAATTGCCTGTGTGCAAGCACCAAGGCGGAAACTATGGGGTTTATAAAGGGTAGGTGGTAAGTTTAGGAATTCGATTGCCTTTTTCCTGAAGGATGCATAACTAGTTGATTGGGATCGGCAATCAACGAAAAGTGGTCCTGGATAATTCCCACGAGTCTTTATGTATGCGATGATATGCTTACGAGGGTATGGGTGACTCTTAGTAGCGGGAATGTACAGATTCACTGCGGTTGTGCTCTTCTGTGTTTTATAATGATGCAATCGAATATGGATGAAGTCTGTTGGTAGACATATGTCACGGTATTGCACTACAAATGGTACGCGTGACTTTGTTGATGGTAATAGTTCACCTATCCTAACGAAGCCGTGAAAAGCGAGCAAAATGATGGCCCTGTAAAGAGTGATATCGTATTGGCCGCTGAGTATTGACGAACAGCAGTCTACAAGCTGGGCAAGCTGTGGTAGCAAAATCGGTAACCGGCTATCGGGTGTATGATCCGATTTTCGGCAACCAAGGGTCAATCCCGGATAAGGGGTTGTTGTGTGGGGTCAGCAATTTGTTGGGTCTGATGTTGGAAAGCAATTGCCGATAGGTGGCTACTAACGGACGACGGAGAGAAACCACATTGGTGTAGATGTGAAATGAACAGTGCTACTGTGGAAGTTGTGGCAGGTAAAGTGTTAGTTTGTACAGTATGACTACAAAAAGTGGTGAATCTGGACCAATATCAACTATAGGCGGCGCGTGTTGATGTAGACAGGGAGGACTGGAGCAGCTGACGAGTTATAGAAGTAAGCTCTCTGGTGACAGTTCCTCTGGAACCTTCGTTTCTGTTTGTTCTAGGTGTGGCGGCAGTCGAAGTGCTTCTGCTACCTGAAACCGGGAGAGTTTGTCGCAAATCACATTTGCATGAGAAGCTATATTTTTAGATGCAAAGCAGAAATTATACTGTAATCCTTTCAGAACGATCCGCCTAAGGAGACGCATGATAATAGGGTATTTGCTGCTTTGTTTGTTCAAGCAATGGACTATGCTCAGGTTATCACATATGAACAACTGGTTCTTGTTTTCCCAATGCTGACCCCACACATCAACTGCTAGTGTTATGGGGTAAACCTCAAGTATGTTAATGTGATGTTCCTTGACGTCACTTGAAAATGGACCATAAGCCCAATGGCTAGAAAAAGTGCACCCAAACCCTTTTGTTGATGCAGCATCAATATGTAGATGTAATGTGACAGAGGATATAAAGCGGTCCCTTGTAAGGAGTGTACATCCATTGTAAGAGTCTATGAACTGAGACCAAACCTCGATATCGGAGCGAATGGCGTTGGTAAATTTGAGAAAGTGATGTGGGTTATGCTTGCCCTTTGTCAGGTCGTGTAATCGACGTAGAAAACAGCGGCCTGGTTTTATTACCTTACATGCAAAATTCAGGTTTTGAAGTTCTTTCAATTTCATTTTCTTAAGCTTCTTGCTAGATTGTAGAAGATATCGCAATTGACTTTGACCGGGGGTAAGGTTGCCCGGAGAGTGTTTGTGTCGATGGAGTGCACAACAGCTGAAGTTGTTGGTAGGACCGTCTTCTCGTGTTTTACAGGGATATCCACTTCGGAGCATAGATGAAAGAATGATTCCAATTTTGATAGACATTTGCTCTGTGTAGAAGCGACAAAAATGAAGTCGTCGACAATGTGTGAAACCTCTTGAATAGAATATTTATTCTGTAGAATCCATTGAAGTGATGACGAAAATGCCTCGAAACTGAACTGGAAGCACCCATATGCAGTACCCTGTCAAAATAAAATTGATTGTTGAAGCTGAACCCAAGCTTGTGGTAATCAGTGGGAGATATTGGAAGGATGCGAAAGCTATCCTTTAGATCTGCTTTTGCAATGTAGCAGCTTTCACCAACAGCTAGTATCAGATTTGCCACTGTGTCGAATGTCTCTAAAGAAACTGTGGAATTGCATTCTGGAATCAAGTCGTTCACAGAAGCATGTGCGCTGCTGAAAGATAGATCATGAATGACTCTGAATTCATTCTGAGTCTTCTTCGGTACTATTCAAGTGGACTGCTGACGAACGAGTCTAATGGGGGTTAGGAATATGGTCCTTTGATACGTCCTAGTTGGGTTTCCTTGGCAAGGTAGTTGGTAACAAATTGTAAATATTTGGACAACGAAGGATGGTTAACCGATAATGAAGGGGTCATATGACCGACAACTCCCAGAGGGAAACCGAGAGTAAAACCATTGACTAGGAAAGATAGTTTAGAATTCTAGCCTTCTAGATAGGACGCGATAACTTGCGGATTAACTGTTGTTGGAAGAACGAGGGTTGGTTTGGGCAGACACGGGTTTGACTCCTTGGGGATTTTGCCGAGTGGCATGGGGCTGTGTGCTTGTAGGGGTCTTCTGCTGGGGCCTTGACCATTGGGTGGAGCAGTGTGATGCGCCATTGCTACCGTTACAGCCGCCACATCTGTGCAAGTTTTTGCACTGCTGCTTGGTGCAGGACCCTGAGTCTTGATACCCCCAGCAGAAGCCCTTCCTACGGTATATATTGGTTGAGGCGGAATAGGGTTTGTTTGGAAAATGCGGTTGTGGAAACCGCCGCGACTGATGACGAAAGGGCTGGATCTGCTTGGGTACCTCTATGCAGCAGTACAAGTACGTTTCTGTATGAACAGGGACCCACGGAATGTCCCTAGTTGCACGTTGGGTGCGGAATTTCTGGTCGTACAACTGCTAGTTGGTGGAATGTTGGGATAGGGACTGGATTAGTGACATATACTGAAACATATGGGAGGCCTCAGATGGGTATTTTACCGTACATATCGAAGCATAGAGTTGGAATGCCTTCGACCAGAGGAGAATGGATGAGATTTGGCGCTGAGCCGCCTTTTGAACTGATGTAACGGTGGCCGATGACATGGTATGTACGTTGGTCAGTGGGTCGGTTGTAGTGCCAAAGTAAAGTTTGGCCATATCAACAAACTGTCTAGACCAAATAGCGATCTTTAGCCTCTCTGGGACATTAGCTGCACCATAGGTGAACACGCCCAGGCTGGAGGTCACAGATTCGATGGGCACCGTAAGCGGAGAGCTATGGTCCACATTAAACAGTGAATCGCACAGTTCCTCCACGCCCACAGAGCCACTGTCCTCCACCTATGGCGCGTCTTCCATGGGTACAGACATAGCTGAAATAGAAGGGGGACATATCACAGATGCGGCAGGAGAACAAACAGGTGAAGAAGATAAAATATTGTTACAGGTGGGTTGATTTTGCTGGCTTGTAGATGCTGTCGGTTCAGCTGGAGTCGTAGGTTGTAGCGCCGAAGTGAGCTGCTGTCGCAGTATGGGGTATGCAGATATGGCTGCTGAAAGGACTTCAGCCAAGCGAGAAGAGTCTGGACTGGTGTCCGTGGGCTGAGGTGTGTTAGCCTTCCGCTTTGTCACCCTCTTTTTTGCTGGCATTCTGCTGAAATACGGGAGCCTGTATGTTTGTCTCAATAGTTTTACATAAATATGTGTCCTGGTGCAAATGGTGGCCCAATTGCTGAGCCTACTCAGATAATGAAGCATATATGCATGGTAACTGGTAGTGCATGTCCTACTCCAATATAGTAGCGAGTGACTGTTAGTACTTATGCATGGGTAACTTGCTTGCTGACATAGTGTATAGATGTACACCAACCATGTAGTGAATGCATGCTGATACCACCGCAATACAACAATTATCAGGCGACAAGTCGTGGCCAGACTTATGAGCCACCACTAAAGGTCAGATTCGAAATTTATGTTAGCCGACAGTGGAGGTCAGACTAAAGGAGCCAACATTAAAGGTCAGGCACAATAATATGCGAACTGGTAATAAAGCCTAGACTCAAAAGGTATGTGAGCTGTCACTCAAACCCAGGCTCAATAAATTGCGAGCAGGTAACAAAGCCCAGACTCAATAATGCGCGAGCTGGTAATAAAGCCCGGACTCAATGGTATGCGAGCTGGTAATAAAAGCCCAGACTCAAAATGTATGCAAGCTGGTAATAAAGCCTACTCAAAATGTATGCGAGCTGGTACTAAAGCCCAGACTCAATAAAATGCGAACAGGTAACAAAGCCCAGACTCAATAATATGCGAGCTGGTAACAAAGCCCAAACTCAAGAATATGGGAGCTGGTAACAAAGCCCAGACTCAAGAATACGCGAGCTGGTAACAAAGCCCAGAATCAAGAATATGCGAACTGGTAACAAAGCCCAGACTCAATAATATGCGAGCTGGTAATAAAGCCCAGACTCAAGTGGATGCGAGCTGGTGACAAAGCCCAGACTCAAGAATATGCGAGCTGGTAACAACGCCCAGACTCAAGAATATGCGAGCTGGTAACAACGCCCAGACTCAAGAATATGCAGGCTGGTAACGACGCTAGGACTCTTAGCCGGTAGTAAGATCCGGACTAACTAGACAATACATGTCGGACTTCAGACTATGTGAGCTGACATCGCATGCTATACTTGATTTGATCATTGATTAGGTTGTGTAACCGTAAGTAAAAATACTTTACATTAGTCTGTGGAGACAGGGACGGATCCGGTTGTGTAGATGTCAATAGGATATTTCTGTAAAAGGGAGAGTTTCTGAAATATATATTGAAGAAATTGTAAGCTATTTAAATACGGTTCTCGACGGACATGATAGCTCCACGTATGGATCGGAAATACTTTGCCATACCACAGTCGGCAATGTGAACGCCATCGGCTGCAACATACTGTGAAACAAATCGAGAGTTGAAGTTATTATATGAATGTTGCCAGAATGGAAGCTGTGGATGTTCATCGCAGTTTGACTGTAAGTAGTGGTTAGTCTCTGTTACTAGTTGGTTGTAGTTACTAGTAACCCGGCGTGGCAGAATTTCTGTCATGACACATTGACTAACGCCAAGAGCAAGGCAATGACTAGGATATTGCATAATAGCAGCATACAAATTGCAGGCATCAACGGATGGTAAACACAAATCATTACTGCCAATGTCCAAAATAACGATACTCGGTGACAAATTGGAGACCATGTCTATCTCATTCCACATTGATTTACGTCGGGCGGGAACACTGTTTAATATATAGGCCCCTCCTATGCCATGGAGATACACTTGTAACCGCTGCTTGTCGAAGTTAATATTGAGTTTGTCGTTAACTTGTGTCCAGTCACGGAGCCGACGTATGAACGATTGGCCTAATACAAGGACAGTGTGTGCTACGTCAGACATGTTAATATATGTTATCATTGTGAGAAATATGCAGGTGTCAATGACCTGTCAATCTGATCCTCTTTTCCTTTATCTTCGTGAAATGGCGGCAAATTCGGCGTTGTAAACAAAGCAATATATTTCGCAAGCGTTTTGAAACGTCTACGGCCTGTTTCAACACGCTCCGGTTATGGATGATTAGGCAACAAGTTAAACCAAAGCAAATAAAACTGGACATAATAATTAATGAAACAAGGTATACTCAGAATTCCAGAAGATTGCGGAGAGAAAATGTCTGCCTCCACGAAACAGATGGCGAAGTTCCCGGATGAAGCCACACACGTGACAAGGACGATTGTGATTGGTTAACATCAGGCTTCTGTAGTGCGCGTTATGCAAATGACCTCCTCGCTAAAACCCGGTGTCCGGCTGAGCGTATATACTGACACCCTGTGCGAACAGTAGTTACTACTCTTTAAGCATTGTAGAAATTATATACAAATTTACATTATACTATTGTAAATTGCGTTTTTACGTGAACATATATATTTTGCGAGTTGATGTCGTCTTAGCCACTGGGATTGAAAAGTCTCTCAGAACAGATACGCTTACAAGAAACAAGATGGTGGAACTCAAAGAAACAAACTTATGTTTATACTTTATATATATTGTGACATGCTACTGTAATGCATGCCCCATCTAGGCATATAAAAACATCAAGGTGGACAGCCAGGGGATGGGATGGGAGATAAAAGTTGATGTAAACAGTCACTGCAATTTAAAGCAGGTTATCTTCCAGCATCAAAATGGCGCCCTACTCGAAGGGACGCTTCCGCTAGGGGGCGCTGTAGTGTCTAATAATATCCCATACAAACTGCATAGTGTGGCGCGTTCAAAAATTAGCCAGGGCTGATCCAAAATATTTTATCTATGCTAAATTAACAATTGAATCAGCCCATGCTAACCCAAAATTTCAACCAATGTCATGTAAATCCGACTGAAATTTGGCAGGTTCATTTGCTTTGTAAGAAATAACATAGAAGTGTGCAGTTTGTGCATATGTCATTTTATTATTAAATGACGTACATGTAGCAACATATTAAACTAAAATATTCTACTGACAATATTGAAAACTTTGTCATAGCATATTCAAAGCATGACAAAGCAAAGGTGGGCAATTCTCCGCCACAGCAAAATGGTTCACATTGTTGTGTCAGCATTTTGCCAGCCAACCCAAAGCAAGATATCAGTCGGATTGGTTTGGGATGTGACATACAAAAATCATAGACCAATAATAATTTTATCTAGCATCATTATAGGGAAATATCTAGTCCTTTCTTTGAACAGCTAATACAATTTTTGATAGCATACAATGGCAGCCTGAACCGGCACCGGGGGCGACAATAACAACCGGATACAACAGTAATTGCCAATAGAAAGGCAGCCTTATGCTGAACCGCACTATTCGCAACACTGCCGTACCTGACGAATGACCTCCCGACAAGATTGATATTACATAGGAAATGCTCTACTTGATACAAACAAATATCGTGACAGCCTAATGCTGAACAATAGGAGTACCTGTTGTTACTGAATTATCAGAATAATATCAATAATGCTCGTAATACCGAAATGTTGTTCGTCTGATTATTAATTATGATACAAAGTAAAGGACGTAATTAAAACAGGCAATAGCGCATAATAAACGTGCATTAACTGAATAAGTAATTTGGTTGTAATTCACACATTACAAACAACAAAAAGGAAGCAAACAAAAGCAGTCTTCTACTGCACTCTTGCATTATGAATAAGAGCCAAACAACCACCAACTGCACACAGTAGTAGGCGTTACTAATGCGGACCTCTGGCCAGACTTGTCACTAATATGGCA